>VZRV01003799.1:717599-885901 GCA_013398115.1 Falcunculus frontatus
GGAAAGCTGAATATGAGTCAGCAGTGCCCTGGCAGCCGGGAGGGCCACCTGTGTCCTTGGGGACATCAGGCACAGCATTGCCAGCCGGGAAAGACAGAGGACGGCCTCACGTTGAGTACTGTGTGCAGTTTTGGGAGCCACAATACAAGAAGGATATAAAGCTATTGGAGAGTGCCCAAAGGAGGGCAACGAAGATGGTGAAGGGACTTGAGGGGAAGCTGTATGAGGAACAGCTGAGGTCACTTGCCCGGCGAAGAGGAGACTGAGGGGAAACCTCATTGCAGTCTGCAACTGCATTGTGAGGGACAGAGGAGTGGCAGACATTGATCTCTTCTCTGTGGTGACCAGTGACAGGTCCTGAGGGAATGGTCTGAACTTGTCAGGGGAAGTTTAAGTTGGATATTAGAAAAAGGTTCTTCATCTTGAGGGTGGTTGGGCACTGGAACAGACTCCCAAGGGAAGTGGTCATAGCATCAAGCCTGTCTAAGTTCAAGAAGCGTTTGGACAACACTCTCAGGCACATGATGTCACTCTTGGGGATGGTGCTGTGCAAGGCCAGGAGCTGGACTCAATGATCCTTGTGGGTCCATTCCAACTCAGCATATTCTGTGATTCTGTGACAAACAGTATCTCCAGAGTTTTCTAACTGCGTCTCAAAGCACCTAAGAGGTGAAACAAGGATTTGTTCTGCTTGCCAAAAGCAGTAATCACTGAAGTTTTTTAAGCAATTTTTCTGAATGCCTAGCAGACTAGGTATAAAAGTCCTTCTGCAGTGGCTGACACTTCAGCTTGCCTCCTTGTTGGAAGAAGCACTCCCTGAAGGAGTAGAAATGTATCACTACCTGTTCTCACCAGTGTCTCCACACTGACTCCACCAGCTTCATATCACTGAGGAGTATTTCCTCCTCTCACTGCTTGCTTACAGCACATGCAACCAAATCCAGAGTATCTCACTCTACACTGACTGAAATGCAAGTTTTGAGGGAGAATGACATGGAACTCATAGTCTTCATGGGGAACCAAGATGTCTACTTGAAATCCATGTTCTCACAACAAACTCAGCACAAGTTCTTGGCACAAATGGTTTCCTAAATAACTAAACTTTAAAAAGAAGCCCTCTCTCTGTATTCACAGGACTGGACATCAGTTAGAGTCAGTCCTACCCAAGCCTCGCTGGCTTAGGAATCAATACAGACTCTGTACAGAGCGGTGACCAGCCTATGCATATGACTCCTGTGCAGTTTGTTATGTTGAAAGCACTGCTTAACTCATGCACTAGTGACATCATTCTTTTGCAAGCCTCTGAGGAAAAATTTTTCATGATTCCTCAGCCTTTTTCATGATGTGTCAATGCTTTTTTAAGAGCTGATATTGCAGCAGCTGAACTTAATTTGAGAAAGCATTAGAGAGACACATACGGAAAAATAAATGGGAACAAGCTAGGGAGCTGGCTTCCAAGTATTTCAGTGCATACTTCCTCAACAAATTAGCTTAGAATTTGCATGCTAACTTGCATATATGATTCTTTCTTAGCACTATGCCATCTTTTTGCCTTGGAGTTTTTAAGACTGTTAGATATTGTTAAACACAGTAACAGGCTTTGCTAAATCTTGCAAATAGACTTACTGTATGAAAAGTTCTGCTTGTCATAGGCCTCTGATCTGTGAAGATGCAAGATTCATAGATCTGTTATCCAAACTATGAATAACTTCATGAAACAAGCAATAATGCTTCTCAAATGTCCACCAAACTGTTGAACTGACAGACCATCCTGTGAGAGTATCCATCACTGAACTGACTTTAGTCTCCAAAGTGCTTATTGATCAGCCATCAAGCATGCAATGAAAAAAGAAGAGCAAGGTTGTAATTTTGCAGATGCTGAACTGTCATCATGACATTTACTGCATTTCTCCACTGTAGTGAACCAGCATTGTTAAACGCATACTAGAACCTTTCTAAAATTAAATATTGAGTTTATCTCCTATTAATTTAGCAGGTTTATTCTGCTGTTGCAGTGATGTAAAATATAGATTTCTGTCAGATGACTGTGTCAGACTACAAGCAGATGAAAAAGATTATGCTACCCTAACTATGTACTCTCACATTTGTAGGTGACAGATTGTTCACTTAGTAGTATAAACATCTCAATTTGTGTGCCAAAGTTTCACCATCATTGGTAAGAGCCCAGCAAATAGGCTTAAGGCAGAAGATAGTATTTATCACAGGGAAAGGCACATTAGAGTACATCCTTAGATAATTATTTTATTTAAACCCACAGTTGTTATCTAGGCAAATCCATCAACAAGACAGTAATTAGTGCGGTACTTCTGTGGGCTGTAAGAAAAGAAATGTTCCCATAGCAAGGGACTGGCTTTCCTTTTCTACACACATAATACTTCTTTTCTAGAAAACTTCTCAAACCAAGACAAGACTGAAAGCTACAGAGTTAAAATATATTGGAATTACTGTGTTAACATGTACTTTATTTTTATAATAAAACTGCATAATTAAGAGTTTTTTCATAGTGTTTCTCAGGAAATAGGAATTTCCTGGAACAGTAGCTCATCCCTGGTGCAGTTATCATGTTTGAATTGTTTTAGAATTGTCTCTGCTAAGCTGTGAGTTCTTATCAGAAGGTGGAGTCACAAGGGTTTCATTAAACTGGGTTACTTGGTGTTCTGCACAAGAAATAAGTAAAATCTTATGCCAATTTTACCACACCAGTGGCCTTTAGCAGTTAAGCAGGCTCAGTATGAGCTGTTGTCAGCATCCTGTTCACTCACTTCCAAGCTGAATTCTGATGTGGTTTTCGGAATTGTCACTTACATTATTACTATCAATACAGGATTACTGATTTCACTTTCTCAGATCTCTGATGTAAATGTAAATGCTATAGTAAACAGAACTTTTTAAAGAGCATTCAGATTCTGTGTTATTTCAGCAAAGAAACAAAGAAAATCTGGCAGCAACCACCTTGAGAAATTAAACAGCCAAGATTTTTAAAGAGTAAGACAAATCAATGGAAGATGCAAGTGGCACAGCAGTCCTGTCTTTTTTAACATCCAATTCTCTTTGGACTGCCCCTACTTTTTCATTTTTCTGAGAGCTTTACATTTGCATTGCTTGTGAAATGTGTGATGCCAGTAGGATTAATTTGAAAAGCCAAGTGGGAGACATGAAGATATACTTTTATGATGTGCATCACTTTTCTCCACCATTTTCCCTCAGCCTTATTACTGGAACAGCTCTGTATTTTTAGCAAACTTGTGACCTCCCTGACTAGAGGACATTTATGAATATGTCCTGACTCCTAAATAAGTCTAGTGGACACCTCTCTCCAATACAAGAAAAGAGTCTGCCTACCTTCTGTTCCCTATCGTTCCCCATCACTCAAGATACTGTTGTTACATACCAGTACTTGATCTGACAAGGCAAGGTATTTTAGCTTCCCAAAGAAATGGAAGAAGAGTTTGACTGGGGAATTCTGTCTGTTGCAAAGATGATCTATAGCAAAGTCAATAATCCAATGTCTCTTTAAGTCCACATGTAAGAAAATTTCTAAATCAGTCAGTTCACAAAAAACAACTCAATTGTCACACAGATTTCCGTTTGACCAACTTTTCTTCCTATAAATGCCAGGAAAAACTCCTATCTGTGACCCCACACAACTGAGCTACCCTTTCCCCATCCCCCCTCATGCAAAAGATACACCCCATTGTAGTTTCTATAGCCTATATTCTCATGTAAAACACAGGACTGATTCCTAGTCTGCACTGGCTGAAAGTGTAGTAAAGAGAGGAGTGCAGCTGCTGGGATGCTGCAGACTTGAAAATACCAACTGGCTGGCACAGCCACGGAGAAACCAGGCATAGTTTAACTACTTGCCAGTCACAATTTACTGAGCTTGCTAAGATACAGAATGGAGCTTAGCTATTCAACAGTTTTTAGCATGATGTTTTCAGTCATAATTTTAAAATCCGTGCATAAAATTGAAAATACAGAGTTTCAAAATGGATTTTTATTAGTCATAAAACATGTAGAAAACATATGTAATGTGACATTTAAAGAAACTTTACATAAAAGAGATGGAAAATGAGAAACTATGGTTTCCCTTACAAAATTCTGATTATTCCAGCAAAATAAGCCTGCTTTGTTCACAGTCCTAAGAACATCTGGAGTTGTGGTTTACCTGCTTCTGTTCTTATTTTTTTAACAATCCGGTACATGATGAGTAGTTTTAATGAGGATGGCACAAGCCAAAGGCCTTAATTTACAGACCTTTCTTGTAAGATAAGGAATGATGATAAGAAATAACCAGATTATTAAACCTTCTTCATACATATTAAAAGCTCTGATACTTGCCCCTCACTCAAAGGCTTTAGAGGTATTTAAATTCCAATATGATTTCACATTTTAAGTTACACTTCAGGAAGGCACCTTTCCTTTCAAAAAAAACAGAACTAAGGAGTAGGGAGAGACTTCAGTATTAGTATGTTACTCATAGATTTGAAATTAATTTGCTTTTTCTTGGACACAAAAATTTATCTCACAGTAGTAAGACTGAACTTTTTTTCTTTTACTTTTTCCCCTCTACAAATCACGGGGAAAACAAGAAGATGACGTCTCCTTTTTGTAAGTGACTGAGAAATGTAGCTGCTGGAGATTAAAACTGTCGATACTTGTTTTGATAAGGCCACTATGATCTTATTCTGTACACAGTAAATACAGAATTAAAAACGTGTGCATGAGGTTCCCACCCACCTAGATACTGTTGTTCTATCTTTATGCACATGAGCAGATACAATACACAGATATGGTGATGACCATTCTAAACATGCAAGCAGTGAAACAGATGCTACTCTGCACCATATTGTCACTTTATTATGTGTGGGCTTTATTTAGCTCAATGTGGCCATGTACAGCTGACCAAGCCCTTTGCAATCAATGAAAAGCTGGAAAATGAAGTTAACAGTACAGATCACTTAATCTCAAGCAGATTCTTGCATCTGATTAAAGGGGTCTCATCTCCCCATACTAGATTTCCAGGGACTTTAACTGGAACCCAGATAGCATGCTAAGATATTTGTATTTACAATGCAGATGTCTGAAAATCAGGTGAAGTAAATTCCATCCCAAGAAACCATCTTGCAGCAGTAGCCTGACTCAAATTGTGGACAAATTCAGAATTTTTATAACATCAAAAATATTCCCATTTAAAAAATAAATCTTAAATTCTGAGAAAGGAATTAGCATGCACTGGAAGCCATAATATGGAAGTTAATACCTAATTATATCTGTTGAAGCACTAGTGCGAAGAAAAGGAGTGAAAATACCAAAGTCCAGTCCTGCAGATTTTCACTGGTACTTCAGAAAAGTGTTGCAGCACATGCTTCACCGTTTCCCTACCCTGGGAGCACAGGCACTAATCCCAAGCCTTGCCAGACACTGGAGTTACGCAACTGTTTAATTGAAACAAGACTGTATCTTCAGGGCTTATTCAGCACTGAAGTCCCACTTGTGCCATGGCTCCTGCAGTCGCTGATCCCCTGCAGCTGTGTGCATTGTCTGCGGCTATCGCTACTTTGCAGAAGCTGATCCCAGAACACTTCAATGACTACAGGCCTCAGCCAAGAAGGTTTTCCAGTATCGCACCCTACAAAATCAGAGGTGGTTTCAGACAAAAAAAGCCCCAAAGAAAATCCCGAAGGAAAAAAAAAAAAAAAGTGTTAGTTTAGGAAGATTTTGGGAATATGTGTCCATAACAATTCAAAAGAACTCAGGGCCGTAAGACAAGACTAATTTTCTTTGGATCTCCTTTTTGCCACCTAAGGTGTTCTTGCGTTCTTCAACCCATCCACTGATGGTTGCACAATTTTCCCTAGGTCAAAAGAAAAATCATCAAGATGCACAGAAGTAATGTTTGAGCTCTGCCTGTGGAGAAGTGGTCACTGATGGTTTCCTAAACTTCCTTAAGGTCACAAATGTTTCTTGATGTTAATATCCTAAGGTTTTTTTTATGGTCCTCCAAATCTTGAGGATGGGGAACAGAGCAGTCTGTTCAGAGACTGTTATGCAGGGTACTGGAGCATATATGTTTCAGCTCTTCCAGACAAAAAAAGAGAATTTAAATGTACAACTTCCTCAATGAGCAGGAATCAACAGGCTTTTATAAGAGGTGCATATCATCAGTGCCTCTTAATTCTACTGCTGTGTTTGAAAAAAAGGGTAATTCTTGCTTTTTTCCTTTCTCACAACATACCACATCAGAAAGCCGCTGGGGAAATAGTTATCAGGTAGACAAGACATCATTTTGCAGTAACAAGTTGTGTAAATGGGTTTCAAACAACAAAATAGGTTCAGACCTAAGTTCTCTCAGATTTTCCTATGGATCAGTAGGAGCTTGCCAGAATGTTCAGAGTGTTTTTTAGACCTCTCTAAGTGGTATGGAAAGCCTACAAAACCCTCTGTTTTTCTTTTTATTATTTACTTATCGCAGTCAGGGATGGGGGAGGGCACATAAGTAACATTTAGACAGCACAGCACTGGATCTGCAAACACCTATGATTTTTTACTGAGTGTAGTCCACAGGTAAAACCAAGCAGATGGCAGCATGGACAAAAACAAGGCAGAAAAGAAATAAGCTTTGCTCTGGCAAGCTCTGAGTACAAATGTCTCATTAACAAAACTTCTAATAAACTGGCTTAACAGAGTCTGGGGGGAAAAAAGTGTTGAAAGTAAAGAGTAATCCTGAAAGCATTAGCATATGTATTTTAAACAAGTGAGTAGTCTTTTCAAAAATATAGTTTAGGCTTGTGTAGAAGACAAAAATAAGTATCTCCACTGGGGGTAACTTAGTCGATGAAAGTCCACTTAAAGCTTACAGAAGTAGTCTGATATGGAATTTGTATAAGATAAGCTAAGTAAGTAACTATACTTACTGTGTAAAGCTCGTTAAGTACTTTCATTAAGTCTTCATGAAGCTGAAATGAAATCTCTTTACTCTGTAATTAAAAAAAAACATCATTAGAAAAGGGCATGTAAAAGCTGCAGCATACATTTTTTTTCTTGATATTTATACTCATTGTACATCCTAGACAGTGATTGCAATGTTGCTCACAAAAACCATTCTGAATTACAGTGCACTAAAATGAGTGATTCAGGGATGCAGAGGCAGACAGATAACATCCGGACAGAGGACTTCTACAAAGAAACCCAGAAGTAGTTTGAGGTATTTTTCCCATAAAGCATCAGGAAATTAGGTGCCAACAGAAAGGGTAAAGTTCAAGATTAATGTTTTTAATAGAACAAACTGTGTACTGTTTTATAACTGATATGATATACACAAAAACTAAACCATGCAGAATGTGATATTCTAGAGGGACATCCTGCCGAATTTTACATCTAGGATAGACTTTGTTTCTCAGCACATGCAACTATCTAAATATTTATGCAAGAAATAATTGTGGCTCCTCTTTGAAACAGATACCAAGCTGCATAATATTCCACAGAGTGGGCTGCTAAACCAGCTTTGTTTAGCTTCTCTGGACTGTGACTTTACTTTCAACCTGACCCAGAAAAAAAGAAACACTTAGCAATAGTTATTATCAAAGCAAATATGTCAAAACAAGAGTATTTAATTGGAGTCTCATTGAAATATATTCCTTTGTTAGCTTTCCACAGCAGTTCAATCTGATGAAAATGGTGGCAACTGTGCAAGAGTTGAAGGCATTTGTATCACAGCCTTTGGAAAACAGGTACAGAATAGAGCTACGGGACTTGGCAAACAGCCTTCTTCTGTGATGCTCAGCATTCTAACATCCATGCTGGAAATGTCAGATTTTTTTTTCTGTGAATAAATTGATAATTAGTCTGGCTTCTAAAAACTCCAACTCCATGACAGATAATGGCCTTTAGCTACGAGAAGTACTTTGTATTTGTACAGAAGCCAAAGGAAAATCCTCAGGGACAACTCATCTCCAAAGCTGCTAACACATACTTGGCCATCACTAAAACACCTGCAGGAATAATGGTTTCTGAATGAGAACTTCCAGCACAATATTCATGTATGAGGAGAAACCACACCACACATCCCACCCACCATGTCTTCCAGAAGGATGAAACAGATACATACAGTAGCTCAAACAGAAAATTTTGTGTTTATTTTTCTCCTGCTCCTACCATCCTACTTTAACTCTGGGTGGTATTTTAAGGCACCTGTCATACCACTTATCAGTATTCACTCCAATCTTTATATTCAAGATGGTTTTTCATTGACAAGAAGCTAGGAAAAGAATTTAGAAAACACTTCAGTGAAATTCTTGTATTCCCATGGGCATTAGCTGTAGTAGCTAAGGCACAGTAAGACAGCTGCTCTGAAGCTGAGGTACACAGAATTACTATGAAACTTTCCCTAACTGCTTATACTTTTCAAAGTCTGGTATTTTCATGAGGTATGCATTAGTTCTGAAGTATCTAGAACACAAGCCTTACTACTTCCATTTCTTTGCAAATATCAGATTATTTTCATCTAATAAGAAGGACAAAACTTCCTAAATGTAAAAGTACACAGAGTGCTTATGAAGAATTTGAAAAGGACTGTAGATTTGCAAGCTGCTGTAGGGAAATGCCGTAAAACCTTCAGCAAAAATTCTGAATCGCTCTCATTGCTTTACATTGGCACCCTGCCTCTAAAAGTCAGCAGTGCAGCTCTAACACAGCTTACACACCTCCTCAAAGCTCCAAGTGGAGGCCACCTGTTTATTCTTGGATAGCTGCTTCTATAGTGCTGAATATCAGCGGTTTTTAAAATTACTTTAGCTGAAAGAAGGGTAAAACATACAAATAACATGTCTGACATTATGATGAAAGCATGCACATGTGGGATGAAACTCCAGATGAACTCCAGTTTCAAGTAATTTATCCCTTTCAACTGTTGCTCACAGCCATCTCGAGGCCGATGAGAAGTCAAGCCCTAAATACAGCAACAGCAATTCTAAGGCAGGATGCCTTAACCTGGTACTGCAGAAGTTTGTTTGAGAAGGTGACACAGAAAACCCCAAACCAATTTTCTCTTTACCCCTTGAGATTTTGCTGTAAGCAAAGCACACTAAAGGATGCACCCTTCTTTTCTGCTCTTAATGCAGTCCCACCTTAATGCAAATAGACACCAGATGAGCTGAGGATTTGGTGAACGATCACTATTTAGTAGGACCCATTTCTTCTCTTTGCTCCTTTCGAGCTCTGTCCAGCACTGAAACACAAGCAGTCCAGCCCTCAGGATTCACTGGCTAACATACCTACATGATCTTTTCCAGGCCAACACAGTGATCAGTGGTAAATTTGAAAGCGAATGGAAGTGATCACAATACAGAAAGAGGAAGATGCTTTTGTAAAAGGACAACAAGCTTTAAAATGGAAAGCAAACAGAGAAGGAGGGAGGTGATCAGCAAAAAGAGTGAAAATTGGGAAGTGACAACCTAGCAATGCCACACAATCACAAAGGAGTCATCCTTCCACCACTTCATCTGTGTACTCCAACTTGCAGAGGGTGCCTGTAGTGATGGACAACATTTCAGTTGATGCATCTTTCTGATGAAAGATTTTGTAGGAATTGTAAAACAAAAATCAAGAAATTTGGCTAAACTTAGCAGTATAAAAGGGATTTATTTTTCAAGAACCAACATATTTTACATTAGCATTTAAGATCAAGAAATACTGACTCAAGTGGCAAGCGATACGGCTTTTAGTGTGTAATATATGGCATATTAGAGCACCAGTTAAGAAGTGCATTTATTTTCAGTGGTTAATTGCTTTCCTATTTCTTGTTTATTCTACCTATTCCCTGCAGTAGAGTTCAGCATGTGTGAATGGTGTGCTCCTCTAGGAGCCTGTCCTCAGGGTACCCAGACAACAGAAAGTAAGATGCAGCACAAATTTTCCTGGAGCTGAGTTGATAGCTCTAATCAGGCTATTAAAACCTAACAAACAATCACTGAAGGTGCTTATTTATTCACTGTGTCCCAGAGAAACCCACTAGTACCTATTAACCAAAAGAACAAAGAATATAATAAAAATGTTCGAGCACATGCAAATTCCTGCTAAAAATATTATATGTTACTAATCTGGTTCAAGGCATTAAGAGACTAGTGTATTTTTTTCATCTGATAGCAGGATAGATCATACCCGTGCAACAGACAAGTAAATGTACCTAAACCCTCCTTTCAGTATGTGCTCAACTTTCAAAACATCAGTGGTCCTACTGATGTTATCAAGATTTGTATATCTGGATTAAAGTCTGAGAAACTTAAAATTTTATTCCACATTAATATATTTCCATTAAACTCTGTTAAAATTTTTCCATCCATTTCAGTTAGAGCATAATTTGGCACTCCAGCTTTACTCTTGTTTAACTGAAATTTAAGAGTCAGTCCACTTCTTCCTGGAACTCTTTAGTGCCTGTATGTAGCATACACAATGCTACTCAGTTACATCATTTAAGGAAAATATTCTGTGACTATTACTTTTAAATGAGTCCCTGTGGGAAGTGAAGTGCAAACCCTTCTTTTAAGGAGGTTTCATGAGCTGCGGTGACACTAACATAACCAACTCAGCAAAATTTTGTCCCAGACTTGCCAGTCTATAGCAACAAACAGCTTTGCTATCCTTTTAAACATTTAAGTGTTTAAGAAAATGATGCAAAAAATCTATGTGCCACAATCTGTATAACATCAAATAGATTCAGTAGGTAGAGTCATATTCCTTGTTAATAGCCAGATTATGGAACTAAAATATTTATTGTGCTTGGTTTCTCCAGCATCTTTTACTGTAAACATTGGACGATATGTTCATCTTGGCTTATGTAGATTTCTGTTCAAGGAAAATAGATGTTTATAAATTATAAATATACAAATCTGCTTAAGGATTTTGTGGGTATATGTTTACACAGTTGATTATTATTGCTGGGGTAACCAGAATCACTGCATGAAATATTCTGCATAATACTTTTCCCTTCTGCTTGACATTTCTCCTTATTACTTTATTCTTTAATTGTCCCCATGAGGCCAGCTACCCCATCTGCCTGAAGAAACATGCAAGCATGCAAGGTTTGAACTCCACTACTTTATTTTCGTAATTTTATGTGCAGCACGAAGGCCAGGCATCAACAGCAATCTTACTGCTTTTATACGCCAGCAAGAAGAGATTAGGCGCCTAGCTGAAAGTATGAGGCCTGACATAATGTCTTCCAATAAATGCTACAAAATCTCTGTACTAGATCCTATCTTTGTCCTGCATTTAGTACATTTAAACAGATGCCAGTTCCTGACCCCGGGAAAAAAGAATGACAAATAGCTCCTGGGAGAACAAAATTAATGAATATCTACATGTTAAGGAGGCCAGACTAGACAGCAAAGCCATGTACAATCAGGTACCTGAATACAACACATCCTGTCCCACCAGACCATGTATAGCCAGTAGGGATCATTTCCCCAGAACAATCCAAATGTCCAGATGCAAATGAAAGGAAAAACCAGAATGATGAAGAACAGAGAGTGAGACAAGGACAAGGTACAAAGACTAAGGAGCATAGATACCCTCACCACTACATTTTACCAGATCATCACTGGCTATTGCAAACATCTTTTATAGAAGGAGTAGAAAAAGGGGTTGCTACAAACTTATGGCTTATGCTATATACCACATAGGAGAGGGAACAAAGCAATACTCTAGTGGTAAGCATGGCCGGGAAATGAGGAAATTATTTGATCTTTTCTTTACTACAATTCAAGCTTGAGTCAATCTTAAGATACGAATTCAAACCACACTCCTCTAGAAAATGCTGGGCTCACTTCACAGAAAATTCATTTGAGAACCAACATTCCCACTAGCAGGATGGAAAAAGTCAATAATGTCTACTATTGAGAAGCAGAATGGGAAGTCCCATCCTCTTGGGAGAAGAAATGGAGAGAAAAAAAAAGGGAGTAGAAAGAGTCAAGAAGTTTAGAGTGATTATGACTTTGCTGTTGTCTCCCCTTATCTTGCTTGTGGGCAATGGAGCAATCCACTCTGAGACACTTTCCCTTTCTGCAGCAGCAAGACTGGGGTTTTAGAGCAGCACAATGAAGATCTGTTCCGATCACGGACTTGGTGTATGTACTTACTCTCCAAACTTGGAAATGGAGTAAAGCACCTTGCTACTGCAAGACTGATGGAGAATTTTAACAAGGTAAAAAGTAGTGATGCGTAACACCATTAGATTAATAAGCTGTAAAATATATAACTAAAAGATATAATCATTGAATATAGAGAAGCTTGACTAACTGGTATTTGTAAATTATAGAGTCACAGAATCGTAGACATTAAATGCTCTTGTGTGCAATGCTGTGAGAGCCAACAGAGTACAGATATTTCCTGCTCTTCACCATGGACTGCAGTAAGACACTAAGCATTCATTTGTTAGTCTATTTTTAAAATCTTCATATTACTGCTTTTCTTGTTATTTATATTTATTACTGAGAGAGAGAGAGTACGTATTTCACAGAACAGTATGATCAGATCCAATACAGAAGTATCTGCGGGAGATGGTTTGTCTCCACTTTAATTCAAAATCTGTGAATGGTGAACAAATTCCATATGCTTTCATAGGCATATGACACCTATTGAGACTGATTATATTTTCTCTGACAATATTTTATTCTAAATACATTTTTTTCAAAAGTAATCTGCAGAATCACAGAAATTGACAAAAAAGTTGCTTTAATACTCTATTTGATGGTTTAAAAATCTCCCAACAAAATCGCTGTCATTTTCTTTAGAGAGAATACTATTTTGATGGAGGGTGCTGTTGGCTGTCACCTTTCTCACTCTAAGGGCACCTTCTCTTTGCCCCTGTGATCTCTTTCCTGCAAAGAGAACTGTACCACAGGACATGTGTTTTGTAGCTGATCTTTTTGTTGCCCGGTAAAAACATCCATTATGCAGTTCTGTGAGTACCTTAAGTTAGACTGCTCATTCACATCTGACACAAATTATCACAGGATCATGGAAGGGTTTGGGCTGGAAGAGCTTCATCATCAGTTCTGCAGCTGGGAACTAATAGCAAATAAATCCCCAGTACTCTGCAGCAAGCATCACAGCAAGAACTGTGCACACTGGGGCTCAGTGGAAATACCAACCTTTGCAACAAGTACTGAGCCTGACAGACTGTCTTAAAAATGCGTGCTCAGAATCGATACTGGTGAACAAGCCACATTCAGTCCACATGCCCATGAACTTCACTTACACCATGCTGAGGTGCTGCATGTCTTCTTGCCACCCTTTCCCTCACATTATGGGACTGGCTCAGATCCCTGCACATAGCCTTTGCTTAGCTCACTCTGCCCACGCTCCACCTCAGCTAACATGTTTGACATGACACTCTCACGCTGAGTGTCAGCTGGCAAACCCTGATGAAAGGTAGAAAAGGGCTGCTGAGGATCTGGGTTCTACTTATGTGAGCTTCAGGTTACGCATGGCAGGACTACCTCAATGTCCTCGCTCTTCTTTCCCCTTCAGAAAATCCAAGTTAGGAATACAAAAGCAAGAGAAGCTGCTTGCTCTTCTTCAAGAAGCTAAGCTAGAAAGAGAAAATTTGAAATGTTGCACCTGCCTGGGTACAACACGGAGGACAGAGATAAGTTTATCAGGGAGATGGGACAATATGCCTCCTGTTAATACACTGAAAATATCCATGTATTTTCCTCCTTTCGAGAGAGAAGTTGCAGCCATCTCCATTAATAAATTATGAGTGAATATAAAAGGACACACATTTCTCCACAGAAAACTTTAACTATATAACATTGTACAGTCCATCTGGACAGAAGGGAAGGAAAGGCAAAATTTCTAGTGCCAAAGAACTATGCTGAAAGCAAATGGGCTTGTCTAATAACCCACACCTAGTGAAGAAGATATTTCTGAGATAAGACATAAACAACTGGAAATCTATTCCAGATTCAATACCAAAAGAAATTTCTTACTGGTTTGCAACTCTGAGATATCCCCACACAGACAGTACTGCAGCCTGTTCAAATCACTTTTCTCATTTTGGTTCAACTTCTATAACTATCTTCCATATAACTAAGTTGAGTGGTTAGTGAATTACAGTTTTACATATTAGACATGTTATATGAACAACCCATTACTGATTGAGAAACTATAAACTTCGACTCTGTCCCCATTACAGGTTTTAATGCATACCAGGAAGTTTGACTTAAGTTTTTACTTTTATTTCCTCCAAGTACAACCTGTGTGCTCCCTAATTGATTCTTCTCCCCACCCCAGTGCTATCTAGAATTATGGTGGGGTATATGTGAAACCAGTTCCCTATTCTGAAAACACTACCTTGGGTACCCCTTGCTATCATTTAGTCACATAGTTTACATCTTTTAACCTTTACTCTTCCTGAACTCTTTTGTATGCCAATTGCCTACCAGCATCTCACTGTGACTAACAAATATGCATTTATAATCTATTTGCCTTTTGGAACATTTTAACAACAATGACTGCAAACACATTATGTAGGTCTTGAGCTAAGGTTGCCTAGAGTGCTTGCTTAGCACTCGAGGGATTTACACATTGCATGTGTTATGAAAATACTTAACAGTCATGGACAAAGACAAACATGCAGAGAGACAACACTTACAGGATCTAATAGAAATACTTACGTTATCAAAAGTGTATGTTCGTATTTAATATTAGGAAGGAAAGGAAACACTTTCAGGAGAACCGCAGCATATGCTACCGACTTTATGTCAAGGGACTACAGAGCAAACTCTTGCTTTGCCTTCAACCTGTTTCATTCACAATGAAATTCTTTTTTACAAATAATAAATTAATACAGCTTTACTATTTTGGGAGTCCTAAGCGAAAACTGTTTCCTTTCTGCATGGGTAGACAAGTGTGCTTTTTAGAGAAGGACAGGCTTTTCCCCCTGCTTTTTCTGGAAAAAAGCCGTGATTCAGCTCTTAAGGTTACCAGCATATATGGCAGGATCCCAAGCATTTCAGCACTAAGTATCTGCTTCAAGAGAACAGTCATGAAGAATTTATATGTATGCTAAAACAGATTTTATGCTGTGTGTGCTGAATCTTCTCCTCAAAAGCTATCTATTAGGACACTTTTGCCTCCCTCATGCATCTTACAAGCCCAGATGGAGGACTGCAGGAGAGGCATTACCTTCTTGAACATTCTGGTGGAGTCTTCACTTATCTGCATGAATCGCATGATCACATTGTTCAGGTAGATATCACTCAATGTTGCATGGTCTTTGCTTTCTCTTCTCACTTGGTTCAGGAGTAAGTACCAGCAATTCACTGGTGACAAGAGGTTCTGGTCTTTCCTGAGGAAGGAGATACACACATGTATAATGTATAGAAATGAAAAAGTTATGTTATTACCTGAAACATCACATTGACATTTACAGTCATAACTTGTTACGTAAAAATAGCTGCTTCTGAACAGTCAGTCTATCCATTCTTGGAATAACTCAGGTTAGGCAAGCCTCAGATGACTTCTAAGACACATTCAAGTCTCATGAGGCATGGATATACTCTGCAAGCCACCTGAAAGTATAAAAATATCTTGCCACAAAACTTAGAGATGGAGTACATGTAAATATTCAAAATCAACAAAGGTCACTCCTGGAAGAGTAACAGCAATCAATTTTTGACATTAGAAATAAACAAGCACTGGAAACACAACCCAAATCCTTCATGAGCAAAACTGCAGGTGCAGCTCTTTCACTGAACTGGATTTGTATAACTGATGAAGTAGAAGAAAATGTCTCAAGCATCCATATTCTGTGAGCAGGGCTCATAAATTCATAGCATTCATAAATAGACTGCTACTGCTAGTCCTAGATGTGTCAATTACAAGACAAACAGCAGGACTGGACTTTTTCCAGCGATCCAATTCTGAATTCCCATGGCAGACTTTTTGCAATGTAGGCCCACTCCCAGCTTTAATATAGCAAAAAGTGAAATCAAAGATGACTTCTCATTTCTTTTACACAAGGCAAAATAAAAATACATGTACTTCAGGAACTGTTTCACAGACAACAAAAACTTATTTATAAAATTTGTCTTATGTTTTTATTGACATTTTTAGTATCAAGTTCGCCTTTCGACTAACTGCTCTAGAAATTTGCTGCTCTTTTTTTTCTCTCTTTTACAGGGATTCTCCTTTAGTTAAAAGGATAAAGCACATGAAGATAAAACAGGCAGAAGTGGTGATTAATTGAGGGAGAAACTCGTCCAGTTCTTGGCAAACTCTTCTAATAATTAGCTATTCTCATTGTTAGAAATACGGCCTTTAATTCCCATCCAATCATCTACTTTTAGCTCTCACTCACAGAATCAAAGCAACAATGAATGATTAACAGACACAAGTCTTTTCTTCATCAGTGCTTTGCTTTGCTATGAATCAGGAGTTAAGAAAACTTCCTCCATTTGTTTCAGATGGACATCTTAACAGTGTTACTTCACAGCAAGGGGTTTTATCAGCCAGGTCAGACAACGTGAGCACTCCTGAAGGGCCATGCTGATATTACTTGGTCCTCACTGCTTCTGCATGTCCCAAAGCTGATTCCACAGACCTTCCTGATTGTTCTGGGGGCAAAGGTGGGAACAGCTCAGGGGACCAACAACTAAAGTGACTTTTGCTTTAACCTCTTCTCAAAGCAGACAACTGCAAGAACAAAGCCAAAGGCAGAACTCAAGTCACAACCCCCATGCACAACTGCCAGTCTGGATTTAACATGTTTAAGAACAAGGAAAGATGTTGTATGCACAAGGAAAAAAGATTTTGCCACAAGCAGAATAAAAGCCAGGGCTCTCTCTGAAGTGGTGACATATGCACAAGTTGGTTATTTCAGAGAATCATTGAGTCGCTAAAATGAATTTTAAGAAATACATATTAATGCTCTTTGAACTGTGCAAGCTGTATTTGATTAACCTTTCATTTGCCAGATGTATTTGGAAAAGACTTTTCTCCTGAAACAACAGTTCTATCTGTGTATCTCTAGCACAGCACTGAGTGAACAGTGGGAAAATTATTTTTTATTTTTACAAACACAAAATACTGTTCTAAATCCCTAAGCATAACAGGGCCAGACACATGCATTCATTAATCAGCTCAAGTCAGGAAAATAACCACATGAGACTATGTCAGCAAGTGATGCACTCTAAACACTTCAGAAAACATACTGTACACAGTATGCCAGATACTACCTGACCGCTTGTTTTGCACAAAAGATACTATGCCATTAAAGGGATACATTAAATTGTAAACAACGCATAACATTCACATCATCTTTATTTCCAGGAATCAGAGGCGTGAAGACACAGCAAAGTTCACATGTAACAACAAATCAAAATAGTTTTTTTATTAATGTCTTTTTTGTTGTTGTTGTAATGTTTACTGACCTTCATGCAGATACTTTAAAATCCTATCGACTCCACTAGAGATCAGCACACAGCTTTCAAGCACTTTTGGGGCTCTGCATCTCTTCTAGATACTGGTTGTATTTTGGATGGTTTAAAATCATATGGTAGGTTAGGGATAACATTTGTGCAACTTACCTTTCAAGAAACTGAAACTACTTGTCAGAAGCTGACCTGAGTAACTGCAGAGAGCCACAACAACAGTATTTAGGCATTCATCTACCTTCAACTGCAATGAGAACTGCTATGCTGCTAAGCAGGGGTAGAAATTTTAAACAGGCCTTTGAACAAGGAACAGGTACAATATGGGAGTGATGGGCAAGCAAGTTTCTCTTACTTGTACTGCTGATGATCCTTTGTACTTCTTGTTTTTGCCATGAACCTCTCTGCTAGTTTTTCCAGGTTTCGGGAATACTCCATCTCTATTTCCGACTTCTTGCGGAAGAAATCCTGCAGATCCTGAAGTAGCTGCACTCTCATTTCAGTCTGCTGCTCCAGGCATTTCTGCTGCTCAACGAGTTGAGCTCGGATCTCTAATGAGAGAAACACATATCCACTCAGGTGAGTGAAAGCAAATGAACTGAGTGTTACCAACCAAAATCACGAACACTCCAGTGTACTTCAGCCTCACAGCTACACCATACACTGGATCTGTATTTCAGCTCCCATGGTGGGATGCAGCAGTGGCAGCTCTCGCTTCTGCCACCACACGCTTAATGTCCAGCATTCTCCCACCCCGTGTGTCTCACAAACAGCTGTGGCAGGGGCTCAGGACTCTGCCAGGGGAGGAAGGTGAGCCTCCACCTTCCTCTCCCATCCTCCTTCTGGCCTCTGGCACTAGCACAACATTCAGCTTGGAGTGGATCTCCTTGCAGAACACGGTGCTGCTCCAATGAATGGCTGGATAAACAAGCACCCTTTGGGCTAGGATCAGCCTGCTGTCAGGTGTTTTATGCTGGCTTGTATCATTATGTACACCACAGAAACAAGCTTGTGATAAATTCTGGAGGCATTATCCGTTGTAACTGTGCACAGCTGAGCTTCCATATCTGCCCCATCTCTGCCAGGGAGGAAACCGGTGTACTATACACGCATTCACCAACGTTTTACAGCAAATATAGAGGGAAACATGTACCTGTATTTAGAGATAACTATTCGAAAATTTGCATGAGGTTCCAGAGACTCTAGTATATCTTTTAGTAATAAAAAAAATCAGATCATTTAGAAGAGAATATATGCTCACAGTTCTCTTCAACAGCAATAGGGAAAAGCCTCCAGATTTATTACCATTTTTTGCCATATGCAAAATTACTAAGTGGTAGGGTTTTTATTTTAGAGATTTCTGGGTGTTTTGTATTTTTTTTTTTTGGTTGGTATTTTTCTAGAACTTTTATTTCCTGAGTGCTAACCAGTTAAACACATTCTGAGAACACTTAGTCTAAAAAGATCCCTCTGGTTTTTTAGAGTTCATTACACTTTTGTCAAGTGCCCAGGCACAGTGTACTCCAATACTGTGGAATAAAAACAGGAGTAAATGCTTTGTGACAATAATATATGTGTATAATTTTAGCACAGTTTAATGCTGTAACAAGGATTTATCAATAGCAAAACACCCAGAAGTGATTTTCATGTAAATGCAAAATTGTTGTGAAATTTTACTTGATTCGTAATGATCTAACCATGCTGTGGGCAAAAAGATACTAGAAATCTTCAATGCCAACAGCACAGTTTGAAATAGAAGAGCATTCTAAAAGTCATGCTAACATCACAGGGAACTGCAAACCACTAAGTAGTAATAACATCACAAAAAATTATCTGATGCATCCAGGACCTAATGCATCCTTACTGATCTCAGAGCAGGTATGAAGGCAGAGATCCACTCCGCTGGTTTCAAATTGGGATTCAAATGTATATACTGAAATAAGGTAGTATGAGCACAGAAAACTGTTAAGCCAATATATTTGCTGGAGGAGGGAGACACTGCAGGATTTTCTTCCAGATCTCCTGTGAGCAACCAGCTGCTGTGTTAATCATTAATGAGACCATCCATTTTTATAGTCTGGGAGGTGAACCAAAAAATTCATGGTTTGGTTTTCACTTCATTTCAAATCAGTTTGTTGGAAAAGAAACCATGCCTCCAGCAAGGATGAGCCACTGTAATACAACACTGTATCAATGACATTCATGTACACAGAGGAGAAAATCACATTGGAGCTGGAAGGTTAACAACAGAAACAGACACTCAAGACCACTTTTTTGGGTGCCTACTACTGTTGACATTGCAATCATGGAAAATTCCTGTGTATGGGAAACCAGTTGTACAGATTCACTGGTCAGAAGGAGCAATTTTGTCCATAAGCTGGAGTTTTTACTAAATCCAGATCCATGTACATGGTCCCTATACTTTGGCCATCTCCCTTTCCCACTCAAGATTTTCTAGCAGTTACTTTGAAAGCAACATTTTGTATGGACCAACTATGTTCTGATTATTTTGTAGGTCAGTGTATCTTGCTGCTATAATTCTCCTTTTTTAGGCAGGCTTTTACCATAGCAACAGGAATGAGAAAGATTTTAGAAACAAGAATATATGAATAGAAATACAAGAAACAATGAATAAGGGACAACAGATAAAATAAGAGAAACTGCCTTAGCTTTTTGATGTTGTCTGGATTTCCAATGGACAATAGTGGCTTCCTTCAAACTTGTATTTTAGAAAACAAAACTGAAGAATGATCTATGAAAGCTGATGGAGATATATAAGCTCTGAGTAAGGTTGATAAAATTGGGGGCTCAGGGGGCTGTAGCTTTATGAAGGAAGATTTGTAATTTCTGATTATTTGAATCTCAGCAAAGAGAAAGAACATGTTGGCTCCAAACAGCTGAGCCTATGGCCTCCTGCTGGAGGAGAAAAAGGGGAGATGTACATCCCACTCATGCTAGCTGACCACAGTCACAGAAGTGACTTCAATAGCAGTTCTCCTTCCAGTCTTTCATGTCATTCTGCTCCTCCATTTTTTAATTCTTCTTTTACTAACAACTTGCGGAATGCCATATTGGCAGGCTGAGGAGATGGCAATGAAAATGATCAGAAAATGTTGTGATTTCCATTTTCTGATGAGAGCAGTGGATTTAAAAAAAAAACCCCAACAACAAACCCCCAGAACAAGCACTGGCATAATAGGCAAGCAGCCTGAGCAGCTGTGTATGACAAAATCACAACTGTCCAGGTTCTATTAACTGTAATAGACTACCCATTACCTACTGCTATGGAAAAATAGCACGAAAGCAATGCTATTTTCTTTAACCGGTTCACATGTGTGATGTCCCTAGGGCTAGAAAGAGTGGCATGGAAAACTGCTGTACTGTATTCAAAGAAACAAAGCCAGTGAAGTCCAAACTCCATAAATACAGAGACAGGTACAGCAAGCAAGAGAAGGATGCCTGTCTTTACTCTTATCTTGCTGGTGCATTTAAAATCGAAGTCAAATCGGTACCAGTTGTAATGGACAATGACATCGTCCTATTCTGCTCTGCTGAGTGGCTGATGTCAAATTGCCAGGCTATTTCACGCCAGGAAAAGGCCCATTTAAACCCTGAATGAGTTAACACCTTCTCCTTCTTTCTCTTGGCAGCTTTGAGTCATGCTCACTGGTTTTCTGGCCAGGGGCTGGCTCAAAAGGAATACCATCCATTTATACTGCAGCTTGAACAGACTGAGATCACATCAACTGAAAAAAAAAATTAAATCCACCCTATACTTTGTCCAAGATTTGCACACACGATCAAAGCAAGGAAGCAGTTAATGTGACGGCAATTAAATCAATAAACTAAGTAAAGTTTAATTTCTAAAGATTTTCATGTTAAAAACTATTTTAGTTATGCCCTCACAAGCACCCTCCACTAGAATTACTGCATTAAGTATAAAATTAGATTTTATTTATGTCAGTTTTGAAGATATAACTCTAACCTTTCAACAAATCTTTATTTCCTTGACAAGTGGTTAAATCTGTGCACCATGAAAAGTAAAGAGACAAGATTATAGTTGCTTTGAAAGTTAAGTCAGAGCAGATGAAGCTGAACTACTGACATCACCCAAATCATAATCAGAAATAACTCACCAAGGTTATCTCTTTGCACACAGTACAGTATTACAACTAGTGATTTACAGTGCACTGCACTAATACACTGTACTACCCTGAAGAGCATGTATGTAAGTAGTGACAGGCCAGTGCCCCACCTGAAGGAACCTATGGAGAGATACACTACAACGTGACACAATGATAATGCTGGCTACACACCAGCATGGAACAAAGTTCTTCATCTTCACACACAAAAGCACCAAGCTCCATCAGACATCCCAGAAAAGTCACAGGAAACCCCCTCCTGACTGAGTAGCTGCACAACTTGTAAACACACAGTATTAACCAAATTAAGCTGTGGACAGACCAACACTGCATGCAGACTTCTGCCCTGCAGCAGAACTCCCCACCGCAACACCCACCCCCATCCCTGCCCTGTGGTACTGCAGTGCTCCAGCCATGCTGCACTAGGCTATGCCTAGCCTCTCAGACCTTGGAGACCTTTCAGACCACCAAAAACTCATTACCAGCTCTTGAGCAAAGCAACTCTAAAGAATGCTTCATGGTGCTATCAACACACCTGCTGCAAGATGCCTGAGCCACCCCAAGAGCCATTGGAGCGTGCCACTCTTAGCACCCATTTAAGTGGAACTAACTTTTGTGCTCACAGAGCAGCCCTGACATGAGCTTTGGTGTTTGGTGAAAGCTCTAGAAAATGCAACAGAGCACGACATGTCTCTGTGGTCACCCGCCTCGGCTGTACCGCAAGCCTCCCACCTGCTGCCTCACCCTGCCTAGCAAGAAGCTATATTTAAGTCATGATTACAATATACAAACTATGCAGACATATTAATCTAGTAGTATTACTGGATAATCATACCAACAGCCTTGGGGCCTCACCCTGCAAAAGATCACAAAAGCAAGTAACTCGACAGAGCTCTTTGAGAGCCCAGAGGCTCTCACAAGACATAGTTATGTTTGCAGATTTTATCTCTTGGGTAGCCAGACAAAGCCGCATCACCTCCCATTTTTCTTCAAATGCCTCTTTCACAGAAAAAAGAAAAAAAAAAGATAAAAAAAGGGGGAAAAAAAGAGATTAGTTTTAAAACACTCAGAAATGTCTCATCAAATGCACTAAAACCAATACATGGTATCTTAGACTTTGCATTTCTAAACCATTATATTTAGTCTTTTTTTTACCCCAGTGAACACACATATCCCTCATTGTCATGCCAATGATATCCAGATCATATTTCATAGGAAACGATTCAGACCTTAAATTCAGCCCACATATAATCTGGCCACCAACATGCGTTTATAATTAAGGAGCTATTGCAGCATTAATCATCTTTAGTTCCTCCTTGAAGACACTTGAGTCTTACATGCCTCTCACTGTGCCCCAGTTATTTAGCCTGAAGAACTGCTCATGTCTACCCCTGCTGCTAGAAGCTGGGGTACTGCACAGGGGGGACTGATCATCTCAGTTTCATTCCAGCCATTGCCTTTGTAAGGACTTGGTTTTGGCTTGTCAAGATGAGCAGAGCTTTGGTCCAGGTGCATGCAGCTGGCCAACATCTGCAGTTTAGGTTTTGTTTCAGAAAACACTTATCTCCAGCCCACTGAGGATGCTGCCAGCAGAGAAACCGCAGCAGGAATCACTGAGAGGAGCCTGGAGGTGTCCCTGTGCAGAGCTAGTACCCTCTAATGCCATGTCCCATCAGTGCTCCCACACTTCCCAGGGACATTATTGCTCTTCTCAATAGACAAGAAGATAAAGATGATGGGAGGTATCAGATCAATGGTGGGTGCACAGACCCAGCTGCCAATACTTGTCTCTGAGATACACAGCCTAAAGATGCTAGTGCTGTAAAGTTTTTATTTCTCAGAGACTTGGCTAGAAAGCTATTCAAGGATTTCTATGACAAATGATGAGGGAAGCTCTGCGGTCAGCAGGGAGTCTGGCTCACACTCTCTCCCAGGTCCTTGTTGCCATTTTCTTTGACCACAAGCAGGAAAATCCACTTCAAAAGCCAGGAAATTCCACCAGACTGACAGCTAATGAGAGATGCTGGGGTAAAGATCTTGGAGGCTGCTGCAGAAATGCCTTTAAATAGATCATGAGCCTGTACCACAACATTAACCTTCTATGACAGACTAGGGGAAATCACTTCCCTGTGTTCACCACGTAAGAAGTGTGGCCGCAGAGACAGCGATGCCCTTGAGCTTCCATAGGCAGGGCTTTTGTGGACTTTGTTCTACCCTCACCCCCACCAATTTCACTTAGTATATTGAGAACACAGCTTTATACATGTCCTCACTTAAAGTGCGACCTCTGCCATGCACACCCCAGCATTAAACTTAATGTTTGACTTTGTGCTATTTTCCAGAGAATTAATTTCAGATTTTTTGTTTGTTTGGGAGTTTTGGGGGATGTGGCTGAGGTTGCCTGTCACAGATCACGTCTTCAGGCTGTAGCATAGAAATAGATGGTGAGTGAGAATCACGCCTGGTATCTGAAGGGCTGTACAAAGAGTCAGCAATCTGAAGCCCCTGTTGACATCTGTCAACCCCTTTAAAAACTGTAAACCACATTCATTCAAGCACTTCGGCATCCTTAAAGATAAAAACCAATCCTTGTGCAGCCATTAGCAGGAAAGCTGGTGTAGAAGCCATTTGCAGGATGCAGACAATTGTTTACGGGTCACTTCAGTTGTCCTGCTCAAAAAAAAGGAGCAGAGAAACAACAAATCCTCTCCTTGAAGCTGCAAATTTCATTCTACACATTCAAGCAAACACAGTCCTGTCTACTGCAGTCACAGACTGGGCAACATGTTCCCATGCAGAATCCTGTAACTGGGGGATCCCAGTGGACAGCATTCAAAAAGAGCACCTGCATTAGGGCACTTTCCACCTTTCAGATCCTTTTGAAATGAGAAGACATGTCTGGAAGAGCCAAGAAAATCTCTAAACGTAGGAGAAGAAGCTTTTCTTCTTGTTGTTCTTGGACTAATGCCCTCCTGCTATTCACAGTCACAGCTGCTGGTCACTTGGCTGCCTACAGTCCAAGTCTAAATGGAGGGCAGTATGCCAGCTCATGACTTGGCAGGACACTTTTGCCACAGTGCTACTGCCAAGCGACCATGAATTTAAGCAGACAGTCTGCCTGCACCACATTTTGAGTGCCACTGCTTTGGTGGCAACTGCTTTTCTGCACACATAACAAAGAGCTGGCACTATGTCCTACCAAACCTTGAGCCCGGCATACTCTTTCCTTGCAGTCACAGCAGCTGGGACTGAGGGCAAAAAATTCTGCCCCTCAGAGGAGAAGGAACTTTATTTTGCTCAACAATGAAAGCTCATCTCATCTCAAAACACTGCCAACCAGAAGAATAGAAAGCAAAAGGCAAGATGCCTCCTCTGTGTCAACAGTCTGATTCAAGGTCTTTCATCAGAGTGACCAGCCCTAATCTGCTGCTGTGGGAGCAGATACTCTCCCAAAATCCAACTGCCCCACCTCTAGATGAGCAAATCAGCTCTGTAACGAAAGACAGAGTGAGAGAAAGAGGGAGGTAGGAAGGCAGACGGGAAAAAGGAGTCTGTGCAACTGTCTGCCAAGCAGACAGGTGTTCATAAAATAGGTGTCTAAAAACCCATTTAGGGCATCTAAACTGTCAAGATCTATGTGAAAACTTATTCTGAAGTTTCTGACGGGCTTCGATCCCCTTTTTTTTTATGCTTGTTAAAGATACCATGAGCCTTTCCTTACAGACTTAAATTCTGGGCACATGAGAAAATTAAAAAGAAATCACTATGCCCAAATCTTTCTTATCTTTTCACCAGTGATGTATCTGCCAACAGAACAGAAAAATGACTCATGGGTCTCCTCTGAAACGTTCTTTGCACAATATCTGGAAGGCCTGATTGGCATTAGTACTCTATGAGACAAAAAATCCACACAAACCAGGGGGTCCAGCAGGAAAGAAAACCCAGTTTGTCATGCTCCAAATAGTAATGAAAACCTAATGCTCTTAATTAGCTTCCTTACTTGTAAACGGAGTGAAATCAGGTTGAGTTCCTGCCCCAGCTGCTGCAAGGCTGAGGATGGTGCTGCCTCTGGATAGCGGAGCAGTATCCACTCTGCAACAGACACTGCATCACCCGTCCACCGACACTACCCTGAAATGACTCCAGTCTTAGTATGGGCACACATCCTTTACCTCCAGAGAAGCAGAAACCTCCTGACCACACAGATGTGAGTACAGATTGCATCCAGACCAGCACCATTTCATTTTGTTAAGCTCTACTTATTTGTCACAATAAAACCCTTCCTTCTTCCTTAATATCTCAGGTGGAGAGCTGACAAATGAAAACATCTGAAAGGCTTCTTCTAGAAATGAGATGTTGAGAGATCTGCCTTTTCTTGACAAAAATATAAATTATTCTGAACCTCTGGCAGGTGACATAGCTCTTAAGATGAAGAGTTATGCTGGCAGAAGTGCAGGCCAGGAACTCCTAGGCAGCAGGATAAGCAAGAAAATAATGAAATCTGCACATCAGTCAGATACAGCATCTCCTGTACATTGAAAACTATCCCTCTCATAAGACTCAGAAATTAATAACTAGAGAAAATGCCCTCCCTACATCCTGTGAAAATGATTCCTCATGCATGGCACATCTTTAGGAGGTCAATAAAGCATTTTTAGCATGACACACACCCTGGTGCATGCCATAAATAAGAGCATGCATTTGACCCAGCCATGACTTTCAGTGACAGCTCTTTAAGTCCCAAGGTGAAGTAATAAAGCAGTTAAGCACAAAAAGGAAACAGTAATCTGTGCTGTGTGCCAGCATTTTACCCATATTCCTTTTCAGTCCAACCTAACATACAGTAAAATACTTTCATTATTGCACATTTAGCTTTAAAACGTTTAACTCCAACCCCCCAACTTAATATATTAAGCACCTTTGTATTTTTATTCTAAAATAAATACGTACTTTTTTTCCTGCAACAGATCCATGATGCTGCTCTTCTTCAGTGAGACATACAGCTATGCCACTGAGATGCCTCCAACACCAGTTTTTAAACTTTATGGACATATTCCATGCTAATTACTCACCTGAGTACATCCTTGTAGTTACTTAAGGTCCTGTCTACCCCAGCCCACCAAGTGGGGCAAAGAATGCTGCTTTGGATGCTGGCACACCTCTGGGCAGAGCAGAGCCCCTGCCCATGAGCACCCTCCTCGGCAGCAGCACAGACCAGGGATGGTCCCCACAGCCCTGCACTGGCCCTTCATACTTCTTGTACAGATTTAACTGTAAAAGTGCAAGTCTGGCCGAGGAGTATGTTTGTCAGACCAGATGGACCTTGATCTGCATAATTTTTTAGTGGAGACTTGGCCTAAGTCTGCAAAAGCGAAGCCCCAGTGAGGGATTACTGGTCTTCTGAGCATGACTATGATATTATCCAAAAGTAAATTTCAGTGTCTTTTCTCATTTTCACATAGCAAATAATACTAAATTTGACTCAATAGAGGATTTAAGAAACAGGACATCACATTTTGGGAATGGAAAAAAAAAAGTTCTCTATGCCAAACTATGAACAGAAAAATTGTATTTTTACTAATTAAAAGAATAACCCCTATCACGATGGAATTACTTCTGTCTGTGGGAATACTAATAAGTGTAAAAAACATAATCAGATAATCACCATGCTGGTTGATTATAACTATTATACAAGTAGTAGTAACAGACAGGTATTTTTATATGTCACCTAATTAATAAGACTATGTAAATTCTGCCCTGCTTCAAGAACATTTGTCTATGTACTGCTCTGATTTGGTAAAAGGTGCAATGCCTAAGTGAGAAAATAAAATGCCTACCACAAAGGAAGGTTTTTTGATAAATTTGAACCAAGCTACTCAGAGCCTCAAATTGCACTAACAGCAGCTGGGAAAAAACAAATCCTTCAGTGTCACAGAGCAGATTCTTCCTGCTACAGGGAAGTATAAATCGGACTGTGGACCACATTTAATTAAATTTATCTTCAGTCGTTACAGTAGGAAGAGAAGAAAGCCCCCACCACCCGTGGTTCCTGATAATGGGAATAGAAAAAAATATCCCGTGAGACTGTAGGTAACTGCTGCTTACTTACTCAACAGTAAGATAAAAAATAGTATCTGCAATAAATGAACTTTGGGCTAAAATAATTTGCATATTTCCAGGTCCTCTGGAAACAGTCTTCAATCTGCTGGAAGTTAAAAAAAAAGGAAAAATACCACTCACTTTTTTTTTAATGAGATAAAATATCAGAACCAACAAAATTTAAAGTTGATGATTTGTAGGACCCAATATCTGCACCACCTTTCTGCATTAATTCACTGTTTTGTGTATTCTGCAAATGTTTCTCTCCAACAGACATACGGGTGATTAGGGTTTCCAGCAGGGCTATGATGATTGCTCTATGGAAGCAAAGACACCAAGAACAGCTGTAGTAGACAGATGTGCCACTTAGGGCACCTTCAGTGGATGGCCAAGGGATGAATACTTCACATGCTTAGTTCAGAATTCCTTTATTTAAAAAGGCTATTAAACCCCTATTATTGCCTATGTCTTTAGCCTATCTCCACTTCGAAATAGACATTCTGGTTGCAAAAACTGTATTCGAGTGAGTAAAGGAGAAGAGTTGCAACGGGCAGGGCAGTAGCTGTAGCTCCTAGGCCCTTTCCTGGGCTAAACTGAAACTGAGTCTTGATGTTTCTAAGTTCCAGCTCTGAGAAACAGCAGCAGCCAGAGCAGCTGGCTGGCAAAGTAGTAACCTGCAAAAATAGTTATTCTTTATTCTGGGAAAAAACATAGTTTGGTAATTCACAGAAGGCGGTGGACAACTTAGTGATTAAATGAAAGATGTGACATCTACAATGGAGAAATCTCCATCCTGTAAGAAGATCATCATCCAAACATAAGTAAAATACTAGGGAAATTTTTTGGAAATAATAAATGCAGTAAACAGGGATACCAACTGGGGAAAAAAGCAAGGGTAGTTGGAAGGACAAATCAGACATGTCAGCAAGCAATGAGTTTCACAGGCTTCTGACAATTTGCCAAAGGAGGCTTTATTCTGAGTTAAGTTTCCTTAATCAGAAATAGTCTAAATACTCCTGATACTGGTTTTACAACAGTGCTAAATTTCCAGATGTTTACCTTAGGGTCAGTCTTTTTTTTTTTTTAACAAAGATGAGTTAGAGTCAGTCAGGAATACTGGGAAAAGAGTTGAAACAGAAGGATTAAGTAAAGACCAAACAGTCGTAAGGTGTGGCAGTGCACTCCTATGCAGGCTGGATGAACCCAGGATTGCAGTAGCCAAACTGCTGACAAGAATATGTCCCCTTTCCCTGAAAGTGGCTCCTGTGACCAAAGGGCTGGAAGGCATCTCCTGGAAAGGGCAGGGGGAGCAGAGAGAGATGCCAGTGTGGTCTAGGCAAGGAAATTGCTACTTCTGCATTAAATAAGTTACTGAAGTTCTCATTAGAAATATTTATAAAACAAAGACAGGTAGAGAGATAAGGAGAAACCAGGTCAGCTCCTGGAAAAGAAAACTACAGTGGCAAGCCATTGGAGTTACTTAAGCTTATCAACAGATAGTGGATAACTTAAACCCAGCTGACCTTCAGTTTCAAGTTACCTGCAATCCTTCGCCTCAAGTTACCTGCAGTCCTGTGCCTCATATTATTCTATTCCTGTTCCACTTAAAACCTATCAACAAACCTTAAAGGGCACAAAAATACAGAGAAACCAGTTTAAAAGCATTTATTCTTTCCAGTTTCTGCAAAACATGCCTTTTTGCCGCAACCTCCTTCCTGCACCTAGTCTGTCAAAGTACAGCGACAGTGCTTACTGAAGCATCAGTCCTGTCGTCTCTGCCTGGACAGACATTTTCATCTTAGTGCTGATCTACTGCTTTGTCACTTTGGTGATAATCTGTCATAATCCTGTCATGTAAAAATCACAAAGAAGAGAAGACTATCTTTGCATTAAGTTCAAGTTGTCCCATTTGACTCAGTCTAAAACTGTAGATTACTCATGTCCAAGCTGGGTATTACCTGAAAGACCTCCTCTGTGGCTTCTCTATAAAACAATGATCATTTCATGACTAGCTAACCCTTCCTCAGGACAGTCATCTATAACCCAGCTCCTACATCCAACTTGCCATACGCCCGCTCAGTGCTGAACACAGTGCTAAGCTCAGATGAGACTGCAGGCAACACACATCAAATGCTAACGGTGAAACCACGGCAGTCTGTAGGTGACTCCCCACTCGACAGGTGCCACGACCTGTTTGTGGGCATGTCCAGAAATACTGCTCAGAAAGTACAACACCATTACTACAAATTTCATTCCACCTTCGCACAGGGCTGGAAACTGTATTATCCTGGTGTACCACACTATTTCTGAACACACCCTTACAACAAACAGCAAGGTCCAAATGACAGGAGTCCAAAGGCAAGCTACAAACTCTAAAGAAGTGGTGTCATCAAAAAGCTTGGAGATGTATTTTTATTTGTTTACACAAACTTTCAGGTTTTGAAGAACAAGAATAAGATAGCCAGGAGATGCTGTGAAAGGGGTTTGAGTAACATTTACTTTTGTCTACTTTGAAGGAACAAAATGCTGACAGAAGGGAAAAAAAAGAACCCTTTACCTAGAATGAAAAGCAAAGACAATAAGTGCTCAGTATTTAAGCGTTCTGCAAGTTAAGCCTTTCTGACACACTGTTCCAGGTAATGGCTCCTTCCCTGTCTGTAAAACAAAGTTTCATCCCAAATTAGCATTGGCTATGACCAATGAGGTCAAATTTTGAGAAAATAAAGAACTTTAGGCATGAAGAAAGGCTTGTCAGAAGACTCAGAACTTGTCAGAACTCAGGCTTGTCAGAACTGTAACACCCAGATGAATCCAGCTAAACTCACCAGGAACCCCCTCTCCCAACTTCCAAACACAATGAATTTGCTTGGAGAACAAACAATCCTGCCCAAAACTGTGTAAATCACGTGGAAAATGCTTGCAAATATAGAAATCTACCAAGGAGTTACAACTAGACTTATTTTTCTCCCCTAGAGCTTTATTTACAAAATTGTTTGAGAGACACAAGTAGACAAAAGCCTCCCTTGGTCTGGAAGATCACTGCACACGGTACCCAGCCAAGCTGCTGAGCTCAGCCTCCTTCTCCCAAGGAGCCAAGCAAGCTTTTCTTACTTTCCATAAAGAGAGTCCTCTAACCACACAGGCACATGGTACTCTTGAAGGAGATTCAGATCAGAAAAACCAATAGCCTGAATAGAAAAAGCTGGTTGTAAGCCAGTTTGCTAGGAACAAGTTTTCCAGCAGACCTACAAGCAGTTCATACTCAATCCAAACAAGCTGCTTGAGCTCCTCAGAGTGAGCAGAAAAGCCACCCAGAATTAGTGTAGTCTCTGACAGAAGCAATGTGATGAGACGGTAACTGAAGACCTACCTCACGTCCTTTGAGTGAGAAGCACATCTGCAACATTTTAACTCTGCAAAACCATTAGCTGTTTCTTGAATCATCACTAAGGCTGGACATAAAACCAGCATTTTGACAGAAATGACAGTTCCATTTCAGGGTAGGACACTAACAGCTTTCAGAAAAGATCCTTCCTCTCAAAGCACCTCCTCATTGCCATCCTGTATCAAGGGTGTCACTCAGCTTGACCTGCCTCCGTCCCTCAGGTGTTTTGCTAGGAATGCCAAGCTGGAGAGCCTGCCTTTCCTGAGCGCTTCCTGCACTCACTCCGGCAGACAGTACCGCTGGCAGTGCTGCAGATGCACCTGTGCTGTGCAGCAAAAGGAAAGATACTTTCAAAGCATATCTTTACCCAGGAGGATGCAAGCACAGTGCAGGAAGAGGTGATGTAAAACAAAAAAAAAATCAAATCTAATCAGGAAAGCCCTTAAGCATTCTGATTCAACAAAAGAGAACAAACATATTCCAGTTCCAAAGCACCTATTGATTTTAATTAAAAACTTCCCTCCTCTGCAAAGTTTCAGTTTTTTAATTTATAAAAAGCTTGTAGTTAAGATGTAAACAAAAGTTCCAAACCTTGTCATTTCCTGTGCAAAGGAAATTCTGATTTTTTTTTAATATGTCATTAGTTCGTTTGATTTAGACAGAAATTTTATCATTTAAATCTCCACGTAAAAAGACCTAAACAACTGCTGCCAAAGGAAATTTAAGGCAAGAAACAAAAGCTTTCAGTAATGCAACAATAGTGGATCCAAGAGAATAAGCAGCCTTGCAGAGGCTGCATCTGGCAGGGGAATACTTGACAAGACTGTCAGCATTCTCCTGAGTGCCAGACTTCTTCCAATTCGCACCTTCAAACCTATGCATTTGTTCACTGAGATACACTAAGAAAAGTGCCGTTCAGGGCATACTCCATCCGGCTCAGCGGGGTGACACGTCTCAGACACTCGGTCTTATTAGAGACCTGCACTCGTTAGCTATGCAAGAGAACACACTGTCTGGCCAGCCACTGCTCTTATAATGCCAAATACATCTGCCTCTGATCTGGGCTGGATTCACCACCACCTACATCCTTTCTCTGGATTCCTCTGTGCATGGGTGACTTCAGGATGTGCTCCCAAGCAAATGAATCCAAAATTACCTTGGTAACAGTTTCAGGTCTCCTTTTGAAAACGGGTTTTTGGATGACTTCACTGTATTCCCACTGCCCGATATGGACATCCTGATAAATGCTGCTGTTGCTCAAGAACCTCCGCTGATGTTCTCTGAATGCAGGGAGGGAGGGATAGCAAGAACCTTAATTGTTTGGGAGTAAAATAAAATACTTTCAGCATCTTTTTACACTGGCACTAGACAGCCATGTACAACACACTGGTTTGAGGATGCTCCTCTCTATTTACCAGGATGTTTTACTTTGCAGGCATATGCTCCCTCTGTATTCCCCATATGTTTTTGGGGTTTTTAAAAAATAAATTTGGAGGAGCGGAATCATTTGCTCCATTGCAGGCAGCTTATGGCAAACATTTGGATGAACATCAGAGGACAGAAGAATCTGCTGGATGAATACATGAGATTTTGAACTGAAAGACTGAAAAACTCTTTCATAAAAAGAACAAGATTTTGTGACATTAATGACATTCCTTGTTAAAGACTGCAGACAAACATCTCAACACAGGTGTGCTACTTCAGAAAAAACAGAGTAAAGGCCAGGTCAGCTCAGAAAACTGTACCTTTTCTGCACAAAAATACAGAACACTGCACCATCTTCAATACGAGACATCCATTGTTAAGGTCTGGTCTAGAAAGCAATTTACAGCTCACAACAGCAGCGGTATTGATCAAATGAATGGATGGGCAGTTGTGCTCATTTTTGTGCGGCACAGAATGGTGACCTTTCTATCAAACATGTCCATCTAAATCTCAAACCACTGTTTGACAAATGCTGCACATAGAGGAACAATGTGGGGTTTGTGTAGCATTAAGTATCTCACCCCAGAACTAATGCAGGAAAGACAGGAGCCGCCTGGGTGAGGGTGAAGACAGTAGAAACATAACACCTGGGAAATAGGGATTTTATTCTCAGTTTTCACTAGATTCTTGTGTGATCTGAGAAGATGTTTTACCTTCTTCTGTGACAGAATTCAACAAGGCCCCGTAACTTATTCACCCATTCAAAAATGTTTTTGTACCCTAAATTTTTTTAACTTCCTTAAAAAAAAAAGAGAGAAAAAGAGCAAAGAAGTGGGTTGCTTGGCGTTTTTTAGTAAGCGCCATTCCAGTAAGAAGTTTGTTACAAAGGACCTAAAGTACTTTTTTAGAAAGCACTTTTAAATGAAGGAATATTATCTCAATATGAAGCTGTCTAAGAGTGGTTGCTGTGAATAAAAGCAAAACCCTCCAGTTTGACAGGACTGTATTTGGCCACGGTTTCTCTATCACAGACCACTTATCACTGCCTAAAATCCAGCTGACCTCAGACAACAGTAGGGACGCAAACCCAAGCTCTAACATTCAGATAAAGCAATGGAGGGGGAGGATGAGTGCATCTTTGTGTTCTGGAAGCAAGAGCTATGTGATTCTTTGAGGAAAAAGGAAATCCAGCAGAAGAAAAACCCAACAGACATCCCATTTACTGCAGGCACTATCAAAATTAGAATTGTTACTAACATTATAGCAAATTTGGTGTTATGAGAGAGCAGAAACCTTATTGCCTGTCTCTGCACTTGCTGTTAAACAGTCTCCATCCCACTACCCTTTGCACACTGCAGAGATGCAACTTAAGCTGACCTAAGCTGGATCGAGAGCAGCGCATCTGTGCTAACATGTGTTATGTGTGCTTAGGGTGTTGATCTCGCTAAACATTAACAAGGTAAAAAAGATTATCCCTCATATCAGCTCTCACTGCAACTACACCGCTGCTACTGTGAGAGCAGGAAGGCAAGAACATATGATGGGGGCTAAAAAGGCTACTGCAAACCAGAATGGTCATGGGACCTCAAGTGCAGATGGACTGAAGCTTTTGGCTGATCTCTTTTAGCTGATTAACTGTGGGCTGTTAAGGAAATGTATGGGCCCACCCTTCCTCCTCTCCATGGTTGCTCATCCCCTCTTTCCTTCTAGACCCTCCAGAGATAAGACACATGAAGCTGCATGATCTGTCAGACCAAGGCCTGAATCCAATCAGAAAAAAAAAATCAGGTGAGGGAATTGAGGGTAACGATTGTTTTCCATCCATGCAGGTTCCCTTATAATAGGGTTATATTATAGAGTAAAGTTCATCTATGAGAGAGATAGAGTTCATCTTCCACCCTGCTTCTCTTTCAGCCACTGATTCAGAGCAGCAGCTAAGTGCCACACACTCTCGTCTGCTCCCTGGGAGAGCTGCTAGTCTCTCCACTGCTGACAGAGGGAAACCAGAGAAACCATCCCTTTTCCAAAAAAGGTTTGACGACTCTAAACCATTAGTTTCCGTATAATCCATTTTTCACGCTGGAACACAGCTCTCTAGCACCTCACACAGGAAGCCACAGCCCCCCCACACCAGGAGTCAGGGAGGGGCAAAAAGAACAACTGCATTCAAGCGCAGCAGTGTATGAACCAAAATTCACCTAAATTAGTCAGATATGTGGTCACACACATCAGGAAAAGAAGAGTAAGAAATGTCCTGTTTGCCCTGCATGATACACTGTCATCTGACCACGTGCTCTGCTGTTTCTCACAGTGCCTGGCACAGGCACTGTCTTATCTGTCAGCTGTGTATTAGACATCCTGGTGAAATACTTGCAAGGATACATTTCCCTAGAAGTGACACTCAGATATCTTGGCAAGAGTAATGGCACTAATGCCAAGGACTCGCTGGCTTACAGTCCAAACCCTACAGCACAGGGGCAATTTCTATTACTGTCAGCCATAAAGTACAGTGGATATCGTCAGGCACTTGAGTGAAAATGCATGTGTAAAGCATTAACAAGAAGGATGATACAGCTTCCTCCTTGATAAATTACTCTCTTGCCTAAAGCCTGCAGCAGGAACAACGACACATTTCACTGTATATCCTGTGGAAGAATTTCCATTTGGTTTGGATGGTTTGGATGGTTAAATGATGGTTAAATGATGGTTGGATCAGACCATCATTTAACACATCCGCCTCACTACTGGATTTGCAGGGGTACAGAGCAGCAATCCACAGGATTCTATGCCTCTGGAAGGCAAGCACTCACATTAAGTAACTAAGATACAAGAGTATCTAGTTCAGGAACCTAATATTCCTCATGCAGCCAACCACAAAAGAAATCCTCCTGCAGGGAATTCGGAGCAGGTACAATTCCCAGAGTGAATACCTCATCCACCACCTTTGTGCAGGTTGCCAGTGCTGAGGGTCCTGGGACACCTGTGACAAGGGACAGATCAGCCAGTGCTGAGAGGACATGGGAGTGTGAAGCAATTGAATAATGGAGAAAGCTGGGGAGGAAACCGTCTGTCATATAATTGCTTCTTCATGTGTGCACTAAGCCTGAGGCATGGAGGTGTCAGGATGTTAATCACTGTGAGGAAAAGGAAATACCTTATCCTGTAGGTCTGGTTATTTTTATTGGAGAGGGAGAAAAGACTCCCATGACATGAGTTGTCTCTCTGAAACAGCTAGTCCCAGGGAGGTAGGACATCGATCCAAAGCATTGCTCGGGGCTTCTCCCTTTAGTGAAAGGTTGGATACAACATTAGCCCACGCATCAATGCATTAAAGGGACAGATTTGTCAAGCGGGAGCTTGGCCAGGTCACCAGCTGGCTACTAGAGATATGCTAGACAGGGACATATACTGCTATTTTCTGAAGAAGTAGAAACATGCCTCCTTGCTGTGCACCAAATCAGACTGACTTGAGACAACCTCTCCTGCACCAGCGGGATACCTTTTTTGACTACAGCAATACTTCCCTTATTGATTCTGGTCTTTCCAACTCATTTTATCTTCTGTTGGGGATAGAATACAATACATTTGACGTTCTAAGGCAACTGCTTAAGAGCTCCATGGAAGATGATAGCCAGCACTTATTACGGATCAGAGGCACTTAGCTGATGCTGGAATGCCAAGTGCAGATGTTGGAATGCTAATACAAAAGAAGTTATGAATGCCTACAAACATACTAGTCAGGAAAGAGTGTAATTATGGCAATTAAATACAGAACAAAACCAAATATCCCTTTGTTCAAAGGGACTTAAAACTATAAAACAAATATATCAGAAAGGAAATGCTGTGGCAGAAAAAGCATTCATAAGAACAAAACAAGGAGTTGTCTCAGGAGAAAGGAATTATAATTATTATGTCACATCAAATGCAACAGATAACTTACTTCCACAAACAAATACATTTGAAGAGATTCTACAAGGAACTGAATCCTGTGTTAATGCTTTCCAGGTGTAAGATGATAGCTAGAAAACCACAGTAATGACAAGCCCGTAACTATGGAAGAATGAGAAGCTCTAATGGGGTGATAATCTTCCCAGAATTGCCTCTCCGCAGAGTTCAGCTGGCCTGGCTTGATTTCCTCTATCATTTTCAATCTTAAAGAAACACCACCAACTTCAACTGAGTCAATCTCCAAGCCATCAGAGAGGGAGTCACCCTGTGACTTGAACTTTATGGGTTTTGGAGGGTTTTGCTGACATATTAAAAACATACTCCCCAACAAAAGATGAAAAATTCCCGGGGAAGCAATGCTGTAAATGAAAAGAGAAAACTAACTAGGAGTGAAATGCACAGGGATCAAAAGCCAAGAGTCTGAAAAGCATTTCAACCTCTAATCTTTTGAGCTAAGTGTTTTCCTCAAGGATTCACTGCTGTTGTGTCCAGGCGACTGTCATGACCTTACACTGGCTGCTGGTCATCAAAGTGGAGCATGTGATGGACCCCCAGCTCAGATCTACTATATTCCAAACAGCCAAGTGCCAGGCAGTGTTACACTGCTGATCCGATCTCAGTGTTATTTTTCCTATCCCTCAGGCCCTCTCCTTTTTGTGCTACAAAGACATGGTTGTTTATCTTGGAAGCTCACTTTCAGTCCCTTATCCTCCCTCTCCTTTTTTCCTCCTTGGCTTTTCTCAGGCTACAGGGCATGGTGAGAGCTGAGGAGAAGGCTTATACATCCCATTTCATCTTTTCCTGCCTGTCTGCTGCCAGGGAGTGAAAAAGATGGCAGAGTCTCTCTCCTCTTGCTGTCATCATATACTGTGGAAGAAGAAGTGGTTTTGTGACTCCATACGCACTGCAGGGGAGAAAAGGTGTTGAGATGATCAGAGTATCCTCCTTTCTTCTGCTGACCTTAGGGAAGTCAGGCACAAGGGACCTAGGGGCTCCAGAGATTATGGTACATCTCACTGTCAGAGTTCACAGTCAATTCCCCTTCCTCAGCTCCTCCCTGCCATCAGGACTCTATTCTAGTCTCCTGCGGTTAACGAGAACCTCCAAGCTACAGGTGCTCACCTGCTGTGACTCACAGAGGCTGCTCTTACCAAAACAACATACAATTAATACCACACTGAACTTCTACACTGCCTTTAAGAAAGCACTGTATGAAGTGAGGCAGCTACTGGTATGCTGGTGCAGTGCGTGGGGAACTACGGCAGGCATGAGGAGGAGGACTCGTCTGAGGTCCCACCAAAGGAATCAAGAGCACGGCACTTAAGAAACGACTGAGTAGCAGCATAAGGAGCCGTGGCAGCAGTTCTGACACCCAAACCAGCTCCTGCTGCGAGCTATAGGCTTGACCCCATAGCATGCTGACAGACACAACGCCTGGCTTTGATGGCAAAAGAAATCCAGGAGTGAACAATTTGGTTAGAGAGAAAACAGGACACGTCTACCTGCGTACTAGTGGTACCTTTGAAACATCTCATTTAAAAGCGCTGCTGTGAGTCTGCATACTAATAACTTCCTCCTGCTCCTTAAGGAAAACATTTTGTTCTGGGTGTCAAGAAGCCCATTTCTACAATTCAAATATGCAGACATCTGTAGGATGAAGAGAGGCAATTGTGTGCAGCGCTGCCTTCAGTGTGCAAACCAAACATCCGTGTTAGTCACTAGCAGTTTATTGTCCAAGTTCACAAGCAGGAGAGCTCTAGAGCTCTCTACATCTACTTCCAGCAGCTGGGGCTACAAGAGGAAATAAGTGCTACTGTTGAGAAGCGTGCAAGAGGTTCCATTACAGATGGCAAACAGCCTGAAAACAAGAAAGATGGAGGGAGGGAGGGAGGGAGGCAGGAAGGCAGGCAGGCAGACAGGCAGGAAGGAAGGAAGGAAGGAAGGACACAACTAGACAACAGTCATGTAAAAATATCTGAAGTAAATTGTGAGGCAGTATTTCAACTCATCTACATTTACAGTATGATTCACTACATTTACAGTATGATTTGCTCGTTTGTAACTTTGCTCATTTTTGAAGGCTCCAAAATGAAGTTGTAGCTATTCTGTATTATCTTGGCTGCAAGTCTAAAATCCTAACTAGACGTTTAAATGACACTTTTGAATAGTAAGAAGTTGCCTTAGCATTTTCTGCTTCCTGTCTGAAAAATGCTGTTTGATCTGGAAAAGAGTTGATGCATATAGGAGTGAGATGAAAAGCAGCAGGTAAAGACAATTCTGATTTACAAATAAGATTATTAAACTGTCCTCCTGAAACTTTTCAACTTGTCTGAAGAAATTCAACAAGGTGATTACATTTTTCAGAGTGGAGAAAGTATTGTGGAAAAATCCCTAAGTCGAAGTTCAAATCCTCAGACTCACAGAAACAAAACCACCTGTGACCCTCAATTAAAAAGTGCCTCTAAAATGTAGGGTGCTACTCTCATTGCCTCCCATAGAGGAAAACCGTATTTCCTTCAAAAGCAAAAGGCTGGTTTTGTGATTACAAGCCTGCCTGGTGACTTGCACTGTAGCAACCAGCAGAGCTGCAGGGGTAGCTCCTAGGTCATTACGCTTCTTAGTAAGAGTGCCGTTGGACAAATAAGCTTCCTGTTCACTTACTTCCAAGTCCACGGCATCGTTATATCCGAAAATTTGTATGTATTTTTTACAATAATCAGGGTATTTAATATGAAAAATTACCATAAAAGCACAACTCCATTTTAGAAACTCTTATCTGTGTCAAGAGATCCAGAACTAAGGCTAGTCAAAGCTCAGCAAGTGCGTCAGAGCAACAGACAAAAGCAAAGGTGGTTGAAAAGACATTGAAATAAATTCTCTCTTAGAAAATCTTGACCTCACTAAACATAACACAGGAGAAGACTGATTCAGTCAGAGATTTTAAAAAGACATTATCAAGATATTCTATTCTGATTTAAAATCTTTCAAATGTTATGCTTAATTTTGACTGTATAAGAATTTTGTTCAATGCAGTAAAAGGCAGAACTGCCTGATCTTCCTGTAGTGTGGATATTTATTTCTAACAGAGGCTGCTATGATGAACAAGAAAGCAAAACTATCCAGGATCCCAGACTCCAGATTTGTAGTAAAACTCTGAAAACATTCAGACTTGTAGTAAAACTAGGATCTCAATTTTTAGAGGCATCAAGCTGAATAAATTGAACATCTTTTAAGACTTACATGATCTACAGCTGGACGTGAAATTCAAGTCTATCAGTCTTGCACATCATTATGGGCACAAATGCCTTAACATAAACCTAGACAGAGGAAGGCAGCACTGCTGTAAATCTTGATAATTTCAAATGGAGAAGAGTCATATTCACTCCAACTCCTCATAAAGGAAGTTGACCTTAATTTTCAGAAAGAGAATCAATCAGATAAATACCTTTCACCATATGGCCTAGATACAAGGACATGAAGATTTACCTATAAATTTCCTCTTCTGAAACTAATAATGTTGTTCATCATTTGACTAAGGCACTTCTTACTCTTTACTCTTCTTCCTCCACAGAAGAGATAAAAGCTTTTCCATAATTTTTTTGCATATACATGTTGTGAAGCATCAGTGAATTCTCCATACTGAAAGCTATTACATTGTGCTCTGACAGATATCTTCAGGAAAAGTAAAGCCAGAAAGCATTATCAGTGTTCTGGAATCATGAATTTTATGGATTTACAGTGTAAAAACCAGATGCTTTATTATCTTTGGCCAACTTATGTTCATATACCTAGTATATAGAGTGCTGAAAGCAAAAGTGGTAAGACTGTTAACATGGAGTAAGGATTCTGATTTAGCTCATTATCATCACATAGAACTTCCTAGAAGGCTGGCTAGGAGAAAGTGGGATGGGAAACACATCTAATTAAGAGCCCGAAGAAAACTTATTTAAGTATCAGTCACCTGGGAAGAATTAAATGGCTAACGCTATCAGAAAAGAGGTGATAATGGATGGCGCAAGTGCTTTCCAGATAGGCTTGAGAGCAGTAATCTGGTGCTTAAACTTCTGTCAGGTTCCCAGTGTAAAGCAGGTCTGGCTGGAAACCCTGAAGTGCAAAAGACAGTAATTTTTTTCTGTGAATTCTGTTTCTTTGGTTTTGAAATACCTGAATCACACAGATGAAGCCTCAGAAGGTGTTCACTTTTGTAATGCAAACTGTAACCATCTAAACTTAAAATGTCACCTCCAGATTTCTTTTTAACTGTAACAGAAATTTTGGGAGCAGCAAGGCCACCCAGTATTGACTTCTACAGCTGGCCCAAATGTCCTGGGTGCCTAGCCACCCATGGGCACTTTTAGAGTTTCAGTCAAGCGCTGTGGGCTAGGCTGTAGTGTGACAAGCTAGTTTTAGGCAGTTTTTTCAGGACACACATGCTAGAGCCAGGATTTAAATTAAAAGCCTTTGGGCCTTTCACCCCAGAAAAGTCCAAACTCCACATTATCAGCATTTTACTAACAGCATTTCCACTGGAGGATGAACAAATCCTGTTGGTGGAACAATGCAATTAACCTGAGCGTAAAAACATAAAATCTACTCTTCAGAACAAGAAAAGCAGGAATTGGTAAATGCAAACTTGATGAAAGCCACCCATCTGGCGTGGGATAGTTGCTGGTGTGTAACTTATGTTTTACAATAATACACTTACAAAAATTGAGATCTATTTTTGTCCTGCTACTCTTGCAACAAGACCCTAGCAACTACATCAGAAACATGGTTTCGCATAGAAGAGAACTAACCTACCACATTTCCTAGAAACCATTAAATATTCATATGCATGTTAATATGCTGCACCTGGCAGTAACAATCTCAGCCCCAACCTAGAATAAAACTCAATTTTTCCCAGTCAAGTGAAAATAATGTACAGTCATTGCTACAATAACAGGTCTAATCATTTCCTTAGGCTGTCTCCATTCTCCGTATGTTGGCTGTGCATAATTCATAGGATTTGCCATATGTTGTCTGAAGCAAGTGTCCCTATAAGTGTTTGTGGTTCTACTCGAAGGCATGTCTTCATAAATTACATTGTGATATATTTGACATTAAAAAAACCCCCCAAAAACCAGGGAAAACAATTCTGTGAAACATAATCTGCTTAAAGTTTACCACTTAGCCATGTGTTGAACATTCAAGCGATTAGCTCCCCAAAGTATAACTTTTTTCTCAGTATGTGCAGTCTGCTTCTGCTGGCAGCAGTTTCAAAGGCAAGAAACAATTTATCTTTCTCTCAAAATAAGGACTTGGTCCAGCAATCTTTACAAACATAGATAGCTTCTGCTGGCTTCCGAGAGCCTGAGCACACTAACTAGGATTGGTCACTGGAGTAAAGGATGGTGGGATTAGACTTTCCACTGGTTTCAGCCCTGCAGCAGAGAACCCCCACAGTACAACCTGGGTTTCCTGCTTCCTGACAGACCTCACAGCTTCAATGACTTTTCTGACTCCCAGCTGGTTTCCCTGCAGCATCTTCAATAATTTTTAGGCAAGCAAAGTTCAAAAGATAAGCAGCTGGGGAGCAAAGACAGAATACTGGTCAAAATAACAGGATGACAAACAACAGGATCTCCCAAGAGAGGGGCATTGTTCAGAGAGGGGAAACAAATGGCAAAAACTATAGACAAGGGCAGAGGAAAGGGAAAAATAAAAGCAGAAGTGATGTAACCTGTTTGCTTCTGTGTCCTGATAGCTAATGAAAGATGAGCTAATTAGCACACCCCTCAGCTGAAATAGGAATAAACTCTCCTTTCTACAGACAGCTATGCATATTGCAAAGGCTCTCAGGGGCATCCTGTCTCTCAGACTGATGACCCCCTGACCCGTGTGGCTGACATCTGCCCTCCAGCTGAAAAGGTGCTGGAAAAAGGAAGGCAGGCAGCCAAACGGATGGACACAGCAGGATCTTGTGCTACATCTTTACTTGAGAAAACAGGATAAAAATCTGAAGGATAAAGGAATATAAACATGGAAGTTCCTTTTATACTGAGAGAAAACAAATCATCATCTGAAGCTTTCAGGAGGAAAACGGGAACTGGGTTGAAGAGAGGCAAACTGGAATGCTGATGGGTAGCTTTGCATATTTAAGAACTTCAAATTTTAAGAGAGCTTCTCACTATGTCAGCATAATTGTGTTTATAGAATTCCACTACATTGAGGAAGTCAGAAAAGCAAGCATGAACTTCAATGCTAAAGTGATGCCCATTTTCTAAATCATAATTTATGTCTGATGCTCATAGCAGTGGTGTCATCAAATCCCACTGGTAGTTGCCACAACAAAAACTTTCACATATAATATAAAAATTTCTTATGCGGCCACGACGCTGTGAAGAGACATGTATTTCCAACAGGAATAACACAGTTATGCTGGCACAGCAGGGCTACAGGCACTTCCAATGAAACATACACTCACTCTTCAATTGGTCAATGGCTCAGGAAAGCCTGACCCCCACAAAAAGGAGAAGGCCATGCTCCCCAAACCCAGCTCTAGAAGAGGGTGCTCCAGACTGCAAACAGAAATATTTGGGTTTTAACAGAGCTATGTGTCAGTGGGATGCAATGAGAGCAAAGAGCCAGACTTCCAAGTGTCCCAGGAAGCACTATGTTGACATTCCTATATTAAAAAAATAGAGTACATAAACCCAAAAAAATGAAAATGGTAATGATTTCTTTAGTTGAAAGTTTATCTTTAGGAAAAGGAAATTTTTTCATGTGTTGGAATTTAGTTAATCTCACAATAGATCACCTAAGCATCTCAGTTTTCATATATGCAGAAACACATTTAAGATCCAAGACAAGGTCCAATTCAGGGACACAGCGGGTCTTGCAAAAGGCACCACTGACAGTCCAGTACAAGTCCAGTGTATGATTCTTCCAGCATTTCAAAGATGGCTACAGTTCTCATTGTGTTTTGATGTTTAGGTTTTTTTAAACAGCTCTATGAATTATTATTAAAAAATTTAAGTTCAGAAAATAATGAAAACTAAAGCCAAGACAAACATGTAAGAATGAGGAGACTATTGTTCACTTAGGATCCAGTTTTGTATCAGTGAAACCAAAGCAGGTTCTACTGCCTTCTTTGCTGGAGGAGATAACACATCCTCACTTGTGGTTCTTCACCTTCACACCTGGCAGAGAAACAAATTCAACTTCATAAGGTCTGGCTGGAAACCCTTCATAAGATCTAATAACACCCAGTAGTAGGTCTTGCCTCTGGCCATCAACACTACAATCATCATTACCTTTCTTTTTCCTAGGCAAAAAGTGACAAGAAAGGAGATTAAGAATCCTAGATGTGAACACATCAGTTACTATCAACCAACAGTATGCTCTTTGGAATTTGCTGAAGACAGAATACACTTAACACCTGAACGCTCGCTGTCTAACAAATCCAAATTACTACCTCACATATGAGGAAGTAGCACAGCCACAGCCACCTCAGGGGCAACTGTTGAATACAATCAGATATTAAAAGTGGAAGAAGAAAAAGACTCAAACAGCTTCTATATCTCTCAATGGTTTTTACCAGCTAGGAGCTGATTGTCTACAGGAAACACGATATTTTGAAGGGTTCAGCCATAACTGGAGAATCATGAAGCCCATCACAGAATCTCCAAGTATGGTATTGGGTAACAGCATAGTAATTCCCAATTCAAATGCTGTGATAGGTCACACAGCCTTTAACTGGGGGAAAGGGTGGAACTGGCAGTCTCCACCTTACAGGAAACCTGGTCATTCATGTGTCTGCAGAACATGCCACCTTTGTGGTCATTCCCTGTGAGGACTGGAGTTAAAGGGCACACATGACTCTGAGCACAAGTACATGCTTCTGCCATTAAATCCTCCTTCCTGTTCAAGGCTGGAGAGCTCCAGGAGGGAGTTTGGGCATAAACAGCCTGTTGCCAACAGATTGATTTGTGTAGCTGCCTCCCAGTGACTGTTTTTCCTAAGTGTCCTACAGTTATGAACAATTTCCATGGAAATGTGTTCCTCGTCACCTTCTTTCCTGAGGCGTGGTTCCTTTCCCTTCTGTACCATCAGGACATCAAAGGATGTTCAGGTTGAGTATTAGGAACAAGTTCTGCACTCAGAGGGTGGTCAAGCACTGTAAAAAGCTCCCCAAGGAAATGGTCATGGCCCCAAGCCTGTCAGAGTCAAGAAGCATTTGGACAATGTAGGTAGAAGAGAATATACCACAGTGATCTCATAAAGGAGATACACGACTTTGGCTGTATTTTACAACACACCAGCTTGATATCCTATTATTACAGAGAGGAAGAACTGGGGTTTCTTGATGCAAATCACCAAGAGGCTTTCTCTAGAGAATGTTGATACTTACAAGAGAAGCTTGATTTCACTCTTATCCCCTGGAAGATTTCTACTGCACTCTGTAATTAGAAGGTTTTGCCTAGATCTGTCAATTGGAAAAAACTATAGCTCACCTGATTAGTCAGTGCCCCCCGCAAAGAATATCTTCAATGCGAATACTCTGGGAGTGCACCGATACCGACAGCATCTTGATGTTATTTTTTAAATGAGATTCATGAATATCATTTAATAGCCTAATTCCTTCCACATTAGAGGACTAAAAACCCTTTCTCTTTCAAAGCAGGTTTCGATTGTAAAAGATGTGGTGGGATACTTCCATTCAAGGCTAACATTCTTCAGTACCAAGTGTATATTTTAATACAAAAGCTAAGTGTATTAAGTTTATTTCCACGGCACAAGAAAACTTAGCTGCCATCTTCATTTTTTTGAAGATGTGCATGGTTTAATAATTGAAGTAGATAAAAGTATTTTATTCCTTAAGCATAAAAGCTCCCAGAAACCCCAGCTGAGAAGAAACCCCACCGTGCTAAATGATGTGCAAATACAGAGTAACACACAACATTCTCCCAAAGTTTACCATCAGCAGAATCACAAGAAAAGTACCATCCCTACTTTACATTGTTTAAACCATGCAGCTGAGCTGAGAAAGAAATCCAGATCTGCAGAGACCTGATACAACAGATTTAACCACAATCTTCAGCCACAGCAGGATGAGACTGAGGTCTTACCTCATTGAGTGCTCTACTAACTCTCGCAAGGTATGATTTCCTTAGCCTCTTTTCCCCTTACGTAGGCAGCCCGCCAACCCACTTTCCTTCTCCTACTTCACCTTTTTTAGTTTTTTAATTGTAGCTCACTAATGAGTCATTTGTCATTTTGGAGTCACCAGTAGTTTAACTCAAAGTGGTCAAGTGTCTCATTAAATTCTTCCCTACTTAACATTAACACACATTTTACTGTGATTTTTCTGTTCTAGCTGCAAGTATTTAAGCTTTTGTTATGAGTGGCTTCTTTCAATGGTTATTAATGCCCTTTTTACCGCAGATGATGGAAGCAGTTTACCAGTAGACATAGGTCTCAAAAAATTCCAGTAAATGCAGAGATCACTCTTTGCTTCTACAAGACAGAAGTATCACAGATTTTGCAAAGTAGTTATAAAGAAAAACACATTGTGTTGTTTGAGTCCAGCGCACTTAATAGAAATGCCGTAATAGGATCCTATTCTGCCCCTAGAGTAACAAGCATCAATATATCAGCCATAATTCAAAAGATGGATAATAAAAGCTGTGAAACAGAAATGATACACAATAAAGCTATGAATAATAAGAAGGCTGCTATGGAAAAAAATTGTTAAGGCATTGCACCTAAGCCAGCTGTTGAGATTCCTGGCTCAGCATCGTCTAATAGAGTAGTTATTGTATGCCTTAAAGCCAAAATTCAGTGGGGCTGTGGGAAGAGCAAACATGAAAATACAATGGGCGAAGCTGTGAGTCTCAAGGAATTTGTTTTCTCTGTCTCCAACGAGGTGCAATGTTGCCTTGCACAAGCAGGCACAAGCAGACCAAAGGCTTACCTGACAGGATAAACAGCACATTTGCTGCAAAGCGTGGAAGAGCTGCCAGAGGTTCCCAAGTGTCAGCGCTGCAAGAAACAATGTAGCAAAGAGGGAAACTCCAAAGAAGGATCTGGGATCATCCAGGGCAGGCTAAACATTTAGTAAACACACACTGCATTTAAACCATTTTACTGTTTTCAAAGCCAAAGCTTACTTAGTATAGGTTTTGTTCTAAATCCAGTGTGGTTTTGCTCCAAAAAGACCAAAATTACACTGTCTGGGAATAAATTAGGTTTGCTGAGGAAACCACAACCTATCATTGGAGGACTGAAACTCGGGGTCCCTCCTAAGAGTGGGAGAGTTTCAAGCTTCCTTACGGAGATGGGAAGGATTCAAGATCTCCTGCTCAGACATGGCGTAACTGCAGAGGCCAGGAAGGCACAGGCAGGCTGCTGCCCACCCAGCAATCAAGATTTTCCAGGACGTGCATTTTGTGGCAGTCACTGAACCATACAGCACCATTTGAAGCCAGAAAAACGAGCATACAACCAGAATGAAGTCTGCTATAAATAAGCGTGGAGGTGAACTACTAGGAAGATTTCAGTGTAAACCAATGCGAAGAAGAATGCTTGAGCTGCAGCTTGTAAATCCAAACAAAAGCAACCTTCCGAAGTCAAAACTATTCCTGTTGCCATCAGAACTGGGAACATATAAGTAATCTATGCAATTAATTCAGTAAAGTAATTTATAATGTTTATAAATTAATCAATAAGGTTGATTGCTGACAGCCCAGTACTTTTTAATTGCAGAATTACCATGATCTCCCTATTAAGAATCAAGGCAGAAAAGAATCAAATACTTAAAAGGCAGAGTCAACAAACCAACCCAGTTCTTTTCATCTTGAGATTCCCTGAATCTTATAGCCCTGCCAAGCAAATTGATGTCTTACAAGCATGTTAGTGAAATGAAAGATTTATTTTCCTCTGTTGTATGAGAAGACTGTCATCTCACAGAACATACTTCCACCATCACTACTGGTAAAATAAAAAATGTCTATTAAGTCACAAGCATTTCCTCCCATTATTGAGAGCGAACAACATATTCTTATGCAACTCTGCATTCTTTTCATGAGTATTTTGTTATGAAGCTAAAATATTAAATGGTACAAGACGTATTTCTCAGCAAATGTCATGCTATTTATTTGCTTAGACTGGGCAGGGGTATCATTATAAAAGGCATATTAGAGACATATATAGAAGTATCATAAAAAGCTATTTCCTACTCTTGTGTTTTGCAGTTCTACTACGAATGCCCAAGATGAACCAAACAATCCATGCCTAACAGCCAAACCCCAAAGTTCTGCAAATGACATAGAAGGTACTGAAAATTCAGATTTTTTTTTTCAGTTTTACATAAATAAAATATTAAGGTCAAATCAGTTTGTTCTTTCATATAGCATGAAAGATCAGCATTAAAAACATCTAGATTTCTAGAACAAAATCAATTCTTTCCTTGAAAATTTTCCAGTCGTTTATTAGGCTTGAATTAAGGTGGTGTCGATTTAAAAGCATCACTAACTTCAGTGAGAAGTTTCAGCCTTGTTCTAAGCTGAAACCAAGATCAGCACAAAGGCAGCTAGGGATATCATACAACACAATTATGATGGTGCCAGCAGCATTTGAAAGGCATCTAATTATGTATTTTAAGGCAAAATTTAAAATATTAGGGATAGTTTACTAATTTAAAACTAAGACATCCTTTGTAGACATTAACAGCTCTGAACTACACTGATTTTTTTGGTATACCAAAATCGAATAATTTAGATGTATAAGCATTAAATCTAGTGGAAAATGCTGTAAATCCTTCGGTATTAACCCTGCAACCATGGGCATAAAAATGTCTCTAGCATTACATCTCATCCTGACACTGGGAAAGTGATACAAAACTCAGACATCTGATCTGGTCCATTCTATAAGAAGGCATTCTGCTTTTCTATTATGTTTTCTTCTTACAGCTGCCATCCCAAGGAAAGCAGACGAATCCCAGCCCTCTAGGAACACAGCACTAGTTGTCACCTGCTCCTACACAGACTGTCACCCCCTCTGCCATCCTCTTGCCAACCTCACCACTGTTCCTGCCTGGGCTGGCCTCACCTGAACAGGTGACCCCAGTACAAAGCACCGTGTCCCCACCGGAGCCTCGCACTCCGTGTCTGCCATGGGTTCAGCAGGGCTGCAGCCAGCAGAGCCGCTCGGCAACTGCTCCCCAGAGACTGCAAAATCCTGTCAGCTTGTCGGGGCATTGATGGGGGCACCAGGAAGGCAGCAGCAGCAGAAGTGCATCAGCATTCAAACAGCACAGTCTGCAACCTCTTGTTAACAGCAGCATAAGCAATCTTGAGGATTCTCTTATCAGAAACTTAAACACAGCAGTCACTACAGTGAGATCTGATTTATTCCTGAATGTAAAGAATACTCCACCACAGAACAAACACCAATGACTTTTCTACCCTTTGTTTTACACAGAGCCCATCAGGCCACAGACCCGAGAAGCCAGTGACAACACTAACAGCTGCCACACGTCTTTCCACTACTGCTAAGTTTCATCAATACACGCCAGACCGACTGATCCAGGCTGCAGCCCAAAGAGACTCATTTGGCAAGGTTATGTAAGAAATGAGCTGCTGGACTGGCTGCTTCGTTTTTGTTTATCCACACAAATTAAAAAGTGTGGTCATGCGTAAGTTAATCAATAGCAGAAAACAGCTATCCCCACTTTTTATGCCAGTTGGCCTATTTAATGCTCTTAATTTAAAAAGCAGCAATAACAAGGCCACAAAACAGAAGATGTGTCAGATGAGTGGAGGATGGTGACTGGCTGGAGAGTGAGCCACGGTGTCACGTCCATTGTTACGCATTTCCCAGAACCCAAGTATAAAATTGGCAGAAGTTACAGATCAACCTCAAGCCAACAATATATATAAAGACTTACTGCAATGAAATAGAGTGAAGCCCTGGACAAAGCAATATAAACTTGAAAAAAAGAAGGCAACTAAGTGATATGGATAAGTAGATGTGAAGGCACGCTCTGTCAAGAAAGCACCAAAACAAAATAAAAACAAATGTAAAATGCCTAACTAGCACCAACAATGCCATACCCACTATTTGAGTGCTTATAAACAAAAAAAGCATTTGGATCCAGCAGTCGCCCTTTCAAAAATAATGGAAAAATTGTCCCAGGATTTACCAATTACACATTTTGAATTTCTAATATAATTTTTTAGTTAATATTCATGAGAGTATTGTGAAATACTTCCTCTCAATTTGTAAGCTAAGAATAAAACAAACACAAGCAACACATTCTTTGGCATATCTCCAGGCTCTGCATTTAACAACTCATGGTACCCAAAACAGAAATTTGCCAACGTTACTTTAAATTTCCCACTTGAAAAAAAAAAAAAAGGAAAAAAAAAGAAAAAAGACAGTGCTTCCAGGAGGTAACCATTATACATTACAAAAGTAAAGAAGCTGCAAGCTGTTAGACTGTGGACTCATGCCTAATATGCATTAACTATGTCCATTACAGCTAATTTTTACAGTCATTTGGTATTCTGACAGCTTACTCTGAGGTTTGCCATCATTACAATGCCAGCCCCATGCCTGTCTTACGTAATACTGTCTGAATCTGTGTAACTTTTTTCAGAAATGAAGAATTACTTTATTCTAAGGCACGGTGTTCTTCAACTATTTAAAAAAAAGACTGAAATGGGGGAAAAGGATTGTTTGGTCCAAAGCCCAGTTAATCAAGATGGAATGTCTTCTGGTGCTCACATCTGACCTCAGGGTTTTTCAGGATTTCACTGGTCTCCTTGGTGATAGTTGCTATGAGCACTTTCAGTGAGTGTCATGAGAAATACTTAAAAAGAAATTTTCACTGCTTTCACACAGTCCTTGTAACCTTAGCTGTATTAACTTTTATCAATGTTGTTGCCCATAAAAAATAAGTAGAAAATTCTTCTAATTTTTTCTTTTCATTCCTTGCAGGGAATCTGAGCACTGGACAGGGTTTGCCTCCTCCTGCCACAACGAGCCACTTAAAAACCTTTCAAGATGAAAAGATTTTTTCAAAACTTGCCCTCCAGGGAATGAGCTTGAGAAGATGAAGGTGTTTTGTCCTTTTAAAAGGCTCAAACCAGGTAAAACACATCTAGGTGTGATGCAAAGTAAATCACAGCCATGAAGACATGTTCATTAGCCTCAAACACTGGGCCCTAAGAATCTCATTGTATTTTATGAATATGAACAAGTTGAGTCTCACTGTTTGATAGGCTACAGTAAACCATATTTCTATTTCCTTTTCACTCAGTTGAAAATACCAGCATTCTGTAAATTTTAAATCACATAATCCTCCATCCAACAAAATGCTTCTTTATAAACCTTAGAAGATAAAACCATCTTGTTTAATGTTTGCTCTGTAATATCAAGGCAGTAGGGTCCTGTTGTCAAAAGTACTGCAATATGTGTACTTATGCATGGTAAGTTTTGAGCAGTTAAACCTGTTTGAATCGATCTGACAGAACCAAACACTGCAGTTCAATACGACAATTTCTCCTGCCTTTTTGTTTTATCTTCTGGATATTCCAAAGAAAGTTTGATATGTGAAAAGCACAGATAAACTACACTCATGTATACTTTTTGGTATAGTAGTAAAGAAAAATTAGCTGGTTATTAAAAAGAGTCAACAACTGAAACACAATCAAAATTGGTTGAAACATCAAAAACTGACACAACTTAGAATACACAAATGATGAACTTCCAGAAGGCTCGGGAAACCATGATTAAGGCAATCATTTCCAAAAAACACTAGGGTACAATTCCTTTGGCAGCAGCAGAAATGCATTCAGCTATACTAAGATAAATTAAACATCTGCTTAAAAGCTTTCTGGCAAACTTAAGTGAGAACCAAATTTTATACTAAATGGCAAAGCTCAAGTTTTTCCTATAAAAGACTGCTTTACACACATGAGATTCTGACATGTTGTTGGAAGAGAGCCTGAAAAATATCCTCACACTTCGAGCTTGAAAAGATCTAGATTCAAAATGGAACTGTAGTTCTCAGAGAGTTGTAATTCAAGTGCTTTATACTTCCCACTACTGTCTAATTGACAACTGGCCTACACTTACTTAAAAAGGGGAGGAAAAACTTCGTATAATTAGACTATTCAGCTGACAGAGGACTTCTGAGGCAAAAGACTTTCATGTTACAATTTCCACAGGAAAACAAAATAGCAACTTGAATGTTTTTTCAGTTTTAACTGCAGACTAAAGACACTGGTGTTGTCCTTAGCTGCTTAACAGGAAGGCAGACATACAGAAGGCAGACCATGGTATTCCCAGAGGTGCAGAGTGATGGCAGGAGAACCAGTAGACACAAACTGCATGACAGAAAATTCTAATTAACTGCAAGGAAAAAGTCTTCTCCGTGACAGCAGTCAAATGAGGCAACAGGTTGCCTAGAGAGTTAGTGAAATCTCCATTCTTGGAAGCACACAAAGCTCAAGTGCAAACAGCCTTGAGCAACCTCATCTAAGGGGCTGCTCGGAACAGGCTGGATTAGATGGCCTCCAGGTGTGCCTCCCAACCTAAATTATACCACGGTTCTATACAGGGACTGAAAAGATAAACTGCACATTCACGAGCAAAGTGAATATACAGCTTCTTCACATACACCTACTTCTCAATAAATAATTTTTAATTTTTTAAATAAAAAATGATTTTAGCTTCACAAGTACAGCTAAAGAAAACTCAAACTTTTCCTTGGACTGTAGGCAGTCCCCTAAACAAAGAATTTTGTTCAAATTAATAATATACTAAACTCATTTGGAAATAAGATGAATAATTCTCCAAATAAAAATACTGAGTATTGTTGTGCACACAATTTGCCTGTATTAGGAAGACATCTATACCTCCCTGAGAGAATATGAAGAATTCTTTAAAGGCAGTGACTGTTAACTATGCTTATTTGATGTGCACTGGGGCAGATGAAAAGCTCTTTAGAACATTTTTAATATGACAAGGTCAATAGCCACTGACTCATGCTGCTATGTGCATTACCTTTTGGAAGAAGTGTCACCCAAAAACATAAGCATGATCAGATCGGCCTAACAATACTCAGGGTAAAAATCTTTACCTCTGTTCCTGAAAAACATATGTGCTGGAATATGACAGTTTCAGGCTTTAGGAAGAAAATTCTTCAGGAATAAAAATATCAATGTATTCATATTTAAGTAATACGTATTCTAAATTTTACTGTCCCAGAATGTAATCACCATACTGCAAATAGCAGCAAAATTACTTAATGGAGGCCAGTTTATAAAAAAAAAAAAAGGTTAAAAGGAAAGCCCAGCTGTTTCCTGAAGATCTGTCCTAAAGAGGTCCAGAACCAGCTCCTTTCCGTCTCTATTATAAAGTGATATTTTGAGGCAATTTGGTGAAATGCTAACAACTACCAGAAAAAGTCAATTTAAGAAACATGTCCAGCAAGTGACTTTACCAAAGTACAGAAAGACTGAGGAAACATGCTTTCTTCAAAAACGAAGATTTAGCTTTTGAATAGGTGACATTTTTCACAGTACAAGGCTTTCCAGCCTTAAATTGTTGTTTTCATCCTTGAATTGAATATTCTCTTCTTAGTAAGGAATTAAACACAGCAAGTCAGAATTACATCATATTCATTGGGCACCCACACTTTTTTTCACCTGGCGGCTGAAAAACTTGCAGGTTGGCAGGTGCTTTCCAGGTTAAAGATCACCACCTCTCACACGGGACACTTCTAACAAAGGCTTATAATTGTCTAATTCCCTCCCAAACCTATGCATGCTCCAGGAAGAATGTGTTCCAGAAGGCTGCCACTTCAGTCATTCCCAGTAATCTTTTCCATGATCTTAATTTTTTTTTTTGACTTCAGCAACACATAATTTCCCATTTCCCTCCCCAGCCATTTGTTCCCAGGTCATCTGGAATCACCTTTGCACCCAAGTGGTTCCATGTATTCTGTACTTTCTCAATTATGTCACCTTTGTTACAGGATAGAGAGACTACAATCATATACGGTGTTTAATAAATTCTGCACCATGGATTTATGGAGCAAACTCTTTCTGATATGTAGCATATTATTAACCTAGAACTTACAAAGAACACATTAAACCAGAGCCATAGTGTAATAGCTTAATCCATGGTTTAATCCATAGTCTATTATGTATTTTACCCTTTCTGCTTCTCCTTTTAATATGCCTTTGATTGTTTCCTCATTTTTATCTACTTCCTTTCTGAAATATTATAATGGGAAGCGAGGGTTTTTTGGGAGGCCTTTTCATTTAATGAGAAAACGGAATTAAAATACATCATCTATTACAACTCTTCAGCATACAAATTGTGAATGAAGACCCAGTACAAAATCAGAATTTTTCTTGTGGGTTCTTCAACACAGTCATTTATACATGACCATTATTTCCACATCATACCTTTTGTGACTTCTCCCTTGCATATGGAGAAGTAACTAAATTTTTTGGACATTATTGTTTTCTGACATCATAGCAATCCTCATCTTCCTCTATATTCTGCATCATTATCACCATTCTGTGTTATAACTGCTGGTATATTTCCAGGATAATTGCTATATTCACTCAGTTTCTATCCACACGGACTGAGGCACCGGTTGATACATTCGACTTATTAATGCTGTCCAGTTTCACTGTCCTTAAAGCACAAAGCCATTATTCCAAAGGTGTAACCTGCTCCTTTTCTGACATATAAACCAATATTACAACTCTGGAATATGCACTGTTAAAGTATCCCAGCTAAAAATCAGACACTCCAATCCATTTGTATTAGCTTGTAGGAGTTTGACATTTGTATAGAAGCATTTGCAGACTGAGTGTTGGTTTGATTATCTGTTTTTATGTGCTCTGTTTAAGTAAGACTGTCAGCTTGTTTCTCGATAAAACCTGATAATACTTCCGTTCTTCTCAGACAATTTTTCACATTTTCTACCATGGAAGAGACATAACCCAAAAGTACCCATTTGTTTGCTTTCATTTATTTTTCCAAATTTAAGGTTGAGAGAAGACTGGATGGAGAAGCAAGAGATACTTGCTCCAGCACAAATGCAATTATGGTGCTTCCAGACTCCTCAATGAAGATTTTTGCCTTCCACTGTGGTAGGAAGGCAGCCCACCAAGGTACTTGGCAGGCTATATCTGAGCCTTAGAAACAGCTCCCTGCATTGAGATACACACTGCAGGTGTTCACTTTGAGAGAGGATTCAAACTTTTCCTTGAGAGAGGCAGACAAAATGAGATGCTATTCAAAAGCCTGTTGGGAAGTCTATTCACCAAGTATGACACAACCTAGGCTGAAATTCTTCCGTCTGAAAGAATTGAGTCAGTCAGTCCCAAAACCTATACTGAGAAGCCTCACTTCATGCTGCCTGAGTTCAGAGGTTCATTGTCTCAAGAGATCAGGAGAAAAAGCCCCTAGTCTTTAGCAAAAAACATGTATGGGTAAGGTGCCTCTTTACCATTAAGGGGCTTATAAAAAAATTCCCACTGAACAGTGGTAGTTTCCATCACTAAAAAGAAGTTGTTCTCCCTTTAGCTCAGACTCTCTAACAATTATGAGGAATACACAGGCAACTAAATGCTGCCAGAAGGAAGGCAGGAGGCTCCCACCTCAACAGGCTTTTGTCTCATGATGAAGACATTCTCATCAGGTAAGGGAACTATGAGACTGAGTCTTTTCAGCTGGAGGCAACAACAACCATGCCCAGATCTGCTACGTCCATAATTAAACACTTATTGCACTTCTGAACTAAAAAAAACAACCAGAAAACTTGGAGAACTTTCATGAACTCTTGTAATATGTAGAATGAATAAAACAGTTTACCAAAGAGCAGTTCCTTCTCAAGTGCAACGAACATAGATTTATGTCCCACGATCTGATGCACAAAGCAAAGCCAGATATTTTGAAGAATGTCATTATGGTTTTAGTGCTCATCAAAAAATAGAGAACACACTTCAAATCCTATCTTTAACAAGTTAAATACAATAGTACGCAATGGTATTTTCCTATCACGAGTCCAGGTAAAATTCAAAGTTCAGCAGGTCCTCTTCATCTTTCTGATCTGTTGAAGTTCCTACAACTGTCTTGTTTGGGGTTCCTGCCCCCTTCTTAATCCTGATTCTGTTTCTTCCAGAGCCTGTAATTGGTACCTTAATAATTTTAAAGATGAGAAACTAGACAAGAGTCTAAAGGACAGATAGAAAGAATTCAAGGCTAGAAGACATTAAAAGCCTGCTATAGGTCAATATATGACCTATATAGAGAAATTAATATATAAATATATGAAATTTCAAAGTGATATTGAAATAGCTTTTTTGACTTCTGTTCTTCAAAGTTTCTTAAAAATTGATGTAGCTCAAAATAATGTATAATGAAAGAAAATGAACAGTTGAGTAGCAATAATTTTTTTTTCATAGAATTATTAAGGTTGGAAAAGGCCTCAGGATCATCAAATCCAACAATTAACACAGCACTGCCATCTCCACCACTAAACTGTGTCCTCAAGTGCCACATCTACACATTTTTTGGTGGAACACTTCCAAGGATGGAAATTTCACCACTACCCTGGGAAGCCTGCTCCAATGCTTGAAAGCCCTTTTGGTGGAGAAATGTAGGGAGTTTTTTCCTGATATCCAGTCTAAACCTCCCCTGGTGAAACTTGAAGCAGTTTCCTCTTGTTCTATTGCTTGCTACTTGAGAGAAGAGACTGACCCTGACTTTGCTACAGCCTCCTTTCAGGTAGTTGTAAAGAGCAGTATCCCTAAGTGTCATTTTCTTCAGGCTAAACAACCCCAGCTCCCTCAGCTGCTCTTCATAAGACTTGTGCTCCAGACCCTTCACCATCTCTGTGCCATTCTCCGGACTTGCTCCAGCACCAAAATGTCCTCCTTGTAGCAAAGGGCCCAGAACTAAACACAGGATTCAAGGTGCAATATCACCAGAGCCAAGTACAGGGGGACAACCACTGCCCTAGTCCTGCTGGCCATGCTATTTCTGACATGCTTCCAGGATACCTCCAACTTTTTGCCTTCAGTAGTGGTGCTCTAGATACTCCTCCAGTAGAGAAAACATTCTGGAGAAATGAGTATTAAGTTCCATAGCTTGTAGGCATTCCTATATCCAGATACACAGCAGCCATGGCAGGAGGCACAGCTGGGCACACAACTGGAAGTTGCTTGTGATTACCATCTGCCCAATGCAGGTGTCTCACACATGTATCTGCCTCTGCGATAAGACGTGTGTTCAGCATATGATGTGAGAGCCTCAGCATTCTGGTGGCAGCCAAGGCGAAGAAAGTCCCCTGTGACAGAAGGAACCACAGCACAAACTGTGATGACTAATTGTGGTCTGCAGCCTACCCTCCTGCCTGGTCCAAAAGAGAAGGTGAAAGGCGCAAGCTGTGGACTCTGGGGATTGCTTTGGTAAAATGATTACTCCTAAACCAGAGCATTTCCAGAAGGAAGTTTTGCATCTCTTTTAAATAAGCAATCTACCAGAAGATGCTGTCCTTCCTGAATGTAATTAAAATTTTCTCTTCTCCAGTGAGTCCATGTGTACTTGGTGACTCCAGCTTGCCAAAGACGTTTTGGCACCTCACAGGCACCAGCTCCCTGAAGATGCGCAGGGAACACTTCATTTCATGTCATTGCTTCAACATAACATCATCAATCTGACCAGACAGCCAAATCTGGTAACATCTGTGACCAGCTGCACCTGCCATTTGTTATTCATCAAAGTGTGCGTGTGTGTGTAGGCCCTTGCAGAATTTACTGGGGCACCCAGTGGTGAAACTGGAAACAGATATAAGATGATGATCCTGGTCTACTTAAACAAATCAAAACTATTAACTCTCCAGACTGATTAGCAATTGTTTTCATTGACACTAGCAATGACGACTCAGTAAAAATGCAACGAAGGTACAATACAAAGTATTAGCCCAAAGAAGTAATTAAATCCTTATCACATGCTCCTATGTCAAAGATTCCCTGTTCAGTAATACAACTTTTCCTGTTCTGCATGGGCACAAAACACACATCACAAAACACACACGTAGATACACAAAGAGATTCCTCTTTCCTCATTTCATCTATTATTCAAAAAAGTATTCTCCAGTTTTAATTTTGGCAATATGTCCTTACTAATCCCTATATGCTACTGTCTTCCATTAATCATCTGTATCTGCAGAGATGCAGTTGCTAACAGACTGACATGCTTGTTGTCAAATCTTTCTGTTTACATGCAACATGAAATGACCATTGCTACTACAAAGTAAAAGCAATGATTTTATATTTTCAAATGGAAAAGGCTTAAAATTAAGTTTTAAATTTTTACTGTCTTCTTTCCACTGTGTCTATTCCGTAGCATTGATAAATGTTTCATTCCTGTGCAGATAACTGTGCTAGTGTACCTTTCTCAGATGGGCAACAGTGATAAACGGTTTAACAAGCAAGAAGACAAGTAACTATCAAATAGGTGTCTTGGGTTTCCAACAAAATTTCTTTTGTCTTTAAATAAGTGGGGAAAAATATAAAGAAAGGTGAACTGGAATAATATTCAGTTCAACACCTGCCTTTCAGCATCATCATAGCAAGCATTAAACATATTCACCCAGTAACAGTCTGTTTGATACCCAGAAAGGTCAACACATGTCCCACCTTCCCCTTCACAGCCTTCAGGAATGCAGTCCTCAGCAGGCACACACACAAATAACGTCAAGAAAATGCTGACACAGCAGGCTTACCATATGAATGCCAAGTACACTAGATTGTTTTTTAACAGTTTTCTGGGTTACCACAAACAGAGTAAAAGATGACCATCCATTTAAAATGCAACCCTCATACTACAAATCTCATATTTTTATATGTATGTGTATATATATAAATATATGATCCCACACACAAAGGAATGCATGTATTTAAATTAAGTATCAAAAGAAATTGTGGATACTGTCTCTGAGCAACCAAATGCCACACAGGAAGGTCACCACAGTAATATGCAATCCAATGTTTCATTTACAACCTGCAGATGCAAAGACATTCTTCACAACTCATTCATTCATTCGCTGAAAGAAAAGCCAGTGACCAGAGTAATAAAGGCTGATGTTCTGCATAAATTTAGTGCATGTGGTAAGCAATATATAGCAAAATTTCCCTCTAAGCCAGTATGACAACACAGGCTTACACACACTGTGTAATTTCAGTTATCTCCCTTTAGGTTTTATCAACTCTGGGATGTTATGTCATTATTGCTAATGGCAAATTATCACTTTAAAACTACTTTTACTTCCTTAAACGCAGGTACAGAGAAAAATTATCACACTATCTTAGTACAGAGCCGCAAAACTTTACACTAAGGCCAAACTGTAATTCAGTAAGAGTATGCCAAGTTGTACCTGGCATTGGTTGCAGAATTTCAAAAGAGAAGCCCAGATGCCATAAACTGAAACATGGGCTACTCATGTCTTTTTAGAACGGCTAAGTTTGAGTAAAACAGAAAGGTTCAGAAAATACAGCATAAATGCACTCGGTGCTATCCTACAGACCAGGTAAAACCTATGACAGAAGTTTAGCTGCATTATTATAGGTGACTGGCAAGTAAAAGAAACGGTAGCCTGAGGAACAGTGCATGGCAGACCCATAAATACTGCATTTTAGCTTCCATTGTGCTGTGAAAAACCATAAATACTGTTCAGAAGAGGATATTCACCTGGTGAATGGACGTGATTGCTCTGGAGACCAAAGAAACAGGATGCATGGAAATGGTGCCCAAACTAGTAAGACCCTTGGAAGGGTTGAGAAAACTTTATTCCTATCAGTGACGTACTTGTAGGACTTAGCGTAAATGGCCAAACTATTCCTGCTGGGCCAACACATCTACAGTTTTGCTGAACAGTGTATGCTACTATCCTCACCCTCAGTATAACATGCAGTATGATATGAAAAGCAAAGGTGAAAAATCCTTTTGATAAAAAGCTGAAAAACTACCTCAATTCTCAAATGTGCTGAAAGATACATAGAATTTTTAAGTTGTTGTCACTCTAAAAGCCTATGATACATTGTGTTTCGAGTAAAATATATTTTGAAAACCCGTGTTACCTTTCCTCTATGCAACTCCAAATAGTTGCATATATCTGTAAATATACGTATGTATCTATGTTACAGTGAACTCAAAAGAGATCAAAATCCCTCTTTAACTATCCAACTTTCATAATAAATAGCACACTTATTCAAATAATTATCCAAGGAGAATCTGGGCGTTGTGGAAAAAGAGTAAAAAACCCATTGCATTTTGTTTAGAAGTGCCTTTAAATTCTGCCTTATTTAACAGATCATCCAATTGAGTGGAAAAATTCTGATCTACAAGTTTTATTTGCTTCTGCAAAATATTTAAATACCCATCTGTCCGTAAAATAGAACACTACTCTGGAGTCACTTCCAATATAAGTACACAATCAAAATATATGTAAAGTAGCACAGAAAGAAGTCCCCGTGTAAAACATATACAAAAATTCCTTAATACTTTGCCTCTTACGATTTTGCTTTGATATTAAAATATTCAATCAATTAAATGAGAAATACAAGATCCAGGTATCCCCTCAGTAACATACAAATGTAAATCCTGACTCAAATAAAGCCTGAACTAATGAGCAGAGACATCACATAGAGACAGCTGAAGTTCTAGGTTGATATGTGTAACATGAAAGTATGGCAAACAGGACTGTGCTTAAAAGCAGGTTGAGTCCATCCACGTAGGTCTTTCACACATACCTCTTGTTGGCTCTCATGACACTGAGGGCCTCCAGTACCAGACCATGAATACTGTGGAAGAAAACGAAGAAGTACGGAGATATTACCAAGCAGAAGCACTGAAGGTCTGCCATGAGATGACTTCTCTTTTGAAGAAGAGCTCTTTAAGATATAAGGTCTCAGAATTGCTAGAGAGAAGCAGAACCATTCCAGGTATAAAAAACCCTTTTGCCTCTTGAAAAAAAAAAAGCCAAAAAAAAAAAAAAAAAAAAAAAAGCATGGGCATAAGCCCAAGCAAATCTTCATGACATTAAAGCAATACAAACAAGACTACTGAGTAAAAGTAAAAGCTACAGAAGAATTAATCTCTCTCCACTGTGAATGCTGTAGTTGGGGAGAAGATACACACTCTTACCCATACTCCATGATGACAGAAGATCACTATTTGGAATAAAAATGTCTGAACAACTTGAAAGCACTGAACCCAAGCCAAGAAGTACCAGGAAAGCTCTGGGTTCACCATTAAGACAGCACAGTCAGGAGGCTGCTTGGTCAGCTTGGCTCTGGAGCAAAGTGAGCTTGCATGGTGCCACGACAGTGTGAGCACATCTGGATGACTTGCCATTAAGCACAGGCTGTTAGCTCATCCTCTGAAGATCTACTGCAAACAGGGTGATTATATTTTAAATAGCATTAAAAATATATGCACTCTATCTTATCAAAACCCATTGCATAAGTCCAGCTTTCAACTGTGGTTGTAGCAGAAGTTCTGATTTTACTATTCAAACCCAGTGAGACCCTCCCAGGAAGATAATGTTGCAAATGAGCAACAGACAGGAAAACCACTGGGAATTTTCTTTAATTAAAGTATTATAAAATGAAATTTAATTTAAGGAAAAATAAATATTTTCAATATTTCCAGAGGCAAAATCCAAGTGTTGTTCTGTGTCTTTCTCAATTCATCAATAGCTTAATTAATTCTGAATAGAACAAAAAGTTTACTACCAAAAGACACTGAAGTCTAAGGCAACACATGCATTATTTTTCATACCTTTACTGACATGGAATTTTCAAGTGCACAACTCTTCTTTTATGAGAGTTTAAAAGTGTCATCAGGATACGTACAGGCCTTATTGTGTTAAAGGGAAAAAAATTTGCCTTGCAGTGCCCTCTTGGCATCACAATGTATCCATTAGCAATTGCTGATTTTAGCTTTTAACACTGACTATAGCCGTATCAATTCATAACGCTGACCTCTATTTTTCTGAATGAATTAAGAGGAAGAGAAAAATGTGGCTTCCACTAAGCTTCCATTCCAGCACAGGAAATCCTGTGTGGTTAGATACAGTATGTGTCGTGCTCAGAGATTTCATTCTACTCCCCTTTAAAAAAGCCAACATGAGCAGCATGTCACAGGAAATTCTTCCTTATTTTCAGTAGTTCTTAGGACAAGGCTTCTTTGGAAACAAGGTCAGCATGAATAGAGCATTGCTTCCTTATCACTGCTAAGCAGCTGCGTTGAGGATGCGAGACACAACGCTGCACCCTCTCCCTGAATACCTCTTTTCATAAACTTTAAGCATATGCAGCTCAAGCACTTAGAAGTTCCCTTGTGCTTTTTTTGAGATTTTTATACCACACACTTTCAAAAAAGAATTTTTTAAAAATGTAGTGAGCAACTGTAAAGTTAAACTCCACCTTAAAAATAAAAAAAATCCAACTCCAACTACTTTCAAACAGACAGCACCACACAGCAAGGCTGACAAAATTAAAGCACAGAGTTTTGGCTGACTCTTCAGGAAGTGTGGGGCCCAATTCCATCTCCCGCTGCAATGTACCACTTTCAAGGTGCAATGTGCTGCTTTCAAGGTATTATTGTAAGTCATTTACTCTGCAACTCCTCAGTTTCATATAAAACTCCAGCTGTAATTAATCATTTAACTTAATAAGCAATTTATGCAGGAATTATATGCTTAAAGAGTCAAAGCAAATTCCAGTTTTTCCTGATATAAGCCACTTACAAAACATGCAAGCAGTTTCCTCCTCCCCATACCCCATGCCAGTGAGACTACTAAGTACACTGATGAATAAGGTGTTGTTAATTTCCCTCAAGAGAATGCCTTGAAAGATTTGCATTGATAACAACAGCAGTACACAAAATATTTGCATTTATTTTTTTGCATATTTTTGAAAGGAAGTCAAGGGATGGAGGGAAAGGAGCTTTAAAAGTAGCAGCAGTTTGTCTAACTGGTGGTAACCAAGAGCAGACACCCCAAAACCACAGGAAGAGGTTACGACACTTAACCCCTCTGTGGCCAGAGAGACACAGAGTGGGCAAGGTCCATCCACCACAGAAAGAGAGACATATCAATTCAATGCTCTTGGCAGAGGAGATACAGAGGCAGCACACTTGTTCTCACACTGCAGATTCTTTGATTAAGAATTTAGGCGGAAGAGCTCAGAGGTGAGACTGCCAGCATTCCTCAGGCAAAAGGGTAGCAACAGCCACCTTTGAGACACAGGATGCAAAAAGAGAGAACATAAGGGAAGCATCAAAGACCAGTGAAAAATGGTCTTAGCAGTTAAAATAAATTGTACGCTGAGGCATACGGTGATATGTGGTACCCTGACAGCACTGCATTTCAATCCCATTTGAGCTGAGCAACTCTGCAAGTATTTTCCAGAAGAAATACCTAAACAACAAATATAAACCTGTTACCTACAGCTTTGTCTTCGTAGTTTTCTGGCTGCAGAGCTCCCAAGTGTCCTCACACTGAAAGCTCTCATGTAGCAACAGCCCCAAGCTGATGAAGTCTAAGATCTTGTATGCTCCTGGCTACGCTGGAATGCTAAAACATCCCTCAGGCTTGTAGACAGTATGAAAATGGTCTGGGTGATTGCAATTACCTGGGGTAGAATCTGTCCTTTTCATCTGAAGAAAAGCCATAGTGCAGGACAGGTTATTGGAAATTGGTGTCTTGAAGGAAATGGCAGTGGTAATAACCAGCAGATAGAACACCTACCAGATGTTTTAATTCTGTCATAAAACTTGATACCTCTCTAAAGGTCATACAGGTGCTTTCAGCTATATCATCACGTAAGGTAAAAAGTCCTATACTGTTCTAGGGTTCATGAACATCCAGAAGCAATTTTACAATCTACAAAATAGTTACAGTAGAGTTTGCTACGTGTGGAAGCGCAAATTTAATTTTACAAGCATCTTCTAAAATAAATGGCATCAGATAAGAAAATAACATTTTTAACCACGAGGATAGTAAGGAAGTACAAACTGAGTGGTTTTGAGCTTTTAAGTTGGTAATTGGTATAATATTCCTGTGACACCGGGACAATGTAAATGTGTTTAATTTTGCAGTGTAAACACTGGCTTTTCCCTGGAGTGCAGAGTAGTAATTCCTCACAACGGAAGAAGAGTTTTCTTCAAGCATCCAAACCTTAAGCCTCTCCATTTTTATTTTTTTTTCAGGATACTGCTGTTATCTTAAACCTCAATATAATTAATGCTGCCAGTACAATTTATTTAATACCTTAACACCTGTGGGATAACTAATAGGATAGATTTTCCTTTAATTGCAATGTAAGGCTAAAAAGAAAATACCATCCCCCAAAACCACACGTGATCCCTTAGATCTTTCAACAGTTTATTGGGATTTGCTGTTCCATCTAACTTACAGCTGCACTGGAAACCAGACAAAGAAGGTACAACCAGTCCAGATGTACCAGGAACTACTCCCTCAGCAGAGTATACTGCAGTCCAAAATTTTTCCTTTACGTTTATTCTTAGAAATCTGACTCTGTGTGCAAAGTCAGAAAGCAACATCTTGAAATAAACATGGCAAGTACTTGTGTTGGTACAACTCATGGACCTGTCTTTAAGATCCTCTGCTTGACTCCACTGCATTTGACAGGGCAAGATCCTGATTTCTTTCTGGATGTGAAGTTAAACTGAAGTTGAAAAGGGAAGCTGAAGTGCTATTTCTGTTCTGACAGCGACTATGGAAAATCCAAACCAGTTCTTTTTCAGTATTACTCAAACTAGTAATTAATTAAACCTGACCAGTTCACTGACAGGTTGCTTGTCCATAGCTGGTAGGGTCCCACAACCAATCACAGTCAGAAAAGCCCTTCTGTGTATAATGTAGGTGGCAGGAGGTGCCAGGACTGCCTGGCACAGAGGCTGCTGAAGCAGCTATGGCTGGTTCCACCTTACATTGGAGGGGCCAGGCTATGGGATCACATCACCCAAGTGTCACCCCCACCACTCCCTGCTCCCATTCCTCAAAGCTCTGCAGTCCACGGGCTGCAGAGGTGGACTTTTTGCACAAGGCTTTCAATTTGTGAAATCTGTACCGCTTGGCTCAAGCACATTTATTGCTTATTCTGCCAAGCACCTGATACATCAGAAAGAACAGGGAAAAGCTTCTGCCTGAAAAATACACAGCATAACCTACTCTGACATCATAATAAACACAAACTAGCTATGAGAAAGGAAACCACAAGCCTAGAAACTGCCTCCCAAACAGGACATGGCTTTCAGGAAATCACTATTGAGAAATTCTAGTAATTTACATCATGTTTGTTTAAGGACTTACTTGCACCTAGTATACTGTAAGGCAGAAATGGGAAAATAATACCAGAGCTGAGACCAAGCAAGGCAACAGAAAGCATGATCACAGAAGCAAGGACGCATTGACTGAAGTCATTAAGAAGCACTAGTTACACAAGTGACTCAGTTTTAGGTCAGCGTCAAATTCCTTTCAGTTCTTGCAAAATCTGAAAATCATCAATATTCATCCCTTTCCCGGCAAAAGGTCTCATTCTTTAGATTCCCTTGTTAACAGAATAATCAAGCCAGAAAGAAGTTAGAAGTTTCTTTCTGGGACAGCCAAATCCATCCCTCTGCAAGTGATTTTCATTTTATGGGAAGAATACTCCTTTTTTCAGTTCCATCTTTGGCACAGAAGTATTTCATTTTCATGACTGCAAATTTAAGTACATTACCAGCTTCCCTACCTTCTCACATGTAGAAATTTACTCTTCTGTAACTTACACCTAAGACATTTCATGTAGCAACAGACTGACAGGCCAGATGAAGAAACTAAACAAACAAACATTCATGTATTCAGAGAGCTATGAAATTCCAAGGGCAAAAGGCAACTCAGAAATTACTGAAGGCCTTAGTGGGCTAAGAAACCCCACTCTAGCACAGGAGGCTAACCAATGGACAGCTTTGGTGAAATAAGGGGGGTGGCAAACCCACCCCAAATCCTCATACTATAATAATTAAAGTACGATTTCTAAATTGTACTTTGTTACTACTTCGTACTTTGTTACGGGGTGAATCATTCAACTGGTCTCCACAGAAGTGCAATACTTCCCATCCAGGAACAAGCATCCATTTCATCACTGTGGTCACTTGAATTTTAAAGGTTCCTTCGCCACTGGTAAAAGGATCTATCAGAGGCCACAAAGGATCCCATACAATAGGAATCAGCTTTATTGCTTTTTATTGTTCTTTCAGGCAAGAACTGTTTTAATCTCACCAAAACTTTCTCCAGTCTGTTAACAAACAGGCAGGTCATTTGTACAGAGGCTTTCACCCCGCCAAGAAAGGAAGAAATGGAAGAAAATGGTACTAGGAAAATGGAAAAAGCAGTTCTGTTTAAATACAAACAAAACAAAAAGCACATTCACATCGCCAATAAGAAAGACTTGGAAGATTTATTTACTAGCTCTAAAACTATCCATTTTGACAGCATTAAAAGCAAGATATTTGGTACTTGGTTAACCAAGTTACCCAACTCAAAGAGACAACTGTCCAAGCTCCTTCAACACATGTAAGGACACTAACATTTGAGGATTAAACACAGAAATGTGGCAATTAAGGCCTCCGATGTTTTTAACAGTGTACAGTCAAAGAGATTTTCTTCTAATGGAGTTACAAAGCAGAAACATGCCTACTTTAGCAAGCTCACATTTACTGCTGTCAGTATTAGACTTCCCAGTACAACCATCATCCAAATAATCAATGAAAATAGTTTGCAAAATACCACTCTGATATTAGCAGTTACTCAACCACGGAAAGATCTCTAAGTTTAGGAGTAAGAGTAGCATTTTTCAGCATGGAAACTGGTTTGTCAACAACCATTCTTCTCCTGCACAAAACCTCCAACAATGCCAGCTCACAGCAACACTAGCTTCATTTATTGGCGGGAAAAAGGCGTCCCTTTGTACCATCAGTTTTGTGCCCTTTCAATAGCAGCTCCGGTGGTAGATTGGTGTGGACAATCGCAGTGACCATCTGTGACTATGAGATGGTTTGATAGCTGCAAGACTAATGTAGGTTCAGCATGCCACATCTTGCCCTGCTGAGTCTTTCATACAGCTTTGAAAAACTTAATGAAAATGGATACATTCAAAGCTGAATAAAAAGAGGTCTCAACAAGCTTGACCCTAAACCTAAACAATGAAACTGTAATGCCAGCACCATTGTATCAACACGACAGATGTAGGTCGTGCTAGCTTTCATCCATAGCTGTGACTGATAGCTTGCAATTTGCTGACAAGACATCTAGTTTCCATTTTCATTTGGTTTGTAGGCACAAATTTCAAGGGTTCAATTAAAATGGAAGATGCATCTCTTTTTGTTTGTTTGTTTTTGGTTTTGTTTGTTTGGTTTTGGTTGTTCACAGAAAAAATTCTTGCAAAGACTATAGTCAGCATGTGTCACTAACCTAGGACATTATTGTACTAAATCCACCCTACAGACTTTATTCTAAAATTACTCGGTGCAAGATTGGTTTAAAAAGTTGAGAGAGGAATATTACTGCCTCACCAAAAAAGTTAATCCACAAAGACCCTTAGTATCAGTGCAGTATACAGCTTTAATAGCTATACACTAGTATTTTCCTGGTTGATTTAATTACGTAATCTAAGTTGTATGAAATTTCATTAATAAGCTCCAGAAATCCTTCCATCATAAGTACACATTCACTGCTGGTACAACCTCACCATGTGATCTGTCCTATTTGGATCAAGATGAGAAACTGATTTATATTGGAGCTAGGGAAAAACAAGCAAACAAAAGCTCCTAATCTGCACAGGTAACTTGAAGAGCAGTCACAGGAAGTTTTATAAACAACACATTCTTCTCTCTTCTTCCTGGACAGTGCAGTTTCAGAAATTACCCAATAGCAGCTAGGACAGCTCCTGCCCTGGTATGTCAAAATGTATCCAGAAGAGCAGCGCAGAAAGCCCTGACAGCAACCAATTCCTGATTATCCCAAATTAGCCACCTCCTTTCTCTGTAACACCTTCTGTGTCTGAGTGGGTGAGTAGGTGAAAAGTTGGCAGACCATAAATCAATGGATACAGAAGAGCATCAGGAAAGTTTCCTGGAGCTTTCTCCTGTAGACAGAATAAACAGTGCAATTTCGCACAGAAACCTTGTCCAGGCTGAAGGCACATAATGTCCCCATGGACATCAGTGACATGTGATGTCCCTCAGGTGTCCATACTGGGACTAGCGCTACTTAACATCTTCGTTAATGACACAGATGAAGGGATGGAGTGCACCCTCAGCAAACTGGCAGGTGACACCAAGCTGAGTGGTGCAGTTGACACACCTGAAGGACGGGATGCCATCCAGAGGGACCTGGACAAGCTCGAGAAATGGGCCTGGGGGAATCTCATGAGGTTTAACAAGGCCAAATGCAAGGTGCTGCACCTGGATCAGGGCAACCCCTGGAATCAACACAGGCTGGGGATGAACAGATGGAGAGCAGCCCCGCTGAGAAGGACTCGGGGGTGCTGCTGGAGGAGAGGCTGGACATGACCCAGCCATGGGCACTCACAGCCCAAACGTGTCCTGGGCTGCATCCAAAGCAGCGTGGCCAGCAGGGAGGGGATTCTGCCTCTCTGCTCTGCTCTGGTGAGACCCCACCTGGAGAGCTGCTCCCAGCTCTGGGGTCCCAGCACAGGAAGGGCATCGACCTGTGGAATCGAGTCCAGAGGAGGCCACCAAGATGATTAGAGGGATGGAGCACTTCTCCTGTGAGGGAAGGCTGAGATAAATGGGATTGTTCGTCCCAGAGAAAACTTTGGTGTGACCTAATTGTGGCTATCCAGTACCTGAAGGGATCCCACAAGAAAGATGGAGAGAGGCTTGTTACAAAGGCCTGTAGTGACAAGACAAGAGGAAATGGCTCCAAACTGAAAGCAGCTTTAGATTAGATATAAGGAAGAAATTCTTCACTGTGAGGGAGGTGAAGCACAAGAACAGGTAGCTCAGAGAAGCTGTGGCTGCCCCATCCCTGAAAATGTTCAAAGCCAGGTTGGATGGGGCTCTGAGCAACCTGGTCTAGTGGAAAGTGTCTCTGCCCATGGCAGGGGGATTGAAACAAGAAGATCATTTAAGGTACCTTTCAACCCGAACCATTCTATGATTCTGTGATAATGCCACCATCACATAAGAATCCCTGTATCCAAATCCCATGTAATACGGTGGAAAAAAGATCTCTGTCCAATGTCGTGAGGAGAGAACATGGTGACAAAGGACAGAGAAAATGCAGAGATGTTCAACGGCATCTTCTCTTTGGACTTGAGTGGCAAGATTTGGCTCTGGCATTCTCAGGTTCCTGAGATGTATGGGAAAGTCAGAAGCAAGCATGACTTACCTTTGGTACAAGTGAATTAGTCTAGCAAACACTTATGCAAATTGGACATACCTAAGTGCACTAGACTTGACAGAACACATCCATAAATGCTGAGAGCTGGTTAATGCCATTACAAGGCAATTCTTGAGTATCTTCACAAGGTCATAACTACTGGGAGAGGTTCCTCAGGACAAGAGAAAAGCAAACGCAACTCTTATACTCAAGAGGGAAAAGAAGAAAAATCCAGGAACTAAAGTTCAGCTAGTTTCACCAGGACCTCAGGGAACATGAAAGAGAAAGTAATTCTGGAAATACTTTCTAAACATGTTAAGGACAAGAAGGTGACTTCAAATAGTCAGTATGCAATTTTGAAAGAAAATCAGGATTGACTAACCTGACAACCTTCTACAATTAGATGATTCCCCAGGCAAAGGAGAGAACACAGAATATTGTCTATCTTGATTTTAGTAAGGCTTTCAGCACTGTTCCCCTACAATATCCTCATGGAAAAACTGACAGAAGTATGAGCTAGATGAACAAACACTGGGGTGGACTGAAACCTCATCAAACTGTCAATCCCAAAGATTTACAATCAGAAATATGAAGTCCAGCTGGCAGCCAGTCATTAGTGGCACACTCCAGGGGCTGACACTGGGGCCACTACTCTTTTAACATCTTCATTAATGACCTGGACCATTGGTCAGAGGGCATCCTCAGCAAGCCTACAGATAATACAAAACTGAGAAGAGAAAGTTGATACAGCATATGGTTGAATCAACTTCCATTCAAAGGGACCTCAAATAGCCTGGAGAAATGGACAGATGTGAACCTCATAACATTTACCAAAGGGAAGTTCAAAGTTCTGCACCTGCAGGCACCTGTACACAACACAGGCTAGGAAGAAGCTTGACAAAAAATGGCATGATGAACACCAAGTTAAACATGAGCCCACAATGTGTCCTTGTGGCAAAGAAAGCCAACAGCTTCCTAGGTTGCACTAGGAAGGAATTGCCAGCAGGTAGAAGAAGATTTTTTGTCTCTACTCAAAACTGGTAAGATCTCATCTGCAGGGCTGTGTCCAGTTCTGGGCTCTCCAGTCCAATGGGAGTACTAGAATGAGTTCAGCGAAGGACCACAAAAATGATTAAAGCACTAGAGCAATTTTCATCCTGAAGAAGAAAAGGTTCAAGGTGGATCTTAACAATGAGTAAAAATATTTAATAGGGAACAGAGGGAAGGAAGACAGAGCCAGACTCTTCTCAGCAATGCCCACTGAATGAACAAGAGGTAGCAGGCAGTAATTGATATTCAGGAAAAAAGAAGACCTTTCTGAATTTCCACTCTCAGGTTACTAATATCTCCCTTACATAAAGTTACTGTACTGATCCTTGTGACAAACAAGAACCAGTCATGATCAAGTCAGGCAACAGGAAGAGCCATTTAGTAGCACATTCTATAAATGCAACACAATGTCCCTGTCTCTCCTTCCTGGTAAAGAATCCCACATGCCAGCTGAGGTTGTTCCAAGGGGAGGGAGTACAATGGCTTTATTTGACAAATATATTACTCATATGAGATGCACTGAAGGGGATGCAAGATGTGGTTAAGGGCAGGAGGTTTCAGTAAATTTCAAGTGTACTGCTACTATGAAGTATCCTTTGCACCTCCAAAACTGAGATGCTGTTCTGCACTTCAAGTGGAGTTTACCACTCACCCAGTAAAACCGGAACATTTTTCTAGAACATTCCACAAAACAAAATTTTGAGCAAAGAAGATCACATCAGTTATTTAACATAAAGGGCTCTGCCCTTCCTTTCCCAAAGCCCAGTGAAGTCAATAGCTGCATTCTTCTGAATTTAGCAAATTTGGTTAGGTCCTTTAAAGGGACATGGACTTTGCTCTGGAAAGTGTTCTCCTGATAGGACTGAGCAGAAGGCCGTAAAATACCAAAGAGATAGGTAATTAGGGAAATGGACTACCTCAAGCCATGTCCAAGAGCTCTTCTACCCAACAAAGGAGCAGAACCAATCATTTCCCAGCCAACAGCAGTCTTTTGTCATTGTTGGATTTGGCATTTAAACTGCAGAGGACAGGCATAAGACAGATGACCAAATTCATCACCATCATCTTTTTGAGGTTTTCCTTTAAAAAACTCATTTAAGACAGATTATTCCATTGTCTCATTGCACATAATAAGCCAGTAAACATTAAATACACCAGTGCAAAAGAAAGCCAGCTTCAAATCTGCTAGGCTTCCTCTTACCAGTGTCTGAGAGGAAGAGGAGACTAGTTTGGTTTTTTTGCCGGAGGTAATTTCAGAAACAAATTAAGAAACCCTTGAAGCTATTAGGTATTATTCCTTAAGAGTGACAGTTTTATAATCTACTGCACACTGGCAACTTGTTGAGGCTGTAGAGAAGGTTACTGACTTCAAGACCTCAACAACACAGAGCAATGTACACCCCAGAACATACCAGAAAAGATTTATTATCAATCTTTATGTTTAAAGGAAATACTGCACTGTATTTAGGTCAGACAAAGTAAGTACAAGGTTCAGTAAGGGAAGAATGCAATTACAATGCATGTACCGACCTAACAAAACATATTAGAACCATGTAAACATTGCTATTAATTTTACATTGCAATAAAGGTATCTCCTGGATGACAAACTGACCACTGAATAAGTTGAAAAACATCTCCTTAAAATATCTTGACTCGGATGTGCAGCTACTGGGAGAAGGCAAACCATGCTTTAAGAGTTTCCCAAGTAAAAACTACTGGTTTATTGTAAACTCAGCACTTAACTTGGTAAATAGATGTGCTTCTTCCAAACTTCCTTCACCCCTCCATTGTTTTATTTATCTGATTTAATGCAAGTTTCTCTTACACAAAGCAAAAAAGAATGCAATTGAAACTCCTGTCCTAAATAAAGGTTTCCTTGTTCTATTATGAACCTTACTTGACTGCTCAATACTATTGCCCAGAAGAACAATACATATTTAAATCTCTAATCCCCACAAGGGAAGAGAGTCCATTTGGAATTCTGCAGTAACTGTAACAACCTTGCTTGGGGATAAAATACTGTTAAAAATATGTGTTAATCTAAATTTACTTCCTGACTCTTAACACTCCACACCCTGTAACCACTAATCTTTACATTTCTAAGAATTTGTACAATTACAGTCATGTGCAGCTGCGTCCTGTACCAGCTCGTGAGGTCTGAACTGTGGAGAGGGTGGAAGTACAGACCACTACGACACAGAGTTACTCCGTTAGGTATAGTGTCACAACACACCACAGGATTTGCACTACACCCCTGAGACTTTTAGAAACAAAAGAGACCTAACTTCCACAAACACCTGCATCTCTCAAACTCTAGCCTTGGCAATCAGTAGGAAGACATATAGGACAGCAGCTTTCAGACAGGCTATAGATTTTGCACTGAAAGATAGAAGTGACCAAGAACGTCATCCTACTCAGATGCAAAACTTCATTTTCCACTTTGGATTTTCATACACAACCTGCAGATATGAGCCTGCAGCTGACTGAACTATTTAGCCTGCAGGATGATAAAGAACCACAATACCAACATCACTTGTAAATTCCATCAGTGAGAGCCACTTGCTGAACACACCATCCTATTAGAAATTTGCAGATGACTATTGAAATGGTGGTGTTCAGTTCTGTTTGGGGACATAATATAATCCAAGAGGCTCCCAAGGGAAATGACTTACAGCTCCTCATTCATCTTCTGACCTAGCATATTACCATCCTACACGTAATTCTAAGTACAATCACGATACAGGCAAGTGTACATTCAGTAGCAGGACAGCACCTGCAACCAGTCCACAGACATGTAAATGTGGTACACACATACCCTAATTACACGGTATGCATTCCAGGTCACATGACAACAGTAGAGCTAGTCACAACAGAAGGAGGGCATGTAGGTTTGTGAGAAAGTACAGAAGAAAGCAAGATTTTGGTTACAAAAAAAAGCCCCCAGCCAACCAACAAAAACCTCCCCACCCACACAAAAACACTTGTAAAAATAACTAGGCCCACAGCTTGCCCCAGAATCCCACCTGGAGCAGCTCTCTGATGGAGGTGATTCTGATAGCCTGGATCTGGTCTAGGTTGGCTATGTTTGTTCAAGGCTACAGAGTATCGTCTCAATGGATTCAAGGACTTGCGTTACAAGTAACAGAAGTCATCACTTTTTTTGCTCTGTATTTCATATACACACAGATCATGTTCAGCAACACAATTCTGTCACCAAAATACTTTTCTTATGACAATGTTTAGAGAAATACATAATTTAGGGAATAAATAATATATACCTGTAAAGCAATTCAGTAAACTTATTTGAAATATGAACGCAAAGCTTTTTAATATTAACACAACTTTTGTTCATGAGGCAAAAAATAAAATCATTCTTGTTGTTCAGTATTCTATGGAACCTTCATTCCTTCAATATTGCAATTTCAAGGCTAAACATATTAATAGGGTCATAAATATTCAGATTATGTAATAAAGACAGTGAAAGCAGATGATAAAATGCTGTTAACATTCATTTACAGCAGCTGGGAAGGCCCTGCCAAATGTTGCTTTACATAACAGGTCGTGACGCTCTGACTGCATTAAGCTTTCTGATCGCTCTTCCTTTATCTGCTGATTTCGAACGCAATACGAGACAGCACAGACTAACCAATGGATTTAGAAGCCCTTTCAAGCACAGCACCATTTCAAAGGTTTAAAAGATTAAAACATCAAAAAGAGCCTTGTGGTTACTACATTTGTGCTTTTGCATTTTATAGTGCAGACACGAAAGTGACATTCACATCATTCTCCATTACCTCCACAATTCAGTGCCTCAAATAAATTTTAGAAGTGACTTTATTTTATTGTGCCATGCTTTAGTTAAGCTATTTGCAAAAAAAGGAAGTAACAGTCAGTAACTTGAAAACATCACTTCTACCATTTTCACAAGGCATCTTGAATACTGCTGAAACATTCTGCAATGTATGTATAATCCCATCCATAACCTACGCCAATTTTATTTTATGAATTGCATCTGAGTCAAGTGACAGTTCTTGCTTTGCTTCAGTATATTCTGTACTACATTTCCTTTGTTCCAGAACAGTCTCTCCTACACTTAAAAAGTCAGGATTCCCAAAGCATGGATCAGATCCTGCAAGCTCTCTGGCAAGTATCAGTCAGACACATAGACTGTGGGACTAGGTCTGAATGTTCTACTACAAAAAATGATGACTCATAGTTTGATTCGTTTGGCACACGCTCGTGCCAAAATTAAGCCAAATCCTTCAGACATTATGGAGATTAGTAGCCATAGGAAGGTTAAGAGCTCTAGTGAGGTCAACAAATTCATGAGTGTGAAGTAAGCAAGGCTGTCCTAACAGGACACATAGCAACTATTCTGCTTGTAAAAGCAGTACCACTTCATTCATCCCTCCAATCCTGCATTAGTTAGCAACTATTCAGTGCACTGAATGCATTCAAAGCCTAATCCATTAACTGACTGAAATTTTACTGCAGTGGGTCTCAAGCTTTTCCTGTAGCCAAGGCACATCAGAGAGCACTGACATGTCTTTACACAACTGAGAAGTTTCCTCAGCACCTACCAGCACCAGCTCCACCCCATCCACTGCTTCAGCAAGGCCCACCTCATCGCTTAGGAAACCAGTTAAATACCAGACCTTGGCAAAAATCTTACCCATTACAGGAAAAATAAATTCCCAAAGAGAAACACCAGTTTCATCAACACTCATTTACTGTTGTGAACAAGAACTTGGTACTTGATTATAGATTCAAATACAGCTACCTTCAGTACACTTAAGGAGACTCTTGTCAGTCCATTCAGTCACCCAGAAGTAAGATGACTCTTCACTTTAAATTAAGTCCTCTTGCTTAAGTTGGAATAGAGTCTTGGCCCTGACTTAGGTGAGGCCAAAAGCTTTTTTTTTTCACTAAGTCAGGTTTGTTTGCAGAAGAACTATACAAGAGGTATGTCTTCCCAAAATCACAGACTCTTGAGATGAGATTCAAAGGGGTAATTCCAAGTTTATAAACACACTGTACTAGGAATAATGGCCCATATGATCCTAGTAACAAGTCTGAATCCCCACTACACTACACACAGTTTAAGCTGTAACCTAAAAAGCTTTCTTCCAGAGCATCTTGCTACAGACCTACAAATAAGATAGAGTTTTCAGTGATCATAGCTAATCCCATGATCTCCCATACTACTGATACCTTACAAACTGAGAAAAAAAGTAATTGCAGAGATGGAAGTAAAAAAAAGCAATTCAATTAAATTTATTTTCAAATATCATAACACAAACAATGTTAAGCAAAAGCAAAGCCACAAAATATAAACAGCATGTGCTTTTCAAGTCAGATATTACAACTGGAAAAACAACAAATTATATATAATTAGATAGGGAGCTGAAATTTCTATTACGTCTTCACATACATGCTATCACCTTATTTACAGTATCTTCAATACACTTAAAAGCGTACTCTTATCCAGTAGGAACTACTACTGATTCAGGATGCCTTAGCTATTCATTTAACCCAACAGTCAATTACAATTAAAAAAATTCATCACATGAATAGTTACAAAAATTATCAGATAACTGAATGGAGTGCAGAACAGAACTAAGAACAAACTGTCCTTTCCAATGCAAAACACGCCAAGGGCACAAGTTCAGGAGCATACCTGGAGGGTCGCCTTTAATCCACTTTTTAATTAAGTGAAGAAGAATTCAGACATTTTCATCATCTTGCCTGATTCTCAGCTATGGCATGCTGCATATGGCTGTTCAAAAAACCTGACTTCATCACACATAGCTGCAGCAGTACAAGTAAAGAACAAGCACATTAATACACCAAAGTAAAGCCCCAAAACAGTAACAAGTAGCTTGACTTCTTGAAGGACTGTCTGCATCTCTAGAGAACAGTCCTGCAAAGGAAACAACCAGATCAGCTGTTATGACTGACAGAGAGTTCTTCATTTTTCCTCCTTACAGCTATATTAATGCACAGTAATCGTTCACCTCTAGTCACTAAACCCCAAAACATTCACTGTTATTTGACTAAAAACTGTAGGTTTGCATTGGTAATATTTGCAGACCAACTGTCCTTCTTTCCTCCTTAAACATCAGTTGAAGTAATTTTTCTGCTTTCAAAAAAACCCCAAAAAAACCCCAAAACCCAACCCCCCCCCCAAAAAAAAACCCCACCAAAACCCTACTCTTCATAAATATGAAATAAGTCAGGAATATTTGCTGAGTAAGTTTCTGGCGGCTGAAAAAAAAAAGCTGTTTGTGAATCTGCAACTCAGGCACCTGGGGAGCAGAATTGCCATGGGACAGAGGACTGACTATGCTGTATGGAGGGAATGCTGCAGGAAGAGTCATCAAAGCAAAGGTTCAAGCAAACAGACATTCATCTGTGAACCTTCCAAATAACTCTGAGCAAACATTTCTTTCACAGATTATCTTCAAACTAGAGACAATCTGCCAAAAATTGGCACAAATGCTGGAAGGGCTTTAAGATTAAAAATCATTACAAAGGAAAGAGCAGTGTTTTTTTCTGCATACCGTGATAAATAAAGTATCCTCTGAATACTCCCCCCTCCAGATTAATAAAGAAAGTATTCTTAATTTAGAATGGTCACATATACCTCAATCCTACAATCCTCCTCCTTTTCCATTTCTTTAAAAAGTAGAGCAGGAACACACTCTTGCTGGAATTCATAGAGAACCCTATCTCTCTGGTGGCTGCTCTAACTACCAGGCAATGGATTCATAATCACCCTGTAAATAATTAAATATTCATTAAGTCTGGGAAAGAGCTTGAGAGCTTCAACAAACAAGAAACCAGGGAGACTTGTCCAAGAATACTCAGTTCCTTAGTTCTCAGAGCAGTCATTTGCAAGGTGGGAGATCTGTACTCAAGATTCAATTTTGAGTAAGATAAGGGTAGCAAAATATGAAACTGAACTCCTCATGCAAACGCTCTAATCCCTAGGAAGGATGCACTGATCAGATTCCTGATGCCGCAATTTTGTACACATTTTCATATGGCTCAGCAGAAAAAGCAACGTTTTTAGGTCTACTCTGGTGGCAACTCAGATGACGTCAGCATGGATGAGGCTGGCAGTTTGTCTCTGCCAGCTGGAGGCAAGGCAGTTTCTGGTCCATAATTGCTAGAGATGCTGCATTTCAAACTATACTACAGAATAAACATGTAAGCCAGTATATGCAGTCACACAAACATAACAACACCTCTGAAGTGAGGCAGCAACCAAAGTGGAACTGGAGCTTGAGTCCTTTTATGAATTTAATCCCATGGGATATTTTACACCCTAAGCCTCTTTGAACCTTCATGGAAGACTGAAAACTGCTACTGTAGCCTGAAAATCTGTCCTCTTAGGCCTGAGAACACACCCCCCTTCCCCCCACCCCATGCATAGAGGCCATCCTGGAGCCACCAGGGAACAACACAGATCTATACCGAACTGCCCAGCAGTCCACTAGCAAAGCATGTGCTTGCAATCTCCTTGAACAGTCCCTCTGAACACCCATACCCTCTCACCAGCAACCCATGAGTTTGCTTGTCAGGGAGTATATATTGAAGTAATTACACTTTGGCTCTTATTTTCATTGATTTTTTCCCTTTTGGTATGCAAAACAGGATTTTTCTTGCTCAACATGATGGTTGTTCAGAAAGGTTTCCAGAGATGTGAGTCCCAGAGATGTGAGTCTCTCCTCAGCGCTTAGCCAGACCACGCAGTAGATCCTCCTGGAAGTTATGCTAAGGCAGGTGGAAAACACTGTGATTGGTGAACATGACTTTAATAAGGGCAAACTGTGCCTGAGAAACTTGGTGGGCTTCTGTAATGCGGGTTACAGCACTACTGGATAAGGGAAGAGCATCGTGTCACCCACCTTGACTTGCGTAAAGCACTTGACGCTATTCCACACTACATCCTTGTCTCTAAACTGGAGCCACATAGATTTGACAGATGCACCACTTGGTGGATAAGGAACTAGCTGGATAGTCTCACTCAAAGAGTTGTTGTCAACAGCTTAACATCCAAATGGAAACCAGCGACGAGTGGTGTGCCTCAGGGGTCTGTACTGGGACCAGGGCTTTTTGACATCTTTATTGGTGACATGGACAATGGGATTGAATGCACGCACTTGCAGCAAGTTTGAGGATGACACCAAGCTGTGTGGTGTGGCTGACACATTGGAAGGAAGAGATGGCATCTAGAGGCACCCAGACTGGCTTTAGAGGTGGGCCCCTGCAAACCACCTGAAGTTCAACAAGGCCAAGTGTAAGGTCCTGCGTCTAGGTCAGGATAATCCCAAGGACAAATACAGGCTGAGCGGAAAATGGATGGAGAGCAGCCCTGAGAAGGACTTGGGCATGCTGGTTGACAAGAAACTCAACATGACCTGGCAGTGCTGGCCCACATCCTGGGCTGCATCAAAAGGAATGTGGCCAGTGGGCCAAAGGAGGCGATTCTTCCCCTCTACTCCACTCTGGTGAGACCCCACCTGGAGGGCTGCATCCTGCTCTGGGGCCACCAACATAAGAAGGATGGGGTCCTGCTGGAGCAAGTCCAGAGCAGGGCCATGAATATGATCAGAGGTCTGGAGCACCTCTCCTATGAGGACAGGCTGAGAGAGTTGGTGCTGTTCAGTCCGGAGAAGAGAAGGCTCAGGGGAGACCTCAGAGCAGCCTTCCAGTACCTAAAGGGAACAAGAGAGCTGGACAGGGAATTTTTACAAAGGCATATAGTCATAGGAGAAGTGGTAATGGCTTTGAACAGAAAGAAGGTAGCTTTAGATTAGATATAAGGAAGAAATTATTTACTGTAGGAGTGGTGAGGCACAGGAACCGCTTGCCAGAGAAACTGGAGCTGGCCCATCCCTGAAAGTGTTTAAGGACAGTCAGGACGAGGCTTTAAGCAACCTAATGTACTGGAAGCTGTCCCTGGCTATGGAAACACACGATCATTTAAGGACCCTTCCAACCCAAAACATTCTGTGTTCTGAAAGACAGGCAAAAGTTGCAAAGCAAATTTTATGCATATTAGCTACTTGGTCTGTGTTAGTTAAGTGTTATCTTTGCTCTTTCACTACCCTTTCAATACTGCATGTCTCACTGCAGCCCAGTGCAACATACATATACTTCACAAGGTATTTTAAGACATAAAAACAGTCTCATAAGGAAAAGGTGCTCCAGTTTTTTGTATGTAGGTACAGTCAGCCAAAGCCGTGCTTAATTCAGTATTCACCTCCCCTGGTTCTGCTATGTTAGCAGGTAGAAGCAGCACTAACCTCTTGCTCAAATACAGACCATTTTTCTTGCCCACAGTTTTTCCATTAACATTTTCATATTTTTCTTTGCTTGAAGTACCAGAAACATCTCCCACAGGCCGGATATCATATCTTCCTTGGGTACTGTTACTCAAAACAGTTACCATGATAATGCATTAAAACCTTGGTAGAAGACACCTGAAGCAGGAAGAAATCTCACAGGAGGGCTGGAGGAAAAACAATAAAAGGCCCAACTCTCACACCCAAACTTCTCAGACCCAAAAGAAACCTGAAAAATTAACATTTTATTCCATTTATTCCATTCCAAATTTATACATTCTAGCTTAAACAAGTTTGTTGATAGCTATCTGCCCAGACTGCAATGAGCTACAAGAAACAGTATGTTCCTGGCTGCTTTTTTCCTCATTAAGGCCACACAATCAAATTCACAAGGCATAGTGTATTCCACCATCCCGCAGGTAAAGTGGGAATACTGCTTAAGAAGCACAGGATTTGACCCACAACTACAATATCATGGCATCAGAAGTGGCTGGCAATTAAAGGATTACAATACAGTCCACAATAATCCGATGAGCTCGGCTCCAGATGCACATAGACTGCTCGTCGCAGGCTGCTGGGGAAGAAGCAATGCCAGGCGTGCATGACAGCACTCGCTGCCACCAGGCTCCTCCACAGCACCCTAGGAGGAGAGGAGCACCTAGCAGGTGGGGACCTGCTACCTGCACTGGGCTCCCTCATCTCTTCTGCACAGGGGAACCTTCTCCCACTCTGCACATGGTTGTGATTTTAATGCTAAGGTATCTGAGCAGATTAACACCTTGATTCTATTTTCTGTCATTACATTAAGAATCTCACTAATTTTATGCACTATTTCTTGGAAATTAGGAAGGCACAAATACATGAAGATAGCCTCAAAAAAACGTACATAATACAAACACAACCCTATTACATTGGTCTTAACCTCAAGCAGTCTGCCAGGCAGCAAGCACAGCATAGTTGCCAAGTTCTTAAACATACCAGTTATCCATTTGCAACACAACATGCAAAAAACCTAAGTTTCTGCTATACAGCTGGATCCTCAAGGAATGAGTATTAGTTAAGCCAAGAATGCAGACAGCAATTTGCAAAATACACAAGGCTCCTATGGACAAGAGCTTATACACTTTTGTTTCTACTCATCGGCAAATCAGTGATTTGCAAGAGGTAGAGCTTGCTGTGCTGTCTAACCACTTACAGCAACCTCGGTGTAGTAAGTATCCTACGATAAGGGTTAAGAACTTTTTTCTTTTTAGTATGCCTTTTGAGTGCTGGCATAAATAATAAATACTGTCAAAGAAATAAAAGTGACTTTACGCCTAGCAACTTAGTCACAGCAACTAGTCACAGAGACCAGTATTGAAGTGTATGACAAAAGGCAAAATCCTTCTGGGGTGGTTTTTTTGGTTTTAGCAGAACAAGCAGAATGACAGATCATCCTGATCTATATTTTTAAAATTGAATTAAGTGACTTCTAATAATTTCAATTTCTCCATAATTGTGTAAAACAGTAACTTGAGTTAGAAAGTTTTAGTTGGGATGCCTGCTCATCTTGGTACTGAATAAACACTTACTTTATCTTGCCTTTGACCTGATGCTTTAGATTGTTTATCCTCTCTCTGCTTAAAAAAGAATCAGAGGGGAAAAGCAGAGAACAGCAAGGTTTGAAAAAAGGTTGTTGAAAGAACAGAGTCATACAAGAGCTATCACTGAATCTTATTAGACTTCTGGTGTACTATGTAAACATGAACGGATTCCTCTGATTTTCAGGAAGCAGATACTCTGGAACTGGTTAAAACAGTAGAGACTGCTTTCTTTTCCCATATTAAAGAATGTACACTAGAAAATGAAAGGAGATCAGCCTGTCTCCTTACTTAGTTTTACACACAGAGAAAAGCCAAAAGTGCACACCACTCCATTTCTGACACCCTGGAAGAAACAAGCAGCATCTCGAAGACCCCCCATGAAAGACTGCATCAACAAACTGCTAGCAGATCTTACATGCAGGATAATTCAGATGAGTAAGCACTGAGTCAGTTAAGGAGTCTGGATAGTTTACATGAATCTGTAGTCAGTTTTGTTTCCCCTCAACAGCTAATTATGTAAAGGGTTACAATCATTACTTCCTGGAAGTCATCATCCGGTAAGCCAGCTGCATTGGCTTTTTATTCCAAATATAGCTAACAAGAAATACTGCACCATAAGTGTTCCAATTATACTTTTTGTAACTTCTATTTCACAATAAAAAAACCACTTAGGTCTAGTATATTTCGAGAATGTTTTGGTTAATATGCTAATACAGCTCCCTTGCCTGCTTGTCAGCACTTCTGCATCTATAAAGGAAAGTCTCAGGAGACTGCAACCGAAACTAAAGCATGTTTTATTGGTCAATAATAGGTAACAAAGTTAACAGGAATATTCTAACTGATGAATCCATGATCACACTTCTAAACAACTTCTACTGAATCTTTTTTGAAAAACAGACAAAGCATTTTTCCCTTCCCACCACCTTAATTAAAAGCAACCCCTCAGATGCTATGATCACGGTAAACATAGACAAAGAACCTGCATACCTTAGGAGAGACTTAATTAAAGTCAGATCAACAACACTGTCCTGCACTGGATAGAGTTTGAAGTAAATAACACAGGCCATCTTTAACCTATTTCACAGATATTATTACTGAAGAGTCAAATCATAAAGCATACGCTTTCTCCACAACATTTTCTTAGAGCATTTAGCAGGTTTTCCCTTCCTACCTGCAACACCTACCTCATTAACATGCACCTAAAGCTAGGATTATTTTATTGTGCCAACTATGAACTAAACCAAGCCCTTACACCTTCCAGAGAAGACAAAACAGTAATATGAAGTCATGGCCATGCCCATATACAAGCCAGTTCTTGGAAAGAGAACATCAGATTTGCTTGGGGTTATTTCCAAAATGCTCTTCATTTTTCATAATGACATTACATCTCAATCTCAGGATTTATCAGTCACCTCTAGGTAAAACTGAGGTTTCCAGTGGGTTGTATGATGCAAGACTGAATACTGCACCTTGAAATTCATACAGGTATATGCCTAAGAAATAGTGACAGAGGAGAACAGATGAGAGGGAAGGAGTTCTTAAAGAGATATTCCTTGATCAGTTACTAAAGTGAAGTTAACTGAAAATGGCTTGAGAACATGAGTGCTTTGCCTGGACAGGATGGATTAGTGGGTAGAGCATAGGTAAAACACTTTTAGCCCACCAGGCGGATGTAACTCACTTGTGACACACTTCAGTGTCTACTAGAAGATGACTTCCACAAGCTGCAGAAATCAGTAGATTCCAGAGGAAGTAGTGCCTCAGGATTATGGCTCCATTACAACAGATCAAAGTGAATTGTTTGTCTTAGAGCACTCCCACAGGACCAAGCCACCACACAAACTGCCAGAACAGCCTGCAGTTGTTTAAGTCTTGGAAACAAAGGAAAAAGCAGTGATAACCAACTCCTTTAGTTCTGGTGCCAGATATAGCCTTGGTAATGTAAAAGACACACAGTAAGCAGTTTTCCTGCACAGACAGCTCTGTCTCTTACCCAAGAGACGGACTCAGGCTCTCAGCAATGGCCCTCTGTGCTTCATCCCAAGTATCTACTACTGCACAGCCCACCAGCCTCATCCCTGTTACTGGTACACAAGCAGCGATGCCACTCACAGCACCTTCAACCATTGCTTTCAATTTTCAGCTGTTGCTCTTCTCCCACATGCATATGTATGTACCTACACACATAGCCCCACAATCTCTTGAACCTCAGGGTGTGTGGCACAGGGCCCAAGAAACAAAAAGTGGGGAAAGAAAAGATGAAATAACTTCAGGAACGAGAGGCCGTTCATGACTCGCAGCTCCCAGACTGACCAGCACAGTGCAAGGTCAGCCAGCCTTGCCTCACAGATGGCCAGCACTCCATCGCATCAGCCCAGACAGCTCACAGCACAGAGTACAGGGCAGATCCCTGGAAGGGTCGGGTCAGTACACGGCAGGGTGGGAGAAGCCACTCACAGAGGAAATCCTGTCATGAGACTAAAACCTGCAGAAGCAGAGGTAGCAGCACCCCGAGCAAAGGCAGCCTTGCTACACATTTAGCCTAATCGCTCACACACAAACAAACCCCCACACTCCAAAGCCTATTTTGCCCTGTGAAAGCCGAGCAGTAAGAGTAGATTAGACTCTAATAGGGATTAATACAAGTTAAGGTAGCAGTGATTTCCACTAGGGAGACCAGAAGGGTTAGACGTGGGATAGCATGACAGGGGAAGGGTTGGGAAAAAAAAAGGTAAAGGGAAGAATAAACACCATAGGAGCTTGCATTGACACCTGCCTAGCTCCAGTTGTGCTCTCCCCCATGTCCATCCCTGTCCAAAGCAGAGATCAGACACGCTGCACTGTCAAGTCATGGTCAGTGATTTCTAACAGGCTGTGTAATGGTCAGCAGGGGATTTCTTATCCAGTCTCAACAGCACTGACCCACTTTTTTCCAGCACTACCATCCATCACCTCTGACTGACAAGGAGACCAGTTTTCACAAAAGGCAAAACCTAACCCAAGCAAAGTCTGAAGCAGAAAATGGAAAGAAATTCGGATCCCACTCTGTCTTACGGCAGCCACTTCAAAGCAATGTTTAATTTTATTAGCAAGCAGAACTTCAGCTCATAAAAAAGTGACCAATAAAAGATAACGGCAGGAAATTAAACAACCTTAGCATGATTTAGAGCATTGCTCTGCAACAGCAAAACTGCACAGAAAGTATGCTTGCAAAGGGAAAAAAACACCCCAAAGAAGTGATCATAAAAAGTTTCCAAATTGCTTCACAGTCAGAGGCAAGTTAAAAGTTCATCTTAGAAACTAACAAAAATGTGGATCTACTAAACATATGCATTAAATATGCATTATGATTGCCATACTGCCACAAAGAAACACTGTTCAGACGACCCATTCACTACTTTTCTTTTCATGGGTGCTATAGTAATCAAGACTTTATTCATGTTTAAATTCAAGTAAAATAATAAATGTAGCTTCACTGTGGTGCAGGAACACACCAGCTGCAGTGTGTGGTCAAACCAGAAAAAAAAAAGTGTACTTTCCTGACTCTTGGTCATATTTTCAAAAAGGCATGAAGAAAAGGTGGGTTTTTTTCTTATTTATATAGAAAGACTAAAAAAGCAAAACCTCTGAAGTTCCTCAGTCATGACCTTTGCGAAGCAGGTATTGTGTAGGGTTCGCCCATGCCCCAAATAATTTGGTATACAGCATAGTAATAAACCAAGTTCCTTAGTTTTCATTTCAAGAAAGCTGTGGAAGAGTAAGAGTACTAAATATGCTGGTTAACAAAAAAAACCCCAAAACAAACCCCAAAACCAACCAAAAAACTGTTCAGTTTATGACTGAACTGTTTGAATCTGCAGATACCCCTCTCAGCTGCACAGCCAACCACAAACTTATTAACATTTATCTGGACTACTGGAGTTTGTACTCTGAAAGGGAAGATCAGAGAGCTAGGAGAAAATGGTGGGGGAAAAGATAAGAAACTTCATTACACAACATAACTCCAACTGGAAAACAGCATGGAGAACAATATCCTTTCTGTATCAGACAAAGTCCTGTGTGTGGTCAAGTTCTATGACCAGAAAAATTTCTGCTAAACCACACTTGATAAACTTGAACTTTGAAAACTGGCATCTATTCATCAGAATTTTTTTTAAATAAACCTCAAGAATTCTGGCATCATCCAAGGTACCAAATGTTTCATTACAAAGATTTTATTCAAAATAGCTATCAGTTTACTAAAACAACAGCCCAATTTGTACTTCAGAACTCAGCCTTTTCTCAGAGAGGCTTCTGGTGTCGTTTTAATGTGAAGTTGAAATTCAGTTTCACAATTTAGAATTTTCATTTTCTACAAAAATTAATTAGGTAATGTAATACAGACTGCTACCAAGTTCTTTGGGATGAAAAATAGAAGTATTTTGTTCTAAAGAAGGCCATGCAAATATTGATCTTGGGGAAGTGTCTTCCTCCGCAAACTGCTTTTGGGCTTGCATTTCCACTGGGTCATTTCCAACTGAAAAATGAAGGCGGAAAAAGGAGGGATCTAAGCAGCTCTTCCCTCAGCCCATTTCAATTGGAGATGCAGTTGCATAAGAAGGCCAAGAGACTTAAATTCCAATGCTTCTCAACAGTTCACACCGTACAGAGGATCTCTTTGAAGAGACCCACATAATTAGTCAATACAATGCTTACCTAGTCAAAGCACATTTCTCCTGTGCATGGAAGGTCACTTACAGGTCCCAAGAAGGCAAACATGCCAGTTTAACATGAATGATCGAAAAGCTCCAGAGCAGTACAGCCCCAGTCCTCTGCTACTACAACGGATTTATTTTTCAGAAGGATAAATTTCTGAAGGGAGACAGGTATTCAAGATCACACCCGCTCACCCTTTACCATACTCAAGACACCCACCCATGGACATCAGAGGATGCCCTAGTATTTCTTCACTACAGTGAATTGCTCAGTAACTTTATCAATAGACACTACTTGACATTATCAGCAGTACCAAGGAGTAGCTAGTCCTCAGAATATAAAAGGTAAGATGGGCTACTATAGTCAGTTGAGCCTTGAGCCTAAGGCATGCTGTCTATAAATCTAACAGGGTCATTTACCTGAAAGTTAGTACTTGGCTCATAACTATACCACCAGTCTGTTGCTCATCTAAAAAGTATTCCTTTCACATTCTAGCTCTAGTTGTATCCCCCACATCAGTTGTAAGGTTGGTAAAAGTACCCCTAATGACTTCAGAGTGAAAATAAAATTACCACATTCTTCAGAAAAACACAGATACAACTCATACTGTGGATGACCAGGAATATTTCATTAGTTAATTTACTTCTCAGGTGCCTTTACGTCTACAAAGTAAGGTACCTATGCCATCATAATATTCTTACATCCCCCAAAACAACAGGTACAGGTATCCAGCTAGACAGATCTAACTTTGGTATTAAGACATCTTTAAGAAATATTCTTTTTTCTATACAATGTGCAGGGAAGTAAACACACCTTATTGCTTCAATTGGGACATGCCTTGACAGAAGTTAGACTGAAGAACAGGGACATTGCAAAAAAATGTGCAATAAAATGTTCTGCCCAACAAGTCAGAAGCACCTTGTTTACTTCAGCTTGACAAACAGGTAACATTTACAGACTTTCTGCTGTTCGTATATGACCTCTACTAAACCAACAGCCAACCTAGTGATACTGCTAAAAATCCAAGGAGAAGATGTCAGTTTACACCACAGGAGCCAGGCGCAACAATTAACATCTGTTACTGCTTCCTATTTGAGGAGTTAAGAGCAGAAAAGCTATGTGAAGAATGGCACTATCAAATCCTCATGTCCAAATATGGCACCATATACACACCCTACAGGCCATGGACATTACAGGCCCCTCTTCCTTCAGCATCAGTACTCAGACATCTTAGGACAGGATTTACAAACACACACACCAGTGGCACGGTTTCTGAAGCACTAACTCTGATGCTCAGCAAGCTAGTCTCAGTGCAACCTCACAAGGTACGGGAGATCTGCGCTCCCGCACTCCTGCGCACACACCTGTTCAGAGGACCTCAAATGGCCAGTCTGCTGCACAGTTATCCACATCCTTCAGCAACTAAACACATCAGCAGTGAGAAATCAGCTAGCCATTGCAAATACCAGAAATCAGAGGCAGCAAAAGCAATTTGGCCACACCCTTTCTCCTAACCTAATACAAGAAATTCCAAGCAGTATGTAGGGATCTGATTTTCCTGAATTTACATTCCCTTAAAGGTACCTTGCTGGCTAATTAGGGCTGATTCCTTAGGCCTTGAACCCACAATATCAAAAGGATTTTCAAGGTATCACACAGTGGTATCACTGCTTTTTTGAAGTATCACTGAGCTGGTGTCAAGCAGAATTATATGTTAGCACAGACAGTTCATGCCACCTGAAACACAATTTTGGTGATGCTGGTTAAAGAAAAAGCATCTCTGACTACAACTGCTAGCCCAGCATACTTTTTCAAACAGCTGCTAATCAACAATTCAGGCAAGACAGTTGGGTGGGACCAGACTGCACACACTCCAGACCACCACAGAGAAGCAAAGCAAGTTAAAATTCCTATTAAGCTGTATTTACAAATGCCATCTCCCTCTGCAATTATGATGGAGGACCATGACACCAAAGGAGAGCCAGGTTATCAATGGTACTTTATGCCTTAATCTTTGGTGTCTTTTGAAATGATGCATTATATGTAGCTGAAGGGCACAGTATTTTTTCTTCATTATTCAAAAGAAAAGACTAGCATATATAGCAACTGGCTGCAGATAATAAAGGCTGAGCCTTTAACAATCAAGTTAGGAGGAGGCAAAGAACAGTCTGCACACTCTGCAATGAGCTTAAGATCTCGAACATTTTTCATGCTCAGTGACCAAGACAAATCTGCACCATGTCCACAGAGAGGCAAAAGCACCAACCCTTCAAGGGCTCAATGGCAATGAATACAACAGCTATGTGAGAACTGTCTTGGACCTGCTCATGTCAGACAGACACCTGGAGTGTGGCCTATCTGCCAGCTCAGACCCCTCACTGCCCACCTATCTGGCAGATCTCTTATTTTAAGTCTAGATCCTTTCCTGAACACAAAAAGACTTTCAATAGTGACAGGTATTTTTCACAAAAAGTTAAGCTTAGGAAGAAAAAAACCTCAAAAACGACCTCTTTACTTTTAAGAGGAAAAATCCCAACAAAACTACAAGCATTGCCTTGAAAAATTGATTCTTACAGAATCAAGTAAGACAAGAAAAATATTGTGCTAGTACACAAAGTCAATAAATCTTTCCACAGCTGAGGAGTGGTCCCTCCCACCGTCTTCCAGATGCCTCCTATAGAAGGTCACCAGCCCTTGCCTGCGTGGGGCAGGAAGGCTGTTCCTGAAGCCCACGGACCTGCATGAGGACACGCTCCATCTCTGCACATTGCAGACTGTGGGCAGCACCAAGGAGGGAACACCCTACCTATGTAAAGAGCACACCAGCATCATTTTAAAAAGCAGAGTCCAGGTATTGGACAGCTTTTTAAATGCCGTGTTTCAGGTTTACATCCATCACTGGATTTATTACAATTTATGTATTATGCAATATTTTCCCTGACAGCACCCAGAATGATGCGCTCCAAGAGACCCACACCCCACTGCCATGTCGCTACTTTCCCAATCTCTGTTCCACCCAAACACTGGCAGAGGGAAAACGCTAGGCGAGGAAACTCGAGGGTCTGGAAGCGTCGGTGGCTCAAGCCAGGATCTGCCGGCGCTGTCCTTGGCACAATAGTTGGATGCGATACAGCCGGGCGATGCGAGACTGAAATACTTCCTGGGATGGCTGAATGGGCTCATTCAGTAGTCAAGGATAATTCTTTATTAGCCATCTTCTACAGCCCAGCGCAGAAACTACAGCCCTGAGGGGAGGGTGGGGAACACCAGCCATGTGCCTCGAGAAAGGGGTATGGCTTAGCATTGTCTCTCGCCTCAGTAATTGCCAAGCTTTTTTTTTTGTCCTCCCTTCCCCCTTCCCCCCCGGGTGTTACGAAGTCGGTGGAGGAAGGGAAGGTGCTCGGCCGGGGCCGGGCTGTGGACGAGCCGCCGCAGCTGCCGTCCGGCCCCGGCCCCTCGGACCCACCGGCGCCGCTCGGAGCGCTGGGGGTGGGGGTGGGCAGCCTCCGCCGCCCTCTCGCCGCTCCCTCCCGCCCCGAAGTTCGGGCAACTGGGACCGGCCGCCCCGCCGGCGGTGGAGGCTCGGCCGGCAGCCGGGGGAAGGGGCCGGCAGGACACCCGGCCCCCGCGGCGGCTTTCCCGCTGCCTCCCTGCTCTTACCTTTCACTTGACTTTCATACTCCGCTATAATCTCTTTGTCCTTTTTGAATCTGCTCGGGGTTGACATTATCCACTCGCTTCTTCTGCTTCTTCGCCTTGTTCTAAATTATTATCACTAATTATTCTTGTTTTTCTGGAGGAGCTCCCAAGTTGTGTCAGGCGGCCGCAAGCCCGAGCGAGCGAGGCGGCCGGGGAGGCGACGGGCGCCGGCCCCGCGGGAGCGCCGCCGGCACCGGAGGCGACGAGGCGGGGAGCGGCGATCAGACTAACCCCGGCGCGGGCACCATCGCCTCCCGGCACCGCCGCCGGCAGCAACGCGGTCCGCGGCCCGGGGCCGCCGCAGGGCGGGGCGGCGGAGCAGCGGCCGCGGGGCACCCGCTTCCACTAGTCGAGGGCGGGGGCCCGGCGGCTGCGCCCCACCATTGTTATCTTTCCTCACGCACCCGGGAGAGGGGAAGGGAAGCAGGGAGAGAGCGATGGGCGAGAGGCAAGCGGCCGCGCTCGATCCGTACGCCGGAGGCACTGGTTACTGCTGCCGCCGCGCTCGCCTGGGTGGGAACTCGGGGCCGGCGCCCCGCCGTGACTAACCCCGGGCGGCAGCGCCGCAGCGCATGTCCCAACCTCGCGGGGCGAGCAGTCGCCGGCTCGGGGCGGCTCCCCCGCCGCGCCCTGGAGAGGTGTCTCCGGGAATAAACTTCTCCCCGCCCTCTCGCCGCTGTCTCCTCCCTTCCTGCCTGCCCGCCCGCCTCCGGTCCTCGCTCGCCCTGTCCGCCCGTTCCGCCTGCCCGCCGCCCTGCCGGCGGCCGCCCACCGCCCTGGGCCAGACCCGTGGGCGCAGCGCCTGCCCGACCCGGCCGGCCCTCAGCGGGAGGCCCAGCAGGCCTGGGGGGCTCGGGCTCAGGCTCAGGCGGGGGTGGGAGGAGGGAGATCCCCACCCCGCCGCCACCATCGAGCACGTGGTAGCTGGATGCCCTCGGGGGACAGGGGTGTGAGGCCGCGGTACAGTTACAAAAGGCCCTTGATCCGGCGGGGAAAGTTAAAGCCCCGTGCTGCCGTCAGCGCCAAGCCGCGCGGAGAGGGGGAAGCCGGAGGGGACAAGTGGTCTTTGGAGACCCTGTGTGCCTCCCCAGTGTCTCCAGAGGCAGGGCAGGGCACGGCACGGCTGCACCGGTGTGCGCAGGGGGCCGGACCCAGGGAGAGCAGAGCACGGCAGCACCCGAGGGGAGAGCTGCACCCTCAGCACAGCAGGTCTTGCTTCCACCGCCCTTGTCCGCCCGATGCTCCCCTTGTTCTCGAGGGCAGGAGTGCCAGCACGCCTGTGTGGGACACTCCCCACAGCTCCTGAGGGAAACAAGCAAAGCTGGGCAGGAGGCCGCTCAAAATGCTGCTCCCTTGAGCTGCTGTGCATGGCACGCATCGGGGCTGGCCCTGTCTGACAATCATGTTCAATGTCAGCGTTAGAAGGATGGATTCCCACCCAGCAAGCAGTGGTGCACAGCCCTCCCCGCAAAGCTGGGGCTGGGAAAAGGGGAAGAAGATGGTCCAGAAGGGCAGGAATAGCTGAAATTTGAAGCACGGGATGAGTTGTCAAAGGGCGTAAGTGACCCAGGCATGCCCTTGGTCCATGGTGCCTCCAGCTGCGGTGGGGACAGCCTCCTCTGCCTGAAGAGCTGGAACCTGGTTCAGCCCTTGGGGGCTGTGGTGGATGAGAACTGGCTGCCAACTCTGCAGGTGCAGTTGAGGCCATGCCTGCCAGGAGTCAAGCACAGTGGTTCACAGAGCTGGTAGCCGTGCTTGTCCAAGATCCCTGGCTGTAAGGTTGGGACTGCATAAGGGCTCAGGTGTGGCTCAGGTTGTACAACCCACTTTTCTTTTTGCCCCAGCTGCTTTGAAATTCTGCTTTTGCCAGAAAAGAGCTTTTTGAAAAAAAAAAACCATTGGAAAAGCAGAATGATGGACACTACTGCCTTGTGATGAACAAAGAATATGTTGTCATTCATGTGTCAAAGCCAAAAGTCAAACCAAGGCGCGGCTTCAGACTTTGAGCTCCAGGGAGGTCAGCTCTGGGGAGGTTAAAACCAGGCAACGTTCTGGAAGCAGAGGGCTCTGCTCATGTCAGGTATGTCCAGGAGTGATTAAGCAAAGATGCACACTATTCACAATGAATTTCCAAAGATAGTTGCTGTGTGATGAAAGTTCCCAGAGATCCTACCCTGGACAGCTAGCCCTGATGCTGCCAGGACTCGACTCTTCGGTACAAGTGAATTGTGGGATCATTTGCAATTGGGAAGGTTCAAGGTTCAGCTACCCAGTAATTTGGCTGGATTTGGGCTTGAGTGCTATGGGGACCTGGTGCTCAGAGAACAGTGGTACAATTAACTGGACTCATGAAAACATTCTTGCTTGTGTTTATATTTAATTCTTATAAGCACATTTCCTTGGTTAGAGTTCCACATCTCTGCATTTCAGCAGTAAGTGTACATCTGTCCTTTGCAGTTTATCTTCCATTAGGTACCATGCTCTTCCTGCTAGGGGATCAGGGTAACAGGATTCCTGTTCCCTTTTCTTTCTTCATGTGTTGTTCTCTGTAATTTTATTACATTTGTTCGTCTTGCCCTCCCAGTGCAATCTTTGTCCAGCTCTGATCCCAGTTCAGATCACTTAACGCTGTCTTAGTACAGGAGGTTATTGTGTAAAACCTATTTAAAAATTTAAGTTGAATAGTCAAATTACATCCCTTGAATAAGAAGCCCAGCCTCAAAAGAGCAGTCATCTCTGCAATCCCAACCACTTTGATTTTCATCTCAACCTTTGATGCCAGCATCTTGCCTCCTGGCTGTTCAAGTCCATCTGTTTGTCTGGGGACTGGCTGATTTACAAGACAGTGGGCCATGTTCCCTAGGAACACGCAGCACTAGCTGGAGATTAGCTGTAAGTCTTGTCTGGTCTTTCAGAGCACAGTGTTTTTGCAAACAGGACAGGGAACAGTGCTCAAGTCCCCTTGTGTCCTGCATGAGGCTGCGCAGGCTGGCACCTCCAGCCAGGCCAGTCCGTTTCTCTCTTACCTAGGACTTGGGCATACAAAACATGTCCAAATGTGGTTGAAGGTGTAGAAATGTTCTGTGCCTCCTCTCCTGAGTCCTGAAGGACACAGCCTTCTCTTACCACTGAGCCTATCCTAGAAAGACTGCAAGGAGAAGGGTGTAGGGATAGGCTGCATGCTCATGCCTACACCATCCATTCCCTCTGCACTAGATCCTGCATCCAGAGGATCAGCCTGGCTCTACAGAGCCAAAACAGAAGCTGCAGACAGACCAATTATGTTACTGCTTGTGAAGATGAAGAAACCACTTTTGGGGTCTGGAGACTGACCTCCCTGTATTCAGCCACTCAGCTCAGGGCTATGTGTCTGTGGCAAGACCGCTGAGGAAAGATGGGCCAGGGACCCAGCAGGCTTGAGTGTGCCAGGCTCAAAGCTGCATAGATTCTGCATCCCTGAGTTAGGGATGGACTCCAGGACTACCAGGATTGAGCTGGCTGAGAAATCTGATTCCGGCCCCCCCGTCCCTNGGATTGTGCATTATTACATGGGTGTAATCTTCTTTTAAGATGTTCATGGCAGCTCAAGTCTCCGGACTCAATTCCACACTGATTTACACAGCCTGCAATCCCATTGTGAGGATGGTGATTGCACAGGAACAGACCCTGCCTGGGCTCTGCAATGCCACGTTTGAGGTGACTTACGGGACACAGAAGATTATTACAGAAATGCCTGTCATTTCAATGCCTGTTCCCAAAGATCCCCACAGAGTTCCCACGAATTTTGAGAGCAGTGAGTGCTGGAGCTGTGGAACAGTCTTGTTACATAAATCCCTGTGCACTCACAAATGATGCTTGAGAAGTAATGTTTATCCAGTGTTGTTCTGTGAACTCTTAACTTAGTACTTGTAGAGCATATCCAGGTCTTGGCAAGGAGGATGCTATAGACATTTAAAAAATATTAGGATAAAGCTGATTGAGAGCACATGTGTTGTTGCAAGAGACAGAGTTGTATCAATAATGCAGTGTAGTACAGTACTCTTATGGTACAATTCTGGTGCAGGGTTTGTGGACTGTACCTCAGTGTATGGAGTTAGATAATCTACTCCACCAGGGAATTGGAAAACCTGAATTATGTATGACAGAACAGAGACGTGTTTATACAGAGAGCAGTTCCTGCAATATTTCATACACTTAGTGCAAAAAGGGAATAACGCAGGCATGCTTGATTCTGCTTGCTTGAGAACTTCATTATTGCATTTCATTTACACAGCCTGATGAGCTGTGCAGTATTTGCTTTCTTGTGCTGCTAATAAAAATAGTCCATGTAACTGGTTGCTGGAGTATCTTTGAGCTAGTCTCTGTAAGTACATAATGAAACACATTGACCCCCTTAAACAATAAAACCCTACGCTAATTTTCTTTAGTCTGAAAAGAAGACAAATAATTCATGTTGCTTTATAATTGCAGTCAGTCATTTTACAATTGGACAGTAAGTCTCTAAATGAAAGACCAAACTTTAATTGAAACAATGAAACATTTGATTGTTATTGAAAAATCAGTAAGAGGCACCATTCAAAGAGCTTGTTCAAATGTTTGTCACTGATAAGATGCACATTTCTATAGAATCAAATCTATTTGCTTTGGAATGAGATTATTTTAGCAAATACAGTTGCTTATCTAAGATGTAAAACCAGTGAGGCTTTTCTTCTCTCCCCTGCCCCCAACCACTGCAGCACTTAATGCTGCTCCATGCTCATAAACTCCTGAAACGTGGAGATGAAATCTGGGCTTATGGGGTTTGTCACAGACTGCAGAAGAGCCAGGACTTCACCCTGGCTGACCTGAAAGTGGCTCCAAAGCCTTCAGCTGGACCTTCTCGACAATGAAATGAAGATCGTGAGCTGCCCAAACTTCAGTAGTTCAGGAGAGATGTTTCCCTTACCTGAGTATCTCTGTGAGCCCAAGCTGTTGCTCACCTTTCATTTCCAGTAGTACTCTGACCACTGGCATGGGTATATTGATTGTAAGGACGTGTGTACACAATTTCTTCCAGAAGCAGAATAAAGGAAGAAAAGGCATTCTTGTTCCACAGTAAGAGTGTCTACAGGTGGAGTATGTAGAATTGGTGACATGCTGTAAGTTCATGCTATACCAGGGTCCATGACCATTTCCAAGCCCTAGGCTTTATTATGTACCCTCTCAGGTTACTTTTTTTGTCCATTATGCTGAGTTTCTTCTGGATATAATGAATGTCCATTTTGTGAGCTTCACACACCCTAATTTAGGCAACTGAAGTCATATGCCCAATTCAAAAGAGGGCTTCTCAGTATGAAAGAGACATAGAGCTCCTGGAGTGAGTCCATTGGACAACTACAAAGATGATTAAGGCATCTCTCTTATGAGGACAAGCTGATAGGGTTGGGCCTGTTCAGTCTCAAGAAGAGATGACTGCGGGGGGACCTCATCAATGTCTATCAGTATCTGAAGGGAGGATGTCAAGAGGATGAAGCCAAGCTCTTCTTAGTGTTGCTGAGCAATAGGACGAGAGGCAACGGGCAGAAACTGATGGTCAGAAGTTCCACCTGAACATGAGGAAGAACTGCTTTACTGTGAGGGTGACTGCGTCTTGGAACAGATTGCCCAGAGAGGTTGTGGAGTCTCCTTCTCTGGAGATATTCAAAAGCTGTCTGGACACAATCCTCAGTAACATGTTCTAGGGACCCTAAATGAACAGGTAGATGGGACTAGAAGCCCTCCAGTGGTCTCTTCTAGCTGTACCCATTCTGTGGTTCTGTAATTTAACCAAGTCATTTAACCTCCTTCAAAAGTCAATCAAGAGAGGTGGGTATCTGAAATTTACTCATTTTAGATGCTTCGTTTAGTATAGATTTTGTTCCTATTTTCCTTAGTATCATAACCAGAGGTCATATAAGACAGGAATGATACCCTCTTCGTAAAACCTGAAAGTGATACGCTGAATCTTAACAACAATTAGGAATATTTATAGTCCTTTGCTCCTGAAAAAAATGCACAGCTAAAGGCATGCAGACTGCATTTGTTCATTTACTAATTGCAGTCACATTGGAAAGTAATCCTGTGAGCCAGTCATCTGAAGGAGGATCCAGAAAAACAACCGCTAGGTAACCTTTTCTATATGTGTGTGTGCATGCATGTGTGTATACAGCCAATTTGCCATGTTCAGATGCATGCAATTGCTCTCTCAGCATGAAATACATCTGAATCCAGTGGAGAATTGTTCACATCACAGAAAAAAAAAAAATCTTCCAAGTGAAATCACTGACTTGAAATGTTAAGAGATCCTTCTGGTTCAATAAGGTAAGATTTCAGTCCCGGAGGACTGAGAGAGTCTGGGACATGAACAAGCATTGTGTTTCTTCTAAAGCAAAAAGAAAAGCACCAAACCCAAACCTCCCCACATTAGTTTCATTGCTATTTTGTTTGAAGAATTTAATGAGACTTAAGGAAGTGATTGGTACGGTAATATTTAGTCCTTTGGTTTTACAGTTCTGAAGTGCATTTTAATGTTTCCTTGTTAACGTGTTCATTTTGAGCAGTGCTAATAGGACTAATGACATAAATAACACATAGAAAATGATGAGGCTACTTTATGCCTTCTACTGTTCTTAAGAATGTTATCCTTTTTTAATATGGTATTGCTATTCACTTCCCAATTAGTAATTACAAGGAGGAATGAATTCCAAGTAATAACTTTCTCACTTAATGAGAAGAGACTGAGGCAGTCTTGCCATTTGGAAGGAAAAGAAATATAGAAGTAATTGCATCCTCACTGCAGGGTTTGTGTTCTCTGTGGGGCTACTTTTGTTCTGTTGGTAGCCTTTGAGACTCTAGTATTCTGCTTCTGAACATAATGAGCTGAATGCCTAATTTGTAAGCTTTACCCACCTTACACCTGCCAGCTTACATGCACTAGCATTATTCTGGATCTTTATCTTACTTCTTAAATTTAAGAGTATATTGTCCACTAAGGTTGGTTTTGGTTTGGCTTTTCTTTCTAAGCCTAGTAAGGGAACACCGGTGTATTTTTAAAGAACTCTTCCAAGTGAACCTGTGGGGCTATGTTAGCGGTATTTAAAGTCTTTGATGAGCAGATAATTGCAACTCTGATAAACAGCTTTTGGGTTTAAATGTTCTACTTGCATTGTTTGTTCCATTCATTCTCATCTAAAAATGAAATACTTCTGCTACTTTATTACTCCTGACCTTCTCGTACTAATGGTTTTGAGTGGAGAACATTAGAAGTTGGGTTAAGTTTAAAAAGAGAAGGAACTGCTTGAAGCAGCATCAGATAATTAGGAACATCACATTTTAAAAAAATCAGTCCTATGTACTTCATCATGCTGCTGTTATCTAACTTTAACTGGAATGCTTCTATGAATAAGGCTGCTGGATTGTACCCTCAGGACTTAGATAGGGGAACACAACTGCCAGTCTTGCTATCCTTATATGGCTTTCGTGGGCCATCCAGATTTCCCATCCAGCAATATCATCTTTCTGGGCTGCTTCAGTCTGTGCCAGTAGTTTAAAGGTTGCAGATCACCTTCATTTATCTCAAAAGGGCATTGATTTTGAAGCCCAGCAATGACACTTCAAATGTCAGCCTTTTTCATTTTCTCAGAAGCAGCCAGCTAGTCTGCTTATTCACTAATGTGGCTAGATGGGTGGGAACAGCTGCAGCCTATCCAGCTAAAAAAGTGCCTGGCTATTAATGGTCTATGCAGCATGCTGTCATTTCTCTGATTAAGCCCCTTGGTCTACCCACTGGCTGAGCCCTCGCCTGAGAGAAAGGCATATGTGGAGAGGGGCAAGAGCAGAAAAAGAAAGGCTATCTGTCTAGCATCCTCTCTTTTGATTATTGATAGCGTGATGCTGCTTTCCTGAGTTCTTATTTTTCCTTAGCTACTTTTGCCTTCACAGTTGGAAGAACACAAACCAGACTCATGCGGGAGGGGTGTCAGGGGGCTAAAGGTGGTGATACCTGGGACTCAATGATCCTTGTGGGTCCATTCCAACTCAAAATATTCTGTGATCCTATATGGAAATGCTAATGCCTACATAACTGAATCTTAGACTGTGAAATAGAGGTTGGAAGGGATACAGGCACCAAGCTGGGTCTCAGGAGACCCAGTGTTTTTACGTTTTGCTTAATATCACTTTAACTTCACTCAAAATCCCAGCTGCTAGCATGGCCCGAGAGCACTCCAAGGTGAGCTGGGTGACGTCAGTTGGAATGGTTTCAGGCTGCAGAAGGAATTGAATCCAGACCTGCTTCTAGGGCTGCTGTCCCCCTGTATTAAAAGACATCAGGATGTCCTTCTTCTGCCACTGGATTTTAAAAGACAAAGATTAACCTGAAAATTGTTCTTTTAAGTATTTGATACTAGTGTGACTTTGTACAGGGAAGGTGCTCCTTGCTGCAGTCTTCCTCTCTGGGTGAATTTTAAGGTGCCAGTGATTCCTCAGGCAATGCTCAAGTTCCTGCTGCAGAGGCGTGGAATCGCTGGGTGCTTGGAGGCAACGCTGTGGGTACCCATGGTTTGGTTGGTTAAACCTGGCTTTCTGTCATATCCTCAGGTTGCAGCTGACCCTGTCTGCACACTTGGGCTGCTGGCTCTCAGCAACGGGAGACACACAGTAGCTCAAAGGTAAAATATAATGATCTTAGCCTCACAGCTGTGGCTTCAAAGTAAAGCTTTCAAGTTTTTATGCCAGTGTCCAAGAAGATGCGTCCTACATGGAAGAAAATCAGTAAGGAGTTCAGGAGCAGTTTTTTCCTTTCATTTTTGGCATGTGATTGAACATTTCTTAGTCATAGCTCCCTTTTGTTATTTCTGTTCAGCCACCCAATGTCACAGTAATTGGGTGTGCAAATATTGCAAACTGCACACAAACTCTTGTCTCCAAATGAAGTTGTTTTTATAGAGTCTGTTTCTCAGACACATGCATATAACCGAAAGCTTTCTGTTAACATCCACTGCTTCAAAAATTCATTTTGACCAAAGATAATATCTGTTTAGGATGATTCATAGTTTTCGAAAGTGCATAAGACTAAAGATGTGTATAAAATCCTTCCTGGGGGCCTCCAGGGCAGTTTCCAACCGAGGCTGTTGATGTATTTGAGATGTCACAGCTCCCTCCAGCGGGCTACTGCCAGGAGGAGGATTCTGCAGGCACCAACTAAGCTTCCAAACCTCAAACAGGAAATATTCAAATCACTTTTTTTTTTTTTTAACATTTTTTCCCCTGAACGCAGTAGCTGATTCTCCCTTCTCACAATATATTAATATTGAAGCAAAGACATGTATAAAATCTGAGAAAATTAATGTACATGGACCAGATTTTCATAGAGACTCAAACCAATTATTTCCTGTTGACTGCCATGTAAATACAGTTTTTCGTTTGGAGTAGGGTGGCATGGCCTATGAAACCACAACATCTGAGATGTACAGGGGTAAGGAAGGTTTCCTGTGTTGGCATCCTCCAAGTTATCATTCTCCACCATCAAACTACTGCAATAAGTCCAACACAAATGACATGCCATTCATTTGAACGTGTGTGTCTCCATGTAGGTTTGTTTTCATAACATGGGTTACTGGTACTTTTGAGCCTTTACAGGACCCGATGCCTTCTTTTATGAGTTTTCAAGTGTGGCAGTGAATGAAGCTATGTCTATGTGAATGACAAAGTCTAGTCCAGGCTAAGTAACAGATCCAGGATGGAAATGTGTTCTTTCTTTCCAAGAACCTGAAAACACAGAACAATTAATTTGGGAGTTTTACAATACTTCTAATTCTGAGTGTCATTTTTTGTGTGATTTTCATATCCCAAAAATCTTTCTAGCTTCTTGGGAGATGATGTCTTGTGACATTAGCATTTTATAAATATTTTAATTTTCACAAAAACAGTAAACCCCAACATCTATATTAATAACTTTTAGACTGATGATTTAATATTATTAGATTGATTATTTGATATTAAAAGAAAAGTAATGAAAGGAATTTAATGCAGTTCATTACTACTCCTTTCCAGTCAATTTCTGTTCACATTACTGACTGTTCAGCAGTGATTCAAGCTGTAGGTTTAAAAATGGTCTTGCAGCTGATGGATAGTGCTGGCAAACCAAGGAATAGATTCAGCATGATGGTTATAGATAGGTGGTGGTGGCTGAGCCTATAAGAATCTGCATTAAATACAATGGTATCAGCATCTGGAGACACAACAGCAGCACTACATAAATCATGTGCAGTGTTATATGTTCTCAAAGTATATAATATGTTGCCTGGCAACTGCATGTCTCTCAGCTTGGCAAAGTAACTGTTTTTAATTGTGTCCCTGTGATACTGTATGACCGCAGAATTAAGAACACTGAATCTGCCTGATTGCTTTAAAAATGAAATTTATTGAAAAATAAAGCTCACTTTCGGAATCATCAATATGCCTTGCCCCAGTCAAGCATTCTGTGCTTCTAGTCTTTTTCCTAAGCACACACTACAGTATTGCAGTCCAAGGATAATTGTGCAGAACCTATTTTCTTTTTCCTGAATATTTCAGGACTTATAGAATTTATAAAGCTTCCTTCATGTAGTCAGGGACTACTGCTTCTTTTTTTTCCTCTGTCAGAATGCGCTGACATCTCTCTACTCACAGAGACAAGAAATTTGGGCTGTTTTGCTCTTCCGTGGCTTGGACTTCATCTTGTGTAAGGAAAGGCACTAATATGCAGAGCGTCTTGGCACATATCAGTAGTTTACAACATCCTTCAGCTGGATTTAGGTAAGCTAAGTACACCTGAAAAGCTAGATCCCATATATATACTCTATTTCCAGGTTTCTGTAACCTGTAATTCCTGCACTATATTTTAAAAAGACTAAGAGTGAACCACATTAGTAAAACACTTTGCAAAGTCATGGAGCTGATGCACAGTCTAATCCACAGTTTTCAGTTACTATCCTCTCTGAAGAACATACCTAGAGAAGAAATTGTAAATATCATCCATCTTTGCAGGTCCAGCCTCAGTGGGAAAGGAGTCAATAATCCCCTGAAGCACACTGGGATACCCTGCAACATGGGACTCACCTCTCTATTCAAACCCACTTTGATGGAGTGAGTTAGGAATAGCTCTAGTGAGGCAGGGTGCCTCCAGCATTACTAACCAGCTGCTGCAGGATTTTTGATTGAATTCTTGTACATAGGTATTCAGTTCTACCTTATTTCTATATTTTATCAAACCCCGATTGTATTTTATTAATTTATTTTTATATATGGTACCAAGTCCCTATTGACATTGTGCTCTTTTCATATTTTAACACCTAACTGTCCATTAAGAAACCTTCAAGAAATAACTGAGTGCTAGATGACTCCTTCTAAGAAAATAGCCCTGGGAGATCATCTAAGAGAGGATGGTCTTAAGAGTACTCCCTCATATCATTCTCAGTTCTGTATGGCTTTTTCACTGTATGGTTACATAGGAACAAAGATTTTCTCAGGTACTATTGCTTCATACTCAGAATATTGGACAGTAATTTCATATTACACTTTCTGGCTTTTTTTTCTTCTGTGTATGGAGTCCTTACCTGATTTTATAAAGTGTAAGAAATGCACTAAACTAAGTATGAATATGAACATATACTTTATTAAACTCAGCACTGGCACAGGTTGCCCAGGGAGGTTGTGGAGTCTCCATCCTTAGAGATTATAAGAAGATATTTGAATGTGGTCCCAAGCAACCGGCTATAGGTGGCCCTGCTTGAGCAGGGGGGTTGCACCAGATGACTTTCAGAGGTCCCTTAGAACCTCAACCATTCTATGATTCTGTGAAACATATAGTGAAGGGAGTCTGATCAGAAGACTCAATTACTATCTGTCTCTTCCTTTCCCTTCCCCCAAACCTTGTCAGCTGACTTGAAAATATCTACAGAGAAAAAATCAGTCTCAAAGCCCAAACCCATTGCAACGGGACATGACTCAGAAGTTGGCAAGTTCAGCATGTGGAGCAGAATGAAAAAGCCTGTCCTTAAATCCACAGCCTGATGGGCAGCCTCCAAGCAGTCACACTGAGCTGGGGGACCAGCAACTGATGCATGAGCTGAGCTGGTCAGGACAGAGCAAGATAGAAACATCTAGCAAAAGATTTTTTTTGTTGGAGAGCTTATTGCTTTGGTTTTAAATTGTATTAGACCGGGAGGACTTTATATTGCTTTTTGTAAAGAGAATTCTGAAGAATAGATACAAGATTATCAGTGCACTTCCAAAGTTGTCTTTTGTATACATCAAATTGGTCCAATGTAAGATTTTAGTCCCTACAGCTCAAGCACTGCAGTGCCTAATGCCAGATGCAGACCTAGCTGTCCACTTCCCTTTCACAGTGCATGGGGAGAAGTGACTGCCCAGGAAATCCAGTGTGCTGTGTGCAAGCTGCCTTGTGTGGGCTAGAAGACACAGGCATGGGAATAAGCCTGAGATCCCTCTTCAGCTCTCTAGTGTGTGAGTGGGTGCCTTGGAGTACTTCCTTAGAAAGCACACCTGCCATAGCCTGGGGAATTCACAGCCACATCTTCTACTGCCCAAGAACGTAACTAGAAACACCAGACCATAGGCAACGGCCAGCCAGGGAAGTAGTCTCTGCTCCCGTCGTTAAACTTGTGTGGCTGCTCAGACAGGATAATAAGATTCCCGGAAGAACAAACAGGCAGGACCACAAGAGAGAAAATGAGAGCAAGTCTTCCTCTGCAGCAAGACTGGTGAGGAATGAGGTGGGAGAGTCACATCTGCTTTATAGATATAATGTGGAGATGAAGTGGAGAAGAGATTCTCTGATTAAAAATGTCTTCAGTGCTGAGGACTTGGAGGACTTTCAAGGTTTAACCTTGAAAATAAGTGACTTGTTTTGTACCTATAAGTTTTTTGCAACAGCAGCAGCTAAAGGGAAACTTGAAGTTACAGATGAGCTTTACGATATTTTGTGGAAGTAAAAAACAGGCTCTTATCATTCAGGCTTGACTGAACTGCTCAGTTCCTGAAAATAGGTCACAGAGAGAATCTGCACTAATTAGGAAAAGTTGCCAAAAACAATCATTGCACGTTAAAAATGTGTGTCAGGTCCATTTTACTTGCACAGTTGATCTGGAGGTGATGTAATGAACAGGTTTTGTACCAAAGCAGGACATACTGAAGAGGATGACTCAATTCTGGGAGCTGCAGGGAGCAAGTTAAATCAGGTTCACATTGCAGAGCAGCAGCTTTTGCCGACTCCTCAAGAACATAAAGCAACTGCAGCTGCACCTTCCCTGAAGGCCCCACAGCATATTGACATCAATCCACGCAGATAAAATTTTCCTTTTCTTCTTAGGTCCAATTTTCTGTTTGATGGATTTAAACTGCTACTTCCCTTGGCAGAATTCAAGAGAGGACTTGAGTGCTGCTGAGTCAAATAATGTACTTACCTTGAAGTATTTGGGATGCAAAACAGAGTCCCGAGGCTTGTGACAGGCATCTCCCAGGTTTGTACAAACTCAGGTATGAAGCTATGCTGTGCCTGTGGAGAATGAATTATATCAGGCTGGAGAGCTATAAAACTGATGTGTGAGCAGGCCAACATTATAGTGGTCAGTAGGAAGTGGGATACCTGACCAACTCTGGGCGTTCAGTATGAAGCTGTAGGAGGTTCCTGGACGCTGTTTTGGGGCCCAGACATCCAACATTAATCTCTGCAGTGCATAAGTTTGAGCTTGTGTAACTTGTAGACATTAAACCCTCTGCTTCCTCTTCTTCTTTCTCTGAGTAAGCAGCCTCTGTTTTCTGGACCTGTTTAATTACAGGCCCAAACCACTCGTGTACAAAAGCAGGAATGGAGGGGACAATCAAGCAGACAAGTGTGTAAGCAGCAAGGTTAGGTGCCTGGCCAACGATTTAGTCCTCTTCTAGGGCAGGCCTATGTCCAGGTTGGTATTTAGAGCTAGACTCTGTCTTTTCCTGCATTTTCATTACTTTGCTAATGAAGCAAAGGAGTGATTAATTTATCTTTAGTGTTAAACAAGTAATCATGCAAAGCAGGTACCAACATGGAAGGAGAATTTGAATTGGTCTTTATGTGTGTGTTCCAAACTGCTGAACTCATATAATATAATATTACTAACTTCAAGAAGCTGTAGGATTCTCTGTCTTGGAGAGTATCTGGATGACAGGAGAAGCTGTGTTTCTTTTATTAACTTCCAGCATTATTTCACTACATGAATCATTTCAGTATGCAAAGCTGTCATGAAAATTTGCGAGCCTAGGCTCACAGTCCTACTCACCCTATGTTTACTATGATGAAAAAAAATAATCATACCTTACTCACACATCAAAAAACTGATTACCTCAGGCAAAGAGAATCTCAACCAGCTTGTTTTCCAGTAGCTCTTTTAAAAAAACAGACATAGTGAGAAAATCCTCTGTCACTTTTCTTTTTAGCAGTTTCTATGTTAACTTAAGCTATCTTGAGTCAACCCAGGAACTCACTGAATGTGTGGCTGCAACTTATCTTGAACTGGGAAGAAAGGGCTTGATGTTCCTATTTAGAAAGGAATATAATAAGTCTATATCTAATGTTTAGAAAGCATTTTATCTAGATGTTTATCTCACTGCCAGAAATCTCATTAACCTTTTTTAACGTGGCAGCTGAAATAATAATGTGAGTATGAAATAACTATTCTGAAAATGAACATTTCAGAGCTCCTATATTGAACAGCTCAAACTGGGGATGTTTGTTGTGGTTGATTTTGCCAAGGGAGTATGAAGCTAATGCCTTTTACAGAAAGCAGGCTCAAAAGTGGAGAGAAAATTAAGCTCTGGTGAGAGCAGTTCTCTACTTGTCAATATTCTGTATTCTCTTTGCTAAGAAAAGCATATTTCCCCTCATCAGCTATGCCTTCAGTAGCTCATTCACTAAGATATTAAACCAGACATTAAATGGTATCACAACATCCCAGCCAAAGCTCATTTTCAGCACAGAGCCTGTGAAGTGGCTTTGCTGGATCAGGGCCCTTGTTCCATTTAACTTCAATTCAGTTACTTGAGACCTCATCTCATTCTCAATCACTGTGTCCTGCCACAACACTAAAACTTTCATATTGCTCTTCATAATTGTTCAAATCTTTTCAAAGTCCAACTCTTATATACCAGCCAGAAAATATCTTTCCTTTCATCTTAAATCAGACTAAGCAGTAAGTCTTTTTAATTCTTGTTTTTCAAGATTAATTCCTGGTGAGTGAAACAAAATAAGAAGAGGGACATAGGTTCAATTCTTCCCAGCATCACACTTCCTTGCTGCAGGTAAAGCTGTGTAGCTCCTGGGGTGGCCAGGAAGAGAAGGCAGGAGGTAGCTCTTGTAACTCTGATCCATCTCCCTTCCTTCCCCCTGACACCACGCCATTGAGGAGCAGAGCCCAGGCATTTCCGCCACTCCTGGCTGTAGCATTCTGGCCCGTGGAGTGTCCCATCCCCACTGTACTGCACCTCTGCAAATGCCACGCTACCCTTAAACCTTCCTGTCACACTGTGCCCCAAGAAATTACCCCACCACCGAGCCAGAGTCAATCTCTCTATCCCTCTGGATTCCTGCCTGTAGCTTATAGACCTGTCACACCGACACAATATATCCACAGACATCTCTTCCCTCAGATCAGCCAGGGATAGGGCTCCTGCCTGTTTGGGAGCTGGATGAGCAAAGGGCTGGATGCCAAATGGCTGGATTCCAGATGGGGACTTCAGGAAGCTCCGTTGCCTGAGCAGCCACCTCATGGCTAAGGATGGAAGAGATGGTGGTGGTAGTAGGCATGTCATGGAAGCCCAGCTCAAAATGCTGTGCTGTCTGAAATTTTGCAGTGCCATGAAAAGTGGCTTAGATCATGAAAATTGAAAGTCCTTTATTACTGAAAGTAATAAAAAAGAAAAAAATACCAGAACCTGTAATTTTGTTCCTTTTTTTTAGTCCTCAAAAGAAGAAAATAGAGTTTGAGAAGAAAGCAAAGAATTAAAGTTGTACTGCTCAGACACTTGGACTGAACTCAGCCCGGCAGATAAGGCATTAAATGAGAAGTCATATTTTAAAAAATCTATTCTGCATAATATATGACAAAAAAAGAAATGTGATTCAGCATGGTTATTAAGTTTAATGAAGAAGACAACACATAGACTTTAAAGAATGAATTTCTCAAGGTATAAAAATAATTGAAGAGAGGAAGTTCTACCCATAGTCCTATGGCAAAGTTTTTAAGGCTTATTGCATGTTGTATTCAGTCCACTGTACCCTGTAATCTTCTGGAGATCAAAGTTGTCTGATGATAGAAAGATGAAGTAGATGAGGAATAAGGTCTTGCAATACAATTTAGAGAAAGAGAGAGTCATAACTCTTTCCAAGTTCTTGATATTTTTGGCTTTATGTACAGACACACAGCAAAGTCTCCAGCGTGCTTTTGCATAAGCCTGCTGAAAGCCTTAATGCACAAGTATTAACTGAACTTTTGGAAATGAATATTCATTATGTTTCTTGCTTTTCCATGATCCTTGGGGAACTTGTAATGAAGGAGCATGTAGGAGAGAAAGGTAATTTTATTCGCTCTTTCTGCAAGACCCTCATAAATGGCTTCAAAGCAAGATGAAAATGCTTTGTGCTCAGTCACCGATAAGTTTAGCGCCACTGTGTTCAAAAGGATCCTTCTGCAAGTTAAGCTTCAGCTCACAGAGGGGGCAAAAGTCTCATCTGTGTGGGTGTCATTAATTATGGCAAACACAAGCAATAACCTCCTTTTTTATTGATGACTCATACTGTGAGGACAAATAAGATAAATTTCCTCACAGTACTAGGTAAGAAGAAGAGACTGCTGTGCCTTAGCTAAAAGTTCATTAGGATATTGGTGTAGATTTTAAAACTGAGCGTACAGGGATGTATATGCTTTATTCCAACATCTTTTCATATTTTAATAACTTCCTTCTATAATGTGAGGCATTAAAGAAAAAAACCCTTTGAGGAGAGGCTCCAGCATTAAATGAATAACAGCTCCCCTTTGTCCCAAGAATCCAATTCACTTGTCTCCTGTGCTTCCTTCCCCTCTGTGTATTTTCCCTTTTGCTGGGTATTTGTGCCTCCATGGGCACTTACCTGCCATTTGACCTCTCCAGGTATGTGATAAGCCCAAGTCACTAGGTCTGTAAAGTCAGTTCAGTCCCTCTTCTGACCCTTCCTGGCCCATATCTGTCCCACCACACACCTACCCTGTCCTCTTCATTCACTGCATGTTACAAAAGCCCATCCTCCCCTGGCAGGAAAGGAAATGTATTCCACTTTCTAGGAATCCTGCTGGTTGCACCAAGTTGTATCCATCACTGCAAAGGCTGCCATTCCTGCTTCAACAGTGCAGGAGCTGTGAGTAGGGCAATGTGTCTGTGTTGCTTTGCTGGCCTGGCTAGTCTGGTGCGCAGAGGCTCAGCCAGCTCTGACAGGTACAAATCTGCAGAACCAGGGCATCCACCAACACCAACACAGGTTGAATACACCTGTGGGCCAGTGTCACTCTCTGCTGGGCTACCTGAGTTGCAGGGAGGGTCACAGCTGTCCCCTTTCTCTGGTCTGTGGCACAGAGCGAGACAGAGCATGTTAGGGAGCAGGGAGTTTTGGCTGGCTGTAGGCTGATGCTCTGAGTTAAGGTGACAGTGCAGATGTACCCACAGTGTCCTCCAAGTGTCTGGCTAGGAATTACAAGCTTTGGGGCAGAGTGGCACAGGCTTTGTTTATCAGAGGGCAGGGCAGGGAGCACATGGCCTTCTGTCTTTACTGAGAAGTGATGGCACTAACCAGGTGACGAAAGCAAACTCCACACTTGAGGAACAGTTCAGAGGAAGCAACAAACCTTTGAACATAAGGAGCAATGGAGATGCTTTGTGTCTGTGGTATTTACACAGCCCTTACCAAAGCACCTCCTGAGCTTCTGAAGCTCTTTAAGTGGTGGTCCTTGCTGAGGCCTGGTGACAAGAGACAACTTCTTCAATGCTCCATTTAGGAACAGCAGTCAGAGGCATGGAAGTCCTGTCTTCAGTTTTAGTTAGTGCTTTGGCCTCAAGAGGACACCAAGCTGTCACTGTATGCTTTCTGCCTGGACCGAGGACCTGTCAGCCTGGCTGTAACATTTTTGCCATACTGAAAGCTAAACATAGGTCAAATGATTTACTGGCCCACACTGTACCTGGCACAGCTGGGGCTGGCTGTGTTCACGCTGCCTGAGGATACCCTGGTCCTGTCCTGGTGTTTTGCGTTTCCTTCCTGACAAGCTTGGAGAGAGGCTGTCTCAGAGTCACATTGCATGCTTGCATGTGAATAATGGCTTTGTTTACATGCATGCCATCTAGTCTGCACTTCAGCTTCAAAATATGCCAGAACATATGTCTGCATATAGCCACTTCTAGCTTGCTTTGTGGACCTGGAAAGAAAAGCTATTGCTTGTGATGAGCAGCCTGCACTGGGCTATATGGGAGTGGTGCTAAGCAGGAGCATCTCCCAGCCACGCAGTGGTCATCTGAAAGTCAGAGTTGGAAGCTGGGATTTGGTAGGCAAAATGTTACACGAGTTCTGCTTTCCCAGCTTCTAAATAATGCAGACCTTGTTTCCAGTGGCTTTCCAGAGCTCCACTCATTTAGCCAGCATCTATTGCCACCATCTTCTGGTTTCCGTCATCCAAGAGGGATCATGAGGTTATCCTCTTTCAAAATCTCCTTTCCATGGACAGACTTGTAAGTTCTCTGACGATAAACAGCAGAGAACTCTACTCAGCTCAGCATTAATTTTCATGATATAAGAATGAAAAATCATTGAGGAAGTAAAGGAAAAACAGGGAGGCTTCTTTGCCTATCGGGTCACCCAGCGCATCTTGCTCTCCAATGGTCTCACCTTGTCCACAATCTTGAGGAAGGCAATATAATCATAATCTAGCAGATGTAAGAGGAACAGAAAGGAAGGATACATTTTACATCAGCTTCAGAACTAATTGTCTGAAATAGTTAGGAAAGGTGGCCCAGTGTTCACGCTGTGAATTCCTTTTTCCTTTCTTCTTGTCAGGGCTTGTTTTGATCAGCTATCCTGAGCAAAGGACTGCATATATTAATTATGAACAAAATGTCATCTCACTAGAAAACCACCTGCCATGTGGAAAGTTGTGCTGTGGAACAACATCTATAGCATAAATGCAAATTTAGCTGTCTTGAAGACAGAAGCTGAGAGAGAGTTGGCACAATTGAACAGCTACAACAAGCCAGCCCAGGCTTGGATTAGTACTACAGCCGTACTCGGTGTGTGTAAATTATGGAGATCCTTAGGCAGAACCCCAAACTGTTGTTAAATCTGGGTCTCTCTCCATCATCCCAATCTTCTTCACAAACAGCTACAAGACTCTTCCCTGTGCTTAATTTGACCTTGTTTGTGAAACAAAAAAGTCTCCATTGCCAAAAGGCTTCAACTTCTGCAAACACTGATTAAGGTTGGAACTTTGCCTTCCAGTTCAGTGGGGGCAGGTTTGGGCCCTCGAGCAGTGAGCTGTGAGGGAGTGAACAGGATGATATAAGAGAAACATGCTTGGTCCTTGATATGCCCGAGGCTGGAGGCCAAAGACTTTCAAGCATTGAAGTGTGTCACTGGTAGATTACATATATCCTGTCATAATTTACAGGGGGTTTAGAGAATTAATCTCTAAAGAATACACAGCATGAGGAGTATTTGTAAGATGAGGAAATCTACTGAATTTCTCCGTTTATATCATATAAATAAAACATTTTTTTTAAGTCACCGCATACAGCTGAAAAATAGTAATGATAAACTGACTTTTCAGCCAGCTTTTCCTCTACAGAGATACAACAGCAAGGTACTGTGATGGTTCCTTAGTGGCTGAGAGTAGCGTGCTCTGAGCACCACACCTGGGCCAGAGATGCTAAGGGAAGCATCCTTTTCCTCTAGCTGCCTCTGCGCAGTCTGATCTCATCCATTAAGCCCAGTTAGTAAACCAGCAGAAAACAAGATTTAAAAAAAAAAAAAATTAAAAAATCAGCACACTGTTAAATATACTGTTGCTAAGATACAAGAAATTCTTCTGAAAAGTTTCTCCCAGAAAGGACATAATCTTCTTTCTTCCATTTCAGGGTGACTTGACTTTTCCTCCTACGAATATCATTTAAGAGACCCTGCTGAGCAAGAATTGAGTCTGAATACATTTCAGTGCTAGCTTAAAGCTCACTTCCTTTATACCATTATCAACATAGTCCTGCTTATTTCAAAACAGCTCGAACTGAGTGCTTCATAGAAAATTTTACTTTAATTTTTTTCCTGTTACTGGATTAAGATAAAAATGCCTCAGGAAGTAGAGTTGATGAGAAATATAGGTGTTGTTTGTACAAGAGTCATGGCAGTATTTCTGACTGCACTGAGTAGCATAATACTATCTTCTAAAACAATGGTTCAAAAGTTACAGACAAATAAAAGAGCATTTGGAGTTTTGACTACCTGACCTGGTTGATTGATAGACACAGGAACCTGTTTTGCCAGCAGAACAAAACCACCAACTCTACTAACATTTCAAGCTCCTTTTGATATTCATCTGTAACAGTAAAGACCATGTTGTTGATTTAATGATATTCTATAAAATCTAGACATCTCAGTGCTCAATCAGGATGATAACTAGTTCATCCTCACAATGCTGAACCTACAATGTCAGACTAAAGTTGTTTGTTTTTCTTAACAGAGCATGTAGTTTCTAAATATTTGCTTAAATCTCTGGGAACCTGACATTCTGTCTTGACCAGGAATAAAAAAATTAAAGCTGTCAAAAGAAGATGATGAAAAGCAAGCGACAGATGAGTGTAGGTTCTAGAGCGGCTTGACACCGTGCCAGTTCCTCCTTTATTTTTGTAAATATGCTGGCTCGTGGTCCCTGGGATTACTTGTCAATAGAGTATTGACTCCCTGGATAATTCCTTTCATTAGTCTTATTCATATGAAAAAAAATCTCCTTTTTTTGCCATGAAATGTCACATCATCTGGATGTTAGAAAAGGTTGTTCTTCTGTAAGCAAAATGTAGCATATACAGCAAAATGTAAACTGAGCACCTTCTACTAGAGGCAAATGTACATAAAGAATTTCAAGCATTACAATTAAACTGCATTTCTGAAGTTTAGCTTATAGTGTTTTCACTGAGAACATCAAGTGCTTGGGCATATGGCATCACCAGTAAATTATGACACTTGCCTATGTTAATTGTCATAGTTATTAAGTCATTAAGTTATTAAGAGTTACTGAGAAGTCACTGTGGATCTCCTAGGTTGATCTGCTGCATTATACAGAGCAGAGATTTCAGGAATGACTGTTTCAGGTCTCATAGTTCAGACTGAAACAGAATGTGTTTTTCAGAACAAGGTCCAATCTTGATTTAAATACTTCCAGTGCTAGACCCCCCCCCCCCCCCCAACCCCAGACATTTTTTTCTGGGGGCAGTCACCAATCTCTGCAGAGCTGGTTGAGATTCTACTCCACAGCAAACAGGCTGTTTATGGCCAAAACAGCCAGTATAACCTACACAACTATTGCTTTTTTGTTTCACAGACTTTTCTCCTCTCCTTTGCAAGATGAAGTTTTGACAAGACTAGAATGCTGGATGCAGTATTTTGCTAGTTAGCAAATCATCATTTACCATGTTGAAGAATTTCAAGAATATTTCATTCTGGCTTTGTGAGTGTTTTGTTTAAGTTACTCACACTGAAATCCCTCACAGGGATCCTGATTTTTCTCCCTGCATGTTACCGACAGCTGTTTATGTGCTAGTGGTCCTATTTACCAAAGTGATATACTGGTCTGTGGCAAATACCAACATGCAAGGCTCTTTCTGCCTTCCCAGAGCAGATGTAACCATGGATATTTCTTTTCAAGCTGTTAGTGACTTGGAGAGAAATGGTCACATGCTCTCAGGCACATGGTGTGATTCTTGGGGATGTGCTGTGCAGGGCTGAGAGCTGGACTTGATGACCCCCTGGGTCACTTCCAACCTAGCATATCCTATGGTTCTGTGATTTGATGTTTGACACAGAGACCTACACAATTTCCCTTTTTGCCTTCTCTGTATTTCTTCAGGGAAACACTCTGGGATGCTGTTAGTCTAACCATCCAAATCACCCTACAGATCTGAAAAACACCAAGGAGCTAGAATTTAGGTTCTTAAAGCTTTAATTCCTCTTGCAAATTATTTCTTTGTTTCCTTTATACTCCTTGGCATCTGGGTGAGTTCTTGTTTTTGACATCCTGAGTTCAGGTGAAATGGGTGCTGATTTTTACCTTTGTGCCAGGATGCAATGGAAACTGGGACAGGGGAGTCAAGAGTCAGGAGTGTCCCCAGCACTGTCTGTGCTGTACCAACAATTTCCATCCCATGGGGTCTGACTGTGAATAGTTTTAATCTTCCTCTGATTACAGAGGCACAGGGGAAGCTCCAAAATGGTCTCAATATTCCCCTGCTTCCCACACTCCTCCGACGGCATGGGCTGTGCAGAAGGGCCATGGCACACGGCCACCAGCACAGATACTCTTTCTCAGCCCAAAATACATTCAGCCCTGCCTCAGCCAGCCCTGGGAACCCCTCAGCACCCTTCTGCTATCTGCTCACCTCATATGGGATGATTTGCTTTGCTCTTTCTAGCAGAACACATCCCCCAGGAGAGCTCTCCTACTTGGCTGGCAGCTGTCCTTACTCAAGCCCCACACAGGGTGTTCAGCTCCAGTATCCATGCTGGCAAGGCAGGTGCTCTGCTCTCTTCTCCCCATAGCTTGTGTCCCATCTCATGAGCGTACCTGGTCAACAGTACAGCCAGCACTCAGCCTTACTCCTGTTTAGTTTAACTGCTTCATTTTCTGATACAAAGGTTAATCTGAGGCCTTATTGAGCAGACCCATCAGATCTGCTACTTCTGGTCTGGTCAGGTCTTTTTATTCTACTGTATGGATGAGTGGATATCTGCAAAAGCCTTCTGAAATAAAAGGCTTGAATTTATTATTTAAATATGTATTAGATAAACAAGGTTTACACCAAAATATGCACGGAGAGAGGCTTTCCAAAAAAAGACACAAAAAAAATTTCCTTTGAAAAGCACCTTATCATGAAGTGCTATTTCCCTCTGGTGAAAAGGTGCTATATGAAAACTGGCCTGGCTAGACACCTTTTTTCCTAAATATTCATCATGGAAATGCTCTAGTTGAAAATCTAAAAAGAAACCCAGATCAATATTCCTAGTTGATCCCAGCTTGTAACCACTGACAATATGTCTTTTCTACTCATGCCATGTGGAAAAACCTGTAGTCCAATATCCTGGCAGTTATGGGGATTCCCAAAAAGACAAGATTAGTGCAAAAAAAATTCTCTCCTGATGTGTATTTTCATCTTTTTCGGTCCTATTCATAAAACAGTTCTGAAGGTACTGTTCATGAACTAGAGTGGTTCCAGCAATGAGCCTCTCCTTATCCTATCAGACCCAACTGGCAGGGCTGGCATGTGTTTCTGTTACTTAAAAGCACGAAGGCAGAGAACATACCTCCCAAGGTTTGGTGGAGTGCTCTTGATACCATGGGTGTGTGTCTCATTAGCTTCCCAGGAGCTAAACATTAGTAAGTGTGATCATCAGAGGAAAATTAGAAACCTGACTAAATGGTTCTAGCCACCTGCTGCTCTGAGGAAGGCATTGTGCTTATGAAAAAGAGACAATTTCAATTCTCTTTTAGGACAAAACAGCATTTAAAGACACAAGGTGTTGCTTCAGCTGTTACCTGTCTGTGCATGACCTTAACTGAGCATAATACTGCTCTGACTAGTCATAGCTGCTCAGGGCATCGCAGGGGAACACCTCCAGACAAAGCAGGACACGGGTGCTTTTCTGCAAGTCCCTCCCCATTTCCATTCATAGGCAATTCGCTGCTGAGGAAAGATCATGGACCTGAGATAGGGAATGTGTTACCAATGTGGAGACAGAGGACGCCTTGCTGTGTAGAAGCAACTCATACATGTATGGCCTGGGGGAGAAGGAGCTGAAGAGAGCTGAGCAAAGGAGGGTTTGAGAGATAGTCCTGTAACTACACAGAATAGTAGTCCAGGATTGCCAAGTGCCCTTTGCAATACTCCTCTGCAGTGCTGCGATTTATTGTCAAGCATGGCTAACTTACTGGGATAGGGTGATGAAGGAGAATAGCTGCTACCAAGCAGGCGATGCCAGCTCTGTGTCTTCTGACAGTACTCCTGTGTAAAAATCCCCACATGCATTTATTCAGGGGCACAAAGAGGGGACTGGGAAGTCAACTCTAACTGCACTTCCTAAAATGGAGAACTCTGCTATTTTCAGGAGATAATAGTCGTTCTGTGAGATAAACAAGATGTATTTCCCTGATTGTTCCTGTCTTGACAAATGTAGCTCTTCTTGGAATAAAAAGGGTTCTACCAGATCATTAAACCACATAGTTGTCTCAACTTCCTTTAATTAAGGATTGCAGTATTGCTTTTTTTATTGCTTAAATAAAAAACAGTTACAGCTCTGCTCTCTGCAGTTTGTTTTTATTCTATTTCTCCAGCAAAGCAGTTCTTTCTGTGAAAACTCAGCAGGAGAGAGAAAAAAAGGGTGAGCACAAGTTCATCTACTTTCAATGAAAGAAATTAAATGTGATTTTAAACAAGAAACCTCTAAGAACTTTTTTCTCATTTCTGATTCAGCTTTTATCAGGAGAAGCACGAATCAGAATTACCAGCTGTAAGTATAACAGGAACAAGAAGCTTGGTGATAAACAGGGAATGGATGTAGGAGCACAACTGGCATCTTCTTTGAGGTCACACTGCCCCCTCAGACACTTGCTGTGAAGGACATATACAGCTTGTGGTGTCTACAGAGCTGCTCATGTGACAAACTGTCCATCTGTTTGATGTACCTACTGATAATCTGGACTGATTAAACCACAAAGATCTCATGTTGTGAAATGTCTGACTTTTCCTTTGTTGCTCCATAGTTTGTCTTGTGCCTACCAGGGATATTTAAATTGTAACAGACCTGCTACTGGGCCTGTGGTGCAGAAGAACTTCTTCATGTATTGACTCAAAAGCTCTTGCATACAGGGTGTTATGGTAAGTTAGTAATGCTATTCTGGATCACTGGCCTTCTCTAAAAGCCATTATGTTCACTGCAGCCTCAGTGGATCCAGCTTTCAGTGAACAGCAAGGGATGACGTGGTAAGACTAGTCTTTTGCTACTGTGACGAAGAGAGACACTTTTGGAATGCTTCTAATATGGCTTCTCCCCAGAATCTCTTGGAAATCACATTTGGCAGAGGTGAAATTCACATAATAACTGCATTGAAGCAAAAGCTCTACAACTTTCTCTACCTGAAATTACATTAATAGAAGTCAGCCATGAAAAGCAACTACTGACCATTAGGGGAAAGGAGGATGCCTGGGGAAGCACAGGATATATTGGCTGTGGCTGGGATAGAGTAAATGTTCTATATAGCAGCCCCCGTGATGTGGTTTGGGTTTGTGACTAAAGCAGTTGACACCACCGATATTTTGTCCATCAATGAGCAGCGCTTGCACAGTGCTGTTGCTGTCTCTCTTTCCCACTCTGCTCCCTTCCCTCCAGTGAGTAGGATGGGAGTGAGTAAAAAATCTGCCCCCATGCCTGACCCAAACTGGCCATAAGGGTATTTCCTGTGAGATGATGCCATGCTGAGCACTAAAAAATGGCGGGGTTGTCTTCCAAATCAGTTGTTGCTCTGAGACTACCTTGGCACTCTTCTCTTGTAGGAGGTGGTGAACGAATGCTGTCGTGTTGTTTTTTCCTCCTTCCTTCACTTATTAAACTGTTCTCATCTCAAAGTTGTAATAAATATGTAAGCCAAATTGAAGATGAAAACAAGTATAAAACTTTATTTTGTGTCCGAGAGTTCGAACACACAAAGCCACGATCGAAAAGGAGACAGTGCCAAGCCCGGGGTTGGAACTGGGTGAACACAGATCTGACCTCTATCGCATCAGACCTCCCTCCGTTCACAACAGCTACCTCCGCTAGCTTGTTTATATACAGTTTCTTTCCCGTAAAGTCCGGATTTGAGGTATTATTTTTGTTAATCAACTTATTCATGGACTCTGCCATTCATGGAACTGGGGTGCACAAAGCACATCCTGGGCTTGATTGTTCCCTCATCACCAGGGGTTGTTATCTGATGGTCCATGATGTTCCTTATCTGGGTCCTCGATCCGGCCGTTAGCACCTGAGCTGGGAGGGGATCTTCGGAGATGATCTAATCGGTGTGGCCGAGGAGGTCTTCTCGGAAATGTATTCAGCTCAATGCTTTTTTGATTAGTCGTTGTACTCTGTAGCTCCGTTTTTGGAATGCAAATTTGTTCCCTGGGTGAGGTTACAATTTTTCTCCAGACAGGTTCGGCTTAAAAAACTGGTTACAACTTAACTTAGTACATATTTCGATTATTACATATTTGAGCACGAATTCCTCACTTTTATTTATAACAAAGTGTTCCTGCTTTCGCTCCTCCTGTTCTCTCTCTTGTCCTGATGAGAGCGTGTGTGGGTGCTTAGCTGCTGGCCATGGTCAACACACAGTAACTGTCCATGTCTGTAGTTCTCTTTATGCAGATGTATCATGGAGTGCTTACCTGAGATACGGTTTGGCCTTTAGATGGTTGCAGAGCTCCCTTCAAAGCCTATGTACCCAGCTTTCAGCCAGCACACCACAGAAGGTCAGGCATATCTGGGGTAAACCGAAGTAAAATCTACTCAAACCATGGCAGTCTTTTGTCTCTAGCAAGAGTGCATCTACACCACATAATTGAGTCACTTCACAGTTGACTATTGAAACAATGCTCTCCAGGAAATACACTTAATGGGGGTAGTACAAATATCACACTGCTGAGTTTCTTACAGCAGGGAGTGAAGCTACTGCCTGGGGCATGCTCGAAGATGTCAAAGTAGAGTTTGCTACTGCTGCCCCCAGACCTCATTTCTTCCACGCTTTTGCAGCCTCAGGTTTCTGTCCTGTCACTCCTTCAGTCTTGTCCCCTAGTCCTATCCATGCGAAATGCAAGCTACAAAACACTATAAAAAGGGTCACCAAAACTCAGACAGTTGTTTGATTTTGGGTGATTTAAAAACTTCATATTTAATTTGGTGAAGTAGTATTTATTTCTTAGCAACTTAGGTGTTTCTTTGTCAAGTGTTGCTGCAAGTTCATATAATAGTGAGTGCTTGTCTGCCTCCTGAGTCGTTGTTAGCCATTTAACATACGCTTCACATGAACGTCACATTACTCTTGCTACATTAAACAGCTGACAAATTGTTACAAAGTTTATGAAAGATTTATACTTCTCATATTGAGATTAGGTATATCACAGTGATGTGGGGTCATTCCAAGATGTCAGACTGTAACAAAATCGTATCTCTCTTCAGGATCATCTCTTACCTCTACTTGTAGCAGAACGTAGCAGAAGGATTGCCATGATGATGAATAGCCTTGAAGTCTGAGGAACCAAAATTAGCCAAAACCCTGAAGGAGAAGAGCTGCCTCTAATGAAATACCAGACCAATCAAGATGCTGGAGGGAGATGGTGTTACTGGTAGTTGTGAATTCAACAGGGAGAAGCTATGCTCCTTTGATAAAACGATTTAATGTTGTTTAAAGGAGTTTCAGTTAATAACTGAAATGCTTTTTTTAAAGTCAACAGAAAAATAGGGGGAGATCGGTAGTTGCTATATACAGCAGAAATGTCTTGTTGATTATAGACCCAGAAGCAGGTTAAGTGCTTGATTTAAATATTAAACAGAAGAGTATTATATCCAGTTGCCAGCTGTTTAAGAAGAATTATTTTAAAGGCATTTGTAAACAATATATAAAATCACAATCAGAAAATACTAAACAAGTGTAGAAATTGCTGGGTTAGTGAGAGCAAAGCACACTCAGACTCCTCATATATGTCCAAACTATACATTTCAAAATGTATAGTTGTCCAGCACAAGGATTGGGGAACTTCTTGTTTACCTGCATGTGAGGAATGTGCATTTGCAATTGAGAAACAAAAAAAAGCAAGTTTCAAGGACCACTTTGTAGTGTTTCACAGCTCACCAGCTGGCCAAGCACCACAGGCTGTCTAGCAGTAGTTGAAAGCACTGGTCCTTTGGACAGTCAATATAAGCAGAACTGCCCTGCCCTAGGCTTTACCCTGTATAAGAATATCCTCTGGCCCTTGGTAATTTATGTTGTGGGGAACTGAATTCAGATTCCAAAAGTCATGAGCCAATGTCTGAGACTTTGGTGTCAAACACCATAAGCTGTGTTCAGGTATCTATAGTTGCATATGAAGTTTCATTCAGGGAATGAGGAGCATTCCTTGCTGTAAGATGGAAAACAAAGAGATGTTTGAAGTTAGTCCTCTTTTTTGTCCTACAAACATAATCCTTTTTACTGAACTCTTAATACAGTCAGTCAAAAATCTTAAACAACAGACTCAATGTTTAAGAAACAAGCACTCAGAAGACATAATATCCTATGGAGAGATATTTTGGCAACATGCTGTGAAATAGCATGAGTTTTGCTACAGTAGGAATTCAGCAAAAGCCTAATTACATCTACTTTGAGACTGGGTACCCAGTGAAATTCTCCATGGGTACAAGGAAATTATATCCCTACCAGACAGAAAGCAATTTTCTCTAATCTGAAAATAACAATGTGAAAAGGGGGTCAGCAAAGAAAAGAGACACAAAACAGTCAAGAGTCTGATTAGAGAGGGGAAGGAAGCAAAATTGGTACAACATGGCATAAGGTACAGACCCCTGCTTGTGTACTCCTCAGATGGAGTATTGTCTTCAATTTTAGCATTAGTAAGACTATTTAGTTTTCACTGTAGAACGGTCATCATAATCCACAATTACCGGCAAAGGGTTGCATTGACAGAGATTGATAAAATACTATTAAATTAATAAATTGAACCCTCCAGCAAAAAGGGATATGCAATTAAAGACTGCATACCAGAAAACACACATCACCGGCTGTCTTAAAGCTATGCTAGCATTTGAAGGAAGTGTGAAGCACTATTTAAATTCCTACAGCAATTAATCAGTACACTCCATTTCCCCTCGGGGGAAACAGAGCTGCCCTTAATTATCCATTTCCATATTCAGTGAGAACGAGGGTAAATACCCCAGGAGCCTCTTACATCCCCTCCCACCCTTCCCCAGCCCCCTGTCAAAAGCAGGAGCAACGAGATTTACCACAGCAGTTCTCTGTGGTTGTGTTTCTGAGATGGCAGCTGGGCAACGGCAGTGTCCAGGCTGGATGGAAGTCCTGCACCAGTATTATTTCAAATCCCAGAGAAGTTTGTGCAATAAGATATAGCACTGTGATAGCCCCATTGCTGACAGGGGTTGTCACAAATATGAAAATTTATTAAATAAGCAGCCACGGAGGAAGATGTTTCGGCATCTCCTATGAAAATATTACTTAAACTGGATCTCCACTCATGGCCGTGGACTACCTTTATTCTTCAGAAAAGAACTCCATTGCAGAGGGAAAAACATGAAAAGAATCACTTATGTAGAAACCTTACATTTCGGGCCTTGAACAAAACCCCTTTGATATAGCAATCTTCAAAATATGACATTTAACAGTTTGGTGCTGTTTGAATAACTTAATCTGAAAGAATCAGGCTAATTTCAGTCATTCAGAGATTTTTCTTCATTTGTGGCCACCTGCGCAACTTGCTGTCTTTCAATAGGTTGTGTCTTCATGTGCATCTTAGTGAATGACTCATTTCTGTTTGATGCATTCACTTTGCATCTCATATCTTCTGAAAGCATGTATTTAATGAAACTGTGTGTAATACTTCAGTTCTGTTTGTTTTAAAATGCAGCCCAAGCTACAAGGGATATATTCCTGAAGATGAAAAAAATTAAGACTATAAGAATGGTGAATATTGTTATGTGAAATCCAGAAATTCTGCACTGTCAAACGGGACTGCTGAATATAGGAAGCAATTTGAAGATTCTTACTTCAAGCTATCCTTGTGTGATTAAGCTGGTGTAAGACTGGCTAAGAGAATGAGTTATTTCATGGCATGCTTGACGAAACACATCTGTGTTGTGGGGCTATGGATCAGAAATATCTTACATTCTACTATAGCAGCATTCATGGAGTTGCACTCAGGTTCCAAGAGTGTTCAGGGAAAAAAATGTGAATACCAACGCCTGTGCTGCCAGGGCACTTGACACAATTAGGAGGTAAGAGATGGTACTGTACCATTACCTGGCTGGGTGGCCAGCTTCTCAACACCAGGCACTGGCTTTTGGGTACTGAACTACAGCAATTTGAACAGGTTCTTGATTCTCAACACGTGTAGCAGTTTCCTCTGAAGACAGAGGCCTCTTTATGGGACCTTGAATTGAGACCCACCTTGAAATTGAACCACCAGACCCTAGGGGGCTAATGGTACACAGAGCCTGTTTTGAAAATCTTTGCTTCACCATTTTACTGCCAGGTAGTTCCAGTCTAAGATGGATTTTCTCTTCAAACCCTTAAATTAAATAAATCCAACATGTATGTAGGCATTAACCTTTTTCTCTTTAGCATTCCTCTTGGTCCTCAAATTTTACCTCTAGTGCCTTTTCAGCTTTAAAAACTAGAGTTTAAAGCTCTAAAACTAGAGTCATGTGGAGAAATTTTAACACTCAAAGCAGTCCTCCATGCTCAAATTAGTAGTAAAAGGAATTTACATTGGTAAGATATATTGAAAACCATTTACTGGTTTTTATTGTTCCTGAGACACTGAAGAAATCCTGAAATTTGACCCACCCAAATAGTTTAAATATCAACTGCTAATGTGACCTTTTGCAGCTGTTTCTTTATGAAGAGGATTAACAGTTACGATTCATGGACTGGTGAACTACGTAAGCTGCTGGAATGAGATTTTAGATCCACTGTCAACTTCTGCTGCACAGCACGGTTTTTGTAGTATCACTTTGGGGTGATCCCTGAAGGGTTTATTGTACAAACTATTTAACTCAACTTTGTGGACTCAGAAAGCAAAAAACCCCAGCCAACTCGGAGTCCTGGGATACAATGCAAACTGCCCCTCATCCTTTCAGGCACATTTTCATCAGGTCAGCTATTCTTTTCGTCTTATTCATCAAACCTTTTGTGTAGGATTCACAGCACTACATAAACATTAAACCCCTTTTTAGCTATTGGGAAATGGCAGTCCCAACATGCCTTATGCTGGCAGTTTTCTTGGAAGCATCAGTTTCTTACAGCACAGTTGGAACTGTATTCGAAATACTTTTGCCTCTCCTGATGTCAGTCTCTATGAACAGGCCAAAATAAACATAATCTTGTTCAATCTTCCTTCATTTTTCCAATCACAGTAGGAAGAATTCCTGGAACTATTTTAGGACTCACTAGGCATGGAAGCTACTCCTGAGTTTGCCCAGTTTGTTAGTGGCTATTACTAACATGCAGCATTTGCCAAGAAGTAACAGGATTTTATTTCTGTGGTTTTTCAAGTGTTTTGGTGAGGGCAGTAAGCCAAGAGAGAAACTGCTGATTCCAGCATACAGTGATCCTAATTCAAACTTAGTAATTGCTGTGAGAAAGGCTTCTAGAAAACTCAGTTGTATGACTCCTTGTGTAAGTTTCAGCCATGGAAAGAGGGTAAACCTGAAAATTAAAATACACTATCACAACTTAAATATCCAAGAATGGTAAGCAAAGGGCAGATGGATCCTTTGCAAGCCATGACTTATCTGCAGGACTACAAACAGTTATGAAGACTGGTTCTGTTTCTGTGGAATCATATTGCTCTCTAGAAGCTGATCTTTTAAACCATTTACGCCGTATGTTCACAGCCACTCTTAATGGGCTCAGAATAATGGAGGAGAGAGAGTCACACTAAGGTTGGGAGAAGCTGGATCTGTTTCTTCTTATAGCAAGGCAATTCAGCTTAATTTGTAAAGTCTTCATCGGCAGGAAATGCTTCTGATAATAAAACTGGTAGAGTCATATACTCCACACACCAATCTAAGCGTGATGCAAAACACATAATTAGCAATCTAACATTTGGAGCTACAGTTGGCATTCCGACTCCAGACAGGCTCAGTTTTGTGCATCTCTCCCAGAGACACCAGGCACAGTTATAACAGGCATTGTTCTGTGCCTGGAAAGCAATGTTTCACCATCCCAGTCTTGAACCAGAGGGCTAACCAGAGCACTCATTCTTCTCTCAGTTGTTCAGTATTGAAAAACTGAATTGATTCATCATCTTCTCACTGACAGTAGGTACTACCTACTCCTAGGTGGATGTAGCACACCATCTTTTTTTGCCAGCGGCGTAACCACTTCCTTTGTTTTAACCAGTTTCCTCTACCACTGTAAGACATCCTCTCTGATTTCTTGCAAACCTCAGTCTTTCCTCCCTCAGTCTCATTCTTTCTTTGCCAAGGTCCCTTTTGTTGTCTTGGTCAGCTCTGGATCTATATAGAGCAGAGTTGACAATTTCTCCCACAAGTTGAGCAGTGGAATGAGAGGACAATTAAAACACTAGCAACCTGCCTAATGTGTTAGGATCCCTCCCTTGACTTCAAGATGTTTTGCTCCATTAGCACTAGAAATAGAACACAAGAAAAAACTCTTCATGCCAATTCTGGCTGGACTGAAAAAGGTGAATTTGAAGTGTCAAGAATTGGTTAAATAGATAAAATAATTCCCTTTGAACTCCCAAAGCAGGCAAGCAGCTGCAAAGTGAAATTCTACTAAAATTTTGGTGCACGTCTCAGCCTCCCTTAAAATACAACTGCCATGAGTTTGGAAAAACTCACACATTTACTTAGAAATGAGCACATGAATAGCAGCATGTTTCTTCTGCTGATGACCAAGTTACACACTGAACTGTTTTTCAGACTTTGACCTGCACACTACTACAATTTTTTTAGGAGCTAAAGCCTCTTTTATAAGAATCTCAGCTGACTGGTAAAGGCTTCTCAGAGTTGTTTTCTCCAGTTTCTTGAAATCCTGCAGGAGTGCCAAGGGATCTCCTGCTGACAAGTTGAGAAACACTGCTCTAAATGATTGTTCTGCAGTTCTGTAGCTTGTTTAGAAATAAAGACTCCACTAGAGGAAAAAGACAGCAGTGAGATTACGTTATTACAGTGGTGAGACACTGGAACAGGTTGTCCAGAAAAGATGTGGATGCCTCATCCCTGGAACTATTCCAAGGCCAGGCTGTATGGGGCTCTGAGCAGCCTGGGATAGTGGGAGGTGTCCTTACCCATGGCAGGGGGGTTGGTGATCTTTAAGGTCCCTTCCAACCCAAAGCATTCCCTGATTCTATGATTACTGCAGATACTCAAGCTTCCCCTAACCCTCCAGTGCTGTGAATTACTGATGGGCTTCAGATCCCAAGTGTGGAAATTTATCGAGAATTTGGTCTAACAAGGTCCACCTGTAAGCAGTACTTATCAACTCACTGCTGCACTTCCAGTCTCAGCTGAATGGAGTATGTTTGCATTGTACTGCAACTGCAGGATGCTTCAGATGAAATGGGTGGATGATAAGTCACAGAGGTTCCTGTGAGACATACAATTCAGATTACCCACATAAGTGCTCTTGGTGTGACACATACTCCAGAAGTAGACAGTATCATTACACAAATGAGTACTACTTAGCTGTACAGTTGCACTGGCCTTTTAATTCCTGCATGAGAATGACCCCACATGTCATGCTGTGGTCAGACAGAAGTGGCTATTACACTCCTTTGGTATGGCAGTGGTGTGTGTGCAGTCCTACTGCCCAGCAGAACATAATGGAGGGAACTGCACACACTCAAGAAAGGGAACGGATCCCTTTGCCTATGTTTAACAAAAAAGCATTGAAACTGTTTGTGGTACACACAGTACCATAAACATGCAGTATTACACTTCTGCCATCTTTTGGCATTGACGAGTTTCAGCAGATTTTGAGGAATCAGATAAGCTACAATAGCAGGTTCACGTCTAAGGCCCGGTGTTCAGAATGTGCCGCTGTAACTGCAGGTAACGAAAGAGAAGAAATGCAGAAAAGTATGGCCCACAACTAAAAAGAAATCAATTTTGATATCCGAAGTTAAAGATGAAATATATTGCTATCAAGTATTTTCAAGAAAGAGTTCTCTTTTTTTACCTTGAAATATACATTTTTATTCCATAGTCTTTAGCTTTATGGTCACTTTCTTGGAAATGAAATGTCAACCAAGTAAACAGTTCACATCTTCAAAACAAGCACTTACCAGAATATGCTAAACCATAATACTTTTCTTCTTTAGTCCACCTAATAAATTACCCTGTACCATACAGCCTCCATTCTCTTTTCTTCAAACACAACTGATGTTACATTGGATTTTACCAAATTCACATGCTCAAAGATATTATCCTTAAAAAATTTTATCAGGTCACACAGCAACACAAATTGTGAAAATAGTAACAAAATTGTTGTCATCCTTGTACCATCCTACTAAGTCAACAACCTCTCTGAAAATCATTAATGATGGAGGGCCAAACGTAGCTCTTGACCAAGCTTAGAGCAATTCCGTTGACTTTAAAAGGAATGCATCTGTCCTGTGAGGTTACTTTTGAGTAAAAGCTGCCTCAGAAGGTTAATGGAAATTAAGCTGTCATCTATTCTAGATTTTCAAAAGGGACGATTTATCCTTTATCACTGGGCAAAAATGAATTTTCCAAAGTATTAATGAATTTCTGTCTCATCCATGCTTTGAAGTTTCGATACCATTCTAAAAGCTTTTTTCTCCTTTGAATCTTTTCTTGTAAGCTCATTTTTTTTTCTTTCTCTAGAATAGCAGGAAGCTCTTTCCAGTTTTTAATAAAGATAAATGGAGCTCCCATGGTTTTTAATAATTGCAATGGAGCACTGTGGTACATTGACGAATTTCCACAATCACCTGGTGTCATTACATCTTCTATAACGGGCAGAGATCCATATGAACAAGCTTCATAAATTCTGTAACATTCTGTATTTATTCCCACTGGGCACAATGTCAAATCACTCTGCAGCAAGGCATCTTGATAGTTTTTGAAACTTTCATTTGTTTCTTGAGGCTGCCACCTAGGAAAATAAAAGGGGTGAAAATTAGTATTTTCCCCACAGGCACTGCAATGAAAGAATACAGATATGCTTTAAATTCCATTATTTATAAAACTGAAAATGCTATCAGTGTAAAAATCTTATATTACATACACAGTCTTAACTGCTCTTAAAAGTGTCTTCTAAAAATTTATTGAAAATGTCACTGTTAAAAATAGACTGTAAGATGTGGCCCTTTTTGGAAATTATTAATACTTAGAAGTGTAAGAAACAAATTGAAATGCCACTTCAAATCTTCTGCATGACTTGGATAATGCACGTCAATTTACTTCACAGCACAGTTTACAAACAGACAAAAAGAGAGACACTCAATGGACTTTTTAATGACTTTGTTTGGCCTCAAATACTTTAAATCGGTAGAGGTTTGCTCTTCAAAAGTTAGGACATAAAGCAATTCGTTTAACCTGAATTCATCTACTTGAAGTGCCTCAGTATGTCTGGGAGATAAGAGTTTATGTCACAGATAAAATCCATCTCCTGAGACTCTTCATCAGGGCAGCTGAGGTCTACCTAAGCACTGCTGTGTCTGCTATCCAACATTTTATAGGTGTTGCTTTTCAAAGTTAAGAAATACAATCAGAACCCTACTCTTAGTCAAAAACAACAGTGCTGTACAGATTAAATCCATTCTCATGTGGAACACAACAAAATATGGCTGTCTTGTTTCTTCTATTAAAGACATTAAACTCCACAAAATACAAGACAAGTGTTTCTTCTCATAATCAAATATTTGTACGAAAAAACCAGATGGTCTTTGATGGTTATATATATAGGAGACTTTTCTATACCAGATTTAAAAATATATTTTATGTAAAATATAACAACAGAAAGACTGTTATGATGACCTAAACAAAGAGTCTCAGCAATGTTCCCTCACTTAATGACTGACTACCTTTATTTGTACTATTTTTTAACACTCAAGGAAAGATTGGTAATAATGAACCAGGCAAAAAAGTCTGAGTATTTTCATGAAGTAAATTAAAGTCTTACTGTTCTCTGGCTGCAATCCAGCAAAGTTTGTCAGGCCCATCCTGTTTCAGAATTTCCATCAGGGTTTCTCTAGAAGAATTCTTATAAACTGTTCCTAAGAAATTACAGAGATATGATCTTGGATCATGTAGCATTGACCAGCTGGGTTCTACAACTGGAAAACTTCTGTAGCTGTAAAAACAATGTATAAGTTAGACAACTATAACAAAAGAAAACATTTTGCAGCATTTCATCTTCACTGCATCATATTTTAAGACTAAAACCACCTACTTGTTGCCAATCCACATCTATAAATAGACAGACCCACGTTAAACCAATTCAAATCCTGTCCTAAAAGTATGTCTTTATTCCCTTTGCCCCCACTACTCTTTTCAGAAAGTTTCCAGAATACTTACATCTTTTTTCAACATCAGAAATATTATATGTGTAATATATATTACAGAATGTCCTTGACTAACACGCTTTTCCAAAGAAGCTGTTCTTGATGCAACCACAAGTTGTGACTGAAACGGTCAGGTTAATGGTAACTACGGCACTTAAATCTCGCCTACCTTAATCTCTGGATATGCCTGTCAACTAAAAATACCACTGGTAACCTCTCAAAGCAAAATCTCACTTTGACCTGAGTGAACTTCAACAATCTAATCTTTTGACTACTAAATAGTTTGCTGTGCATTATTTGACGGAGCAGTCCTTTCCTAATACTTCTCCTGCGTGACGAAGTTAATTCACTTAGTTTCTAATAACCATCTGCCCCTTCATGATAAATATTTTTGCATCATTCTACGTCTTCATTTTCTCCCTTTACTTGGAAAATCTGGGACATTTTCATGCCTTTAACCCCGTTTTTCACAGCTGTTGTATGCAAGGGCTGGAAACCCCCATTTTGATACCCAGTTTATCTTCCTCCACCCAGCTTTGCACCCTAGTTTATTGCCGTAAGTGTTGTTGCTTTCTCTTAACTGTCACCTTAATCTCTGCATCTCAAAACTCAACTTCTTTCCACTTAGGAAATTCCAATGCCATCAATTCTTTGACACCATCAATAATCCAAATTTAGCATATTTCAGAGACACTGTGAACAAGTTCAAGCTGTATATAAAAATACTCTATACAGTTTTCCGGCTTGTTGAGCAAACTGGATCAATACACGATATTGAATTCAAATTCAACATAAGATATGAAAATAATCCTGTATTCCTTTCAGCTTCTATTACCCTGGTAAGTAGCTGAACCACTATCAACTCTGTTAGTAAGAAGTAAAAATGCATCTAGCTGAACCAAACCTTTATTTACTCCACATAAATAGTTTAAGCACTTAAGTATAACAAAAATGGGTTTTTTAAGCAAGCAGTTTAGATAGCTTACACTACTGTGATACTGGAGTAGAACAACTCCAAACGGGAAGTCTTTTGAGCCATAATGGAGGTTAAAAAAAGTACTCTTTCCTTTCCTGAACAAATAGTACCTGCAACTTTATTACATAAATATCTTTTAAATCTCCATGTCACTGGTAAATATTACATCAGCAGTTATGATAAATCTCAAGAACAAATCTACTGAAGAAAGAATAAACAGAAAACCTCAGGAGACACAGGTTCATTTTCTTAAAGCTTCCTACACACTAGAATTCTTTTCCTGTTGCCATTGTTATTGCTAAATGCAACTTTCAAAGACTCCAATGTCTGATTTAGAAAATGATTGATAGGATCATGTTCTGCAATTTACTTACAATTGTTTTGGCATCAGCAGTAACACTCAGTCATATTTTCCATACCTCACGCATAACAATTAATTAATCAATTGCAACTTCTGTCTATAGCACTTACGTAGCTACTCCTAAAGGCCACTGGAAAATATCTTCTTCATTTACGAACGCATAGTCATATGTAACAAAGAGCAGATTTACAAAGCCCCCGTTTCGTTTCAGGTATGGCTGAATCCACGCGTTGTTGCACTCCTCGTTCCCAAGCAGCACCACTGCCACGTGCTGGATTTTGCGGGTCTCCATCAGTGTTTGGGCGTAGTGCAGCCACTGCGTGGCGTAGGCGATCTTCGCCGGCTCCCTCCCGTTCAGCACCAGCACCACATGTTCCGCTTCCACCGAGAAGTAGCCGGGAACCACAGATGGGCCAGTGAGGAAGCTGAGAAAACCAAAATACAACACTAAACAAAGTGAGACAAATTATCGACCTTAATCCTCTAACTAGTTTTACTACACAGTATGTACTCCAGAGATAATTTTTTCTTCAATAAAGTAAATGCAATATACTGCAAAATTACTGTGCAATTATAACCACTTCTGTTGTTAGTATCTACTGCTTGGCACAGAAGTAAAGCTGATTTTTATTCGGGAAAAAAGAGATTGACTTAAATAAGGTGTTTTGTCAATAAATCAGAACTAGTACCATATTCAAACCTCAAAATGTGCGTAAATCAACCACCTTTCAAAAAAGGGTGCACCTTGATGTTCACTAAAGGTAAAAACTTTCTTAATTCCAGTAATAACCAATGACTGCTGTATTAGAACATGAGAGAGGCCCTCCCAAAAACCTGTAGACTGTACTAAATCTGGTATCATTACGAGGGACAGTTAGCAAGTCTTGCGTACTACTTTTCTCAGTATTTTGCTTAAGTTTCTGCTGAGCAGAATCAATAACACAAGAAGCATCTATCTAAATGTAAACCCAGGTCAAACTTGAGGATCTGATATAAAGCAGTAAGCACAAACATTTTAGTTATAAAATGGCTTTTCTATATCTTGCACAATGTATTTAACAGAAGAATTTCAGTCATGTAGCAAAATCATTAAATCTTTAATCATTTGCAAGTATCTGACAAAAGCCATTTATGAACTGCAATGAAACAAACCAGAATTTGCCAGCTCCTGCTCTTCAGTTACCTGGTGTATTAACAGATTATTGACTGAATATAAAGAAGTAGTAGTTACACAGCTTGGGAAAAATTGGAGGGGAGAAAACAGAATTTTTTTTTCTAGGAGTCAGTTAAGTGCTAGTTTTCTAGGTCTGCTGCATTACTAGTTTTTCAGCTACCAGCAAAACTTAATTTAGAGTGAGCATAAGTTTTAACTCATGAAGTGCTGAGTGACAGCTGGTTTCAGTTCAAATATACTTACTGAGGAAAAAAATCCCTCACAACAAAAGCTGTAAAAACTACTCCAGTGAGGTTATCTGAAACAGACTGACCTTAGACAAGTGTATTTTAAACCTGAGTTAAGCTGACATGCTGCTGCCTTGGTGGGAGGGGTGTATTTTGGAGCCAAGATTCGTAAGACTCATGACTTAGAAACAAGACTTCTAATACATTAAATGTTAAGTCAGATCAAGACTTAAATCCGAAGTTTAACAGACAATGAGAACAGAATCGCTGGGATTCCTAAGAGAGAATACCTTTAGCTTTGGAATGCCTAAAATAGGGACTAATATATGTACATGGTCCAGTGATCACCTTGTAAAAAGAGACTTGGGGAGAAAGGGTTTTTTCTATGACACAGCACTCAGAGCTTAACAACCTTACAGGAATAACAAGATGTACAGGTTAGGAAGCAACGACCTGTGTGTAGGAATATAAGTTGAACAGCATAAAATTACAGTGGGGAAAAAAAAGTAACACTGTGCAAGTCTCACAAATCCCATACTTTAATAATTAAAACACCATGCTAGGGTTGTACTATTAACTCCCAATCAGAACACAATTGGGATTGGGAAATGGAATAGAGATTACAGAAGCCGCAAAATTAAGGGAGTAGTCCTAACAGTACCAACTACTCACATGACAGCTACATCAACAATAATACAGGAAGACTACATTTTTTGGACTATTGCTTTCCACTAAGTCCTTGTTTTTCCTTACTAGTCATAGATAGTCATACAAAAAGATCCTATTTCAGATTCTGAAAGTGTTGGACAGCCATTCTGTAACAGCAGTGGTTAAATTTAACACTTGCAGCAGGAGAGATCATAATAAATACATCCAGCATAGACATATTCATTATGCAATAAAGGAATTACATAAAAATGAGAAAACCAAGAAAAGAACTTGGAAAGGAGCAGTCCAAATCACAGGAAGCTTTCAAGGAGTTTATAGACTGTTAAAAAACACTGTGTAAGAAGCCTAGGCATGCTGTGTGCTTCAATCCAGAAAGTAAACAACACAGACCCCCCCAACCCCATATGGCTTAACAAAAAAGTAAGGGAGATTCCCACACCTAACTTATTCGCTTCAGCAAGAAATACAAGGTTGAACACCACAAGTATTATATCAAATGGAGGATTTGGACCTGGATAGCATTCACTTGAGAGTTTTGAAGGGACACAAATAAAGAGTTGCAGAACTGCTATGCAGCTGTCTATAAAGAGACACTATGCTTGATAAGTCGTTCACCATCTTTTGTAGACTCCCATCTACAAAAACAACTTGAGAGGACCCTGGAGAACAGTCAGTATTAATTCCCTCTCTGGAAGAGCGTGTAATAAACAGTAAGTTCACTGAATCTTATCAATAGGTAAGACCACTGATCACATATATGGATAAGCACTGCTGGAAATGAGTTATCCTGTCTCACTAATCTGATGAAGATCTATGAGCGCATCAATAAGAACACAGATAAACAGCATCCAATAGACGTAGTGTATTTGGATTTTCAAAGCGCTTCACTAAAGGGTTTTATTAAAATTAAATTACCAGAAACTATCCCTGGTGGAATCCTTTGATAGACAGAAACCTCTGCTGGTTGACTGAGGCAATGCAGCACTGAATGTTTATAAAATAGAGAGGGTGTGACTTGGTGGATAGAAATTTAGGAAAGCTCTTACCAAATAATAACAGGTAATTATGTACTCTACAGCATCTTCCTAGATGACAGGAAAGAACAGTGTGAATTGCTTCAGGCCGAAGAAAGTGTTAAATCCTGCTCTCTTGCTTTTTGTATGAATGTGCCATGATGTTACTAAAATCCACGACTATGCAGTTTCTTCTCCACTCCTGTTTTTAAATTAACATCACTGCATTTTATGGAGAAGCTGATACTTTCTGTATTTTTTAGGCAACTTCTTTGGTGAAAACGTGAAGCCATCAAAAGCTATATTAATTATGTGTATTCTCCATCATAAATATACAAAATGGGCTTATTCATGCAACTGTTAAAGTGGCATTTTGGCATTTTTGTGTCTTTAGATTTGGTATTCTTTAAAAACATTCACCAGAGGTCTATTTTTTAACAATCATTAGACTTACCACAGAAAACTGCAGAGCAGCACACATTCTCCAAATGTCACCTCAGCTAGTTCCCTCTAGCCTCATCTAGTAATCAAATGGAGATAATCTACCATAGCCAGGCAGTAAACAATTCTAGAAAATCTTATAACAAGTGAGAAGCCAAAATCACATAATTCTTCTTCACAACATAAACTAGTATTTCCAAATTGAGTAAAAAGCAGCTATTTCATTTCAGAAGCCTAGTTGTTAAAATAACAGATATATTGCATGTTTTCTACACTTTGCACAACAAGTTTCTTCTAGCCTGTCAAAAGTTAACCTTTGTTATGCTGGTACTAAACTTAAGCATAGTATTTTTATAGGATCTAGCATCCAAGTTGAAATTAAAATAAGGACTTGATTATCCCTGGTTCATCCAGACATAACAAGAAGATATTTAAATGCAAGTACAGAAGTCTTTGAGAAATGCATACCCTAAAGAAACATGTCAGCTTATTAATCATCTGAAACAGGCACACTAGAAAGAAAATAACCATAATCAGTCAAGTGACAGACTCATTAAGTACAGCAAATTATTTTCAAGTTATAAACGTGAAAATCAAGAGCCTGAAAGAAATTCTCATGTCAATACCAAGAAGATAACCTATCTGGCAAAGTATCATGCATTTCTACAGCTTCTGAGATTTTAACTCTGGAAACAGCAAAGTCTTTTGCCACCAAGACTGCACTGCAGGCACTGGTCCGTATTCAAAGAAAGCATTGTATATTTGTGAATGGAAAGCTCTATTGCTCTCTCAAGGAGACTACCAAGATGCAGTAGCATCATTCATAGTTGATTCTCTAAACTTGTAGGATCATCTTTTATTTGCAGACGAGGAATATAGCTTTTTTTGTTAAAGAGTACATAAATTCATCGATTTCTTCTGAAAAGATTCTATGGCCTGTATGTACCATGTTCACTGTTAGATACTTTGATAAACAATTCAACATGATTTAAAGAAGTTTTGTGATCACTTTAAACCTCCTTTCAATTCACAAGTTTACTTCAAATTCCAACTAGAACGACATCTTATTGTGCAAAGAAAAAACAGCCTTCTGAAGCAACACACTTTTCAGAAGTTAAACTCACTTAAGTGTGTAATTTATGTATTAAAAGAAAACTTTTTTAACAGGCAGGTCCTGGTGCAAGTGACTAAACGAGACTAAAAGTGACTAAAGGAGACCTACTTCTGCAGACTGGCTAACTGGCCAAGTAGACCTTCAGCTTTCACCGTATCTTCACAGAAAGCCTTAAAATGGTATTAAATAGGAACTCATAGAAAAATTCTGTATCATTCACTGAATAATATAAAACATTTGACAACAGTCTTAAAACATACATGACCACAGATCAAATACCACTTTTAAAGCAAACGGTGCTCTAAGCATAACGTTCCTTTCCATATAAAATTTTGGTTTGCAAATCAAGTAGCTCACCAGAAGCTAGGCCTCCCAGATTGCCTTTGTTATAAACAGAAACAAACTACAGTTTTGGCATTTTTCCATTTATGAATGAATGAACGAGCCAAGTCCCTTTCCCCTGAATACAGCAGAAACTAAACAGCAGGAGACATCTTCCTGCCTCACACATGCATGCTTGATTTTTCAACTATGTACCCCCAAACCCCAGTTCTTAACACTTTTCTCGGGGTTGTATCCTGATCCTGCCACTAAGGTCTCTTGGCTGCCCTTTTTCTCAGCATTGGTAAGTCTTTCCCTATTTTTTTTTAATAACACAAACTATCTAAACCAGATGAAATTGCTCCCTAGTTTTCTATTTTTTTAACAGTGACATGATTGGACTAGAATTGATTAGTTTCATCAAGTACATGTTTCCATGTATAAATGATAATTCTGAATGAGAAGCTATGTGCATATTCCACAGTTATCAAAACATTACAAAATTAAAGGATTTGCAACTGTATTAAAATAACCACAACTTTGAGGTAGGCAAAATAATGCACCCGAGCAGTGCATCATGTAGTTTAATTCTCCAGTGCATTATTTGTTAAAGTTTACACCATTGAAATCAACATAATGAACAACACCTGAAGTATGTTTTTCCTGCTTTTTGGCTTCCTTCTCTCCACTGTGCAGTCCCATCAGCTGGCTCAAGGTGCCCTCCAAAAATATGTTGCCAAAGGTAAAGACCTACATAAATGAAGACATGATGGAGAATTTGAATGTACAGATCTTGCCTACTCTGTACTCCTAACAAATAAAATTATTTCTGGAAAATGAAAAAGCATCACAACATAAGAACTTGGGAAAGAAATGTCAGAGATTCTTGATTAATATGACTTGGAATTAGTTAAGATGAATTTTTCCCACTCTGGCATTTAAAAGAATTCTTTGGCTGACAAAATGTCAGCAGATGAAGATATTCCACACTACTGCTTCTGTTAGCAACTCTTTCCAGCACACATACCAATAAAAATGAGCAAATATTAATCAGCATTTTAAGGACAAGCATACTTCTCTTAAGCTTTTGTGAAACGCACCAATTTTTTGTGATGGTAATACACCAGGTAATATACCTATGTGTTCTACAATGCTACATGGAAGTTCCACTTTAAACCTGGTATTCACAAAAAAGCTAAAGTAAGAACAGTGATCTGTCTTCAGCAGTAGTTAAAGAGCTTGAGAAGACCTTGGCTCCCGCTCCCAATTTGTGTAAAGAAAACTCAGTGTCTTCCACAACAAAATAATTTCCAAGTTTCTCAGTGGCAGCAGTACTGCAGTACACTGCAATACAGAAAATGCTTTATTTCTCACTGTATGATGTTTTATTTCATGAAGTGTGGGACAAAAATGAATAATCTGGTTAGGCAAGTAAGAGGCCTCTCCTTGTGTTGTACTGTAAACTAGACTGGATTAGAAAAGTAACTGTGTTTCTCTGCCATCTGAGATACTTTCCTTGACAGATGCAGAAGAACAGCCTTGAAAGGAACTGATACAAAGAAAGGGGAGTTCAAGTACTCTTATACTGCTATAAATTTGAGTAACAACTCAAATTTCCTTAATACTCTTCATGCACAGATAGACACACTATTGAATCATATACGTAAGGGTCAGTCATCAGGAAACAGAGGGAAGTGCCACACTAGAAAGGTTAAATAACCAACAGACATTGTCTACATCTGCTTACCAATTGCTGCTTTGCCCCAGATCTGTACTCTAAGACTGGTCTGTTCTAGGTGAGATCTTGCATATTTTATCATCTTAAGATTAGCTTCATATCTCTGCTGAGAAGCAGCCAGCTCGTTTTTCTCGTCTGCATCCCATGGATTCCACTCTTCGTTTCCCAAGGCAACATGATCTGTAAAACCTAAAAGAGTGAATTACATTATAAAAAAAAGATCAAATTCACAACTTTAGGAAGACTGATGAATTTTCTGAAATTCGTGATTTCAAGCAGCACCTGACAACCTTCCTTCAGCCCTGGGCCGGGCACACCGCCACCTTCTCCTCCCCCGCCAGGCCGCGCGGTGCCACCCAAGGCACTGCGGAAACAGCCGCGGCCAGCGCAGGCCCGGCGGGGAGCTGTGGGGCCGCGGCCCCGCTCTCCCTCAAGGGCCGCCACTAGACCCCGCCCGCCGGGCCGGCCCCGCACCGAGGCCGCCGCCTCTGCCCCGCCGGCCGCGCACAGGCCNGCGCGCGCCCCGCATCCCGCCCGGCGCGGGCGGAAGGCCCGGCGGGGAGCGCCGGGAGGCGGCGGCGGCTGGAGCAGACTCCGCCCGCCCGCCCGGGCTGCGTACGCTGCCGGGGAGGCTCAGAGCCGCCGGGGCCATGACGTGCCCCTGCCCTCAGCCTCTGAGCGCTGCCGGCACAGCTGTGCGATAATGTGTAACCAGCTTGTAAACGGATAGATGAACAGCACAGTCAGGTTATGGGAATTTTATATAATGCGGAAAGCTTGGACAGATCAGAGTGAGTCCTGCTCCATAGAAAGAGAAAGACTGTCCACGAGTCCTTTTTAAGGCTAGGTGCTACAGCTTCTGTAAAGCATCCACCAGCCTGTAGACAAACACCATGACCCTAATTGTCGCCAAAAGCACGGCGACCTTCACCCACCCAAAGCAGAGAGAGTCTAGAACAGTATGGACTGTAATGCACTGCACAACCCTACAGCCTTTTCTGGGTCTGAGTGGGTTTTTTCTTGATCAGTTTCTTACCCTTATGAACACTAAGCCTTGCTCTGACCTTGACCTGACATTCATTCAGTGGAGCAGTGCTTGTTCCCAACTGAAATGTAACTACTTGTCTTAGAAGGCCTTCTGAAATAGGCTTACAGTCAGCCTACTGCCAAATCTATAATTTAATTTAATTGTTTATACATTTGCTGAAGTGTAAGTCTAGCCTGATCACCCACAGTGGCAGCAATCACAGAATGGTTGGGGTGGGAAGGCGCCTTCAAGATCATTAAGTTCCAACCCCCTGCCATAGGCAGTGATACTTCCCACTAGACCAGGTTGCTCAAAGCCCTGGGTCACTTCCAAGAATGGGACGTTCACAACTTCTCTGTCTTACCATACTCAAAATAAAACATTTCCTCCTTTCAGTTTGAAACCATTGCCCTGTGTCATGCCACTACTAGCCCTGGTAAAAAGTTTTCCTCTTTCTTTTAAGTTCCTTTTATATACTGAAACCCTAACCATTAAAGCCCTACATATAATGCAAATAACACTTGTCAATACTACTGGTAATCTATTGCAAAATTGCAGGTCAAGACACTTGTTCCTGTTAGGCATCATGGCCACTTTGCTTTGGTTTCAGTGATTTAAAACTTTATGAAAAAATGCACCTCACAAATGCTTTCAAAGTGAAGACCGAGCTTCTCTCTTGCCTTTCTAGCTTAGTGCATCTGTGTGAATGCACAAGGAACTGGTGCAGTCACAAATTTCAGGAAACCAGCAACATGATATCTGTAGTGGTCAATATTAAAATAAACTATTATCAGTTTTAACTGCAGCCTGTTTTCTAGACTATATCAGTAACTGTGTCTGTAAGCTGAGCTGCTAAAATTTAAGGAAAATAATCTTTGTACAAACACTTTAATTTAAAACAGAATATGATAATGAAAGTATGATAAACATACAACCAAAAGGAAATAAGATGGTAGTAGAAATTAATTACAAAGGGCAAAGAAGAATGAAAAACATTTAACCATTTGGAAACACAGGCTTCCTATTGCACAACTTCACTGCTTTGGATAATGATTAGAAAGTTCTCTTTTCTTCCCACGCAGGTGCAGTTTATTTCTTATAAAAATGACAGAAGAGACTTGAAAAGAAAAAGTCAAGAAGGATTAATCTGAGAAGAGTTTGGATTATAGACCATCTCAAAAATAGTATCTTAAAAGTCTGCATTTGATTGTGTGCATTTCAGTAAGAAATGAGAAAGTGAATATGATTTGGAATAGCAGTGATTATTGCTGAGCAGGTCTTTCATAATAGTGATGATTCTGTAGTCTTATTTAAAGCAGAGAAGAAAGGTATATTAACCAAAGTGAGGTAAACAGGCAATATCAATCAAAGTCTTAGAACAACTGTAGTAGATGGCAATGCTTGATCATTTGGAAAGAAACCCAAATCCAGAAGTGAAAATGTGTGAGAAGGAACAGCATATACTTCCGAGCACAGCATCTTAATCTTATATTTCCTACCCTTATTAACTAGTACATTTTGCAAGTTGCATTGGCTCATTTCATGGGCAAACCAGGATGTAAAAAGCTACACATAATGTAAAAAAGGATATTAATTTTATAAAATTTTATATTCTTTTCCAGCCAGCTCTGGACAGACTCAAATAATTGGTTTTCCTGTAATGCAAACTCAAATCACATAGAAACCAGTGGGAATTAAGAATATAATGTTAAGAATGTACTAAGGGAGAGAGTGTGTGTGAGGGGCTGGACTTAACAGAATGCCTACATGAATTAAGATCTTGGAGCAGGAGCTTTGTCTAGGGATTATGGGAGTAAAACTTACAGAAACATTAAACTGGAAGAACACCTTAACCATGGTATTCCCTGAAATCACGGAAAAACGTGCAGCAGATACCAAATTTAGGAATTGAATTTCATGCACAGTGTCCGTAGGGGCCTGCAAAGCCCAGCAAGTACTCCCTCCTAGCATTCTATAACAAATTTCTGATTTGTTCTAGAAGACCAAAAGCTGAGTGTTATGTCGCAAGAAGAGAAGAGAGATCAAAAGCATCAGTGATGTCTTGGACCTCTGTCAAAGACAAGATCATTATATCTCTAGATGGCATTAAGAAGCAGACATGCCCTACAGCGTAGGAGAGGGTGAAAAGTCCAACAGCCATGGCTAATGAGACTTGGGAAAATCTTGAACCTAGATCTGATAAATTGGGAGGCTTAGATTCTTTCTTAGCTCTGAGACAGCTTCCTCTATGATCTTCTGGCAGCTTATCTTGTCTCATGGGGCTCCAACTGACCCCTTGTAAAATGTACGAAACTGAGCTTCTTGGACTGTTAGGAATCCTAGCTGATATAAAATAGTTGACATTTTCTTCGAATGAAAATTACTCAATAAAGACAGAAAGAGTTTTCACAAAAAAGGAGAGTGTATTTAATAACAAGGATTTTGAGCAGTAAACAGTTAAGCTTTATGAGTTCTTTACAGGATAAGGCATCATAAATTAGGAGACAGTTTAAAAATGTATCATCAGGTTCAATAACTGTTTAGAGACAGGAAGAAATTAAAAAGAGCACAGAAGTGTCAAGTACCTTCAACAAACGTCTATTCTGTTCAAGAATTCATTAAAATAAATGAAAATTAACCTGGAGTTTCAAAACTACGACTGCAACTGAAAGCCTAAATCAAAATACATTCTGCTGTACATCAGGTAATTTGAGTAAGCAACTCAGAAAGTAAGGTTTTTTCTTGTGAAAAGTATTATTTTTCTGTACATATTATGATAAAAGCAGGATTCCCTGATACTTGTTTTTACTACTCATGACTGCCTACAATAAATTATTCTTCGGTCTCTGTTACTCCCAACAAAATTCTTGCCGAACTGCTTGTCTTGTCTTTGTCTCTGCTCATCGACTATTGAGTTAGAATCGCGGATATCACTGGGAAGTTTTAAAAAGCTATATTGATCAATGTGTGACATAGGCTGATCTGACCAAGGTTTTAAAGCAGAGTTAGGAACAAAAGCACCAGTTAGACATCTAACCAGAACGTGGAATGAAGACAGTTGTTGCCAGAATCTCTGCAGAAAGGTGTTGAGCTTCAGTTACTGCTCTATTGGTCCTGTTCTCATTAATTAAGAAGTTTGCAGGGTTGTCTTCTGCCACCTGCAGAGTGTTGTAGGTAGCCGCTGTTACAATTTGTCTACAAAAGCCTGAATCTCCTCTTGAGGCTGCCCCATACAAGGCTGAATGAAAGTGAGAACTCTGTTGTAGACAATTAAATATGTGAAGCTGGAGAGGCCTCTCTGCTGGCCACAGATCACAGTGTCCATTCCTAGCCTTTGGCAGAGTAGCTCTGGATAAGTCTCTTGAGAGAGGTAACAGTCTTTGGTGCTTGTTACTGCTTAATTAATAGAAATGCTCCGTTCTGCTGGCTCTGGCTTGTAGGAGTACACCCTGACATCATCCCTCAGGCAGAACAAGGCTCAAGTTAATTTCATTTTTACTTGAAACTAATTACAGTGGCTGCCCTATCACTTCAACAGGGTATTGCTTGAGGCAGCGAGGTGATGGTAAGGAACTTCTGGTGGTGGTAAAAAATTAAGGGCAGTGAGCTCTTATTTTTTTGTACAGATGGATCAATAAGAGGGTGTCCACCTATGGCCTTCTAAGTTCGTAGTTTAAGTGAGGACAGTCTTCCTGAGAAACTAATGCACTGCAGGAGCATCAGAATAAAGTAATTTTCCAGCCTAATGAGATGGCAAAAGCAACTGCCATACTTACTTCTATATCGCTCTCACATTCAAGATTCATCTATCTGAAGACATTTTTAGATAAGAAGGGGTAATGCTCCCATTTAGAATGTCTCCAGGCTGAAGTCTGTGCAGATAACTGTTCTATTCCATTATATTCTGTTCTGTCAAAGCATAAAGCCTCTCAGGACACTGTGTTTCCTCCTGAGACACAGAAAGAAAGGACTCATAGCTGCTATTTTCTGGACTGTTTTCATGTCTTACACATTTTGAACATCTATGTCAGGACTGGGTTAGACCTTTCCAACAACTGAAATGGGTTTGATGTAAGCCATGCATTACTAAGCATACCAAACTACTGTTAACCATGCTCCCCCTTGTTCCCTGAACTGTCACATCTCCAGTATTTTTCTAAGTTGGTATATAATAAAGGAAGGCAGTAAAGTCAGTTCCCTTCTCCTTTAACATTTCTTTGGATGTTCCCGCCCAGATAAAAACTTTATGGCTCATTTGCTATTTCAATAGGCTAAATACACCCTTTTAAAAACCATTGTTTTCACAATCTTTTTCAATCTCGTGTACAAATCTAAGACAGATAAATGTCTTAAACATTTATGAAAGAAATAAACATTTCTAAAACCGACATCGTTACATTGGCCTTGCACATAGATCTTCAATGTTTTCATGGTATATATGATTTCATTGTGGATAGATAGGATTATTATGTGTTACCCATTCTTACTGAGTAACACAAAGACATATTTGCATGACACTGTCTTCTAGAAGATTCAAAGGGAAAGAATTTATTCTTACAGGAAGAACTGCAGTGAGTTTTACACTAGCAGGAATTTTCGCTATATTTTAAAATAAATCTATATTAGCATATCACACTGTGGTGTGAGTCATCTAAGTTTCTGTGTCATGGGGAAGAAGGGATCATTTGAAGTCTGCAGTGCTAATTGAGGTGTTTACAGTGCCATTTAAAAATCACTTGACACTGAAATTCTTTAGAAAATAATTTCTGGAAGGCAAGCAACATAATCTCTTATGGAGGAATTCTAGAGCTGTAGTTTCTGGTTCCCTCTGGTGCAGGAACAGCTCTGCTTCTGGCACTTGATCAGACTATTTTCTATGATATTTGGGTATGGGCATCATTTACATGGCAGTTACACAGGTGATAAGAGAAGGAACATAGGGCACTTGGCAAAGTGCAGCAGTGAGTGACCTGTCTGAACAGTTCACGTGAGCTGCGGTTCATTTACTTCCTCTGTCTGGGGATTTATCAGTAGACAGAGCAGGTATGTGTGAAAGTTGTTTTTAGGCTGGTTATCATGGTGTTGGGTTTTTGTGTGTTTGGTTTTTTTGATCTGTAGTGATAAAACAGAAGGAAATGCTCTGAGATGAACCAAAAGAAGCTTCTGTTCTTCCTCAAGCATGGTATCTTCACTCTTCCATGCCCTAGCTGGGCTATATACCAGGAAGAGTACAGTCACAGCTCTGTTTGGGTTTCATGTTAGTGGTCAGCCTGAAGGTGCTTTAAAAGATTCCAGTTTACTTCCCACTGTCTAAGTCTTAAGAAGACACACAAAATCAGTTACTTACTGCTTCTTAGCTGAGAAGCAGCTGATTTCGACAGAGGAAAGATAATTTTTTGAAACACGAACACATCTTTTTTTTTGTGATTGTGAGCATTTCTCTCAGCTATTTATACCAGAATTACCTAAGGAAATGCAGCTGTGCCCTTCTTCTTATGTATGCAGTCTAAATCAAATTCTTTGTGTCTATTTTATCTTCCTAATTTTTGTATTTTTTTCCTACTAGACATGGAAATAATGGAAGCCCCAGGCTTTCTGAACATATCCCAGTGGGAAATGAGTTGAAAGAACTGAAAAAATAAGCTAATCATTAAGGCTGTAGCAAGTAGTACAATTTTATATTTAGAAGCCACCTTTTTATTTTTGAGCATATGATTCTTCCTGTTCAGCTCTTTCATCCCACTGAAAAGTTTTATTTATACGGCAAATTCTTTTAGAGTCTTTGGATTGATAGTAAATGGAAGACTATTAAAAATGCTTTTTAGCATCAGAACTTCTACTGTTCTGAAATTAATTTGTTCTTATTTTCCGAGATTCATGATTGTCTCATTATTTGCCATTTGCATGGCCTGCCATCTACTGTTGCTTCTAAAGTGGCTTACATGGCCTTCAAGGCATCTGGCCATGTGCTGGACTGAGAAATTGTGTGAATTGTACTTTGAAAGTCTGCTTTCAGCAGGGTAATTTATTGCTTGTTAGGATGGAATTTCAAGATATGTTATCTTTGCTTATCATCCTTTCAGATGTACTCTGTCACAAGAGAACAAATAAAGTGACTCTGCCATTTATATTCCAAATGGTATCTATTTATTCAATCTCACAGTTCCCTTATGATTAAGTGAAGCTATTTAAATCAGAACAGAATGTTTCTCTTTTAATATGGGAGCACTGCCTGTCCATCAGGTAGGCATGCTCTAACAGAAAGACAAATCTGTTCTCCCATTGAAGCTGTTTAGATGTCCTGGCATAATGAAGGTAGTGATTTTTTAACATTGCATTTTTTGTACTGGCCAGAGGTAACAGGATCTCTTTCCTCGAGGGTCTCATGGGTGCTGCTATGAGACTTGTCACTCAAGCTTCATTGACAAGAAGATATGATTGAATGAAGTCAGCTACCACATTTCTAGCAGTTTGAGGAGAAGTTTTTGCTATATCTTAATGAGAGCATCTTTACAGGCTTCAGGAAGGAATTAAATTGCAAGTGTCCATACATGAATGATTGCAGTTTTCCTAAAGCTGAAGGCCAGTTTAGGTCCCCTGTGAATACTCTGTGTATGCGCCAGAGTTAAATTCTAATCCACCACCGTCATGAGAAGGTAAAATCCAACTCAGAGTATTGGGCCTGAGGAAGGGCAGTCTCTGCTCATACCATTCTCAGGTGAAGACAGCTCAGATGTTCCAGTAGCGCCATTTCACTTTCTACAGGCAATGGGTTACACAGCCAGCATGTAGCACCCACCAGAACAGGAACAGGATGAGTGTTTGTGCACTGATTTCTAATCCACTGAAATTTATGTGTCAGCATTGCAGACTTTTAGCATATGTTTGTTGTACTTATTTTGTGTTTCTGATAGTGCATATTTGATCCACCTGTATGTATTTGCTCCATTCTAAAAAGCTTTCGGATGGACATGTCGACAGCTTCCTGTGGATATAATGAACCTATACATACTGAAATATCCACATTTGAATACAGATTTATAAATATTGTTTAGAGAGTTTGATTTCAGCAGTGTATGGGGGTTGCTGTGTCCAAATAACTGACACCGGCAGTGCTTGCACTAATTCATAAAGGACATTTGCCATTTTCTGAGAGATTATTTGGTTGGAGACTGTAACATTCTTGGTGGGAATATCCATAACCTCTGCTGGCTTGAGCAAATATTTAAGGAGAATTAGATAACATGCTGTCAGGTTTATGATGTCAGTGCCTCTAGTCTGGGGCCTCTACAGGGAAATGGTCCTGAGAGGAGACACAGGACCAGCACTGCTGTCGAGGGAGATTCAGATGAATTTGATACATTTAGGGAATTTTTCCAGTGCTTCCTAATTTGGAAATCCTTGGAACTTCTGAGAATGGTATAGCTGCAAATTTGGTAAAAGAGTTGCTCAGTGGTTGTCGTAAGAAGTTAAATTATCAAAACACAAGAAAATTGCATAACAAATTTACAAACTAGGCAGCTAAGATAGAAAGCAAAGGGAAAGAGGCTGTGTTAGCACTGAATCTCCTAACACATCATAATGAGTATGGCCAGGAATTTATTCTAATCTACTTATCACCTTGTTTTTCTCTATATAAAAACATTGTTCAATCAAAGAAGAGGGAAAACCTCATCTCCTAGTCACTGTCTTGATCCCCATAACAGCATATCTGTTCTGCTTTCTAGGACAGCATGGCCTGCATAATAGCAATCAGCAGTGTTAAGCATTGCTGCAACAGGAATAGCAGTTGCCTGAAGCTGACAGAGGCATGACAGTACGGGGTCAGCTGACAGTGTCCTTCACTCATTGTTGGGACTGATCCCTTATTTGCCAGTTAACTTTTGAGCATTTTTAATCTTTATTTACAAGATAACAGTTCCTCATAAAAATTAATGCAACCAATATAAAAATCCTTTGAATATTTCAATTATGATTAATGGTTTGGTTTTATCAGTATTCAGTAATATACATTTTTTGAGAACTCTATAGAGATTTTAATTTCAAATACAGTATCTCATGAACACCCCTTATGTTTGTTCTAACAGTACAACAAATAGAGAGGGGTTTATTTCTAATTTTTGTCCATATGAAGTTGCTGAAGGAATACAGTTCATTAAACTTGAAATGTTTGGCAATACCGAGTACAACTTGATGATGTTTTTGAATATAAAATCCTTTTCTGCCACATTCTCTGTAAAAAAGAAATCCACCAGGTAAGAAGAGAGAAACAGAGAAAAAGAGAGAAAAAGAAAAGAGGAAGAGGGAGAGATTTTCCTTGGAGTTACATTATGTTTAGTCTTTTGAATGACCAGAGTGTGTGTTAGATTGTAAAATCTTATCTTTGGTTTTGCTATGTTTTACATGATGGCCACACAAAAATGTAAAAGGATTAGCTTGGTTGTTGTATGCATTACAATATGCTTCATTTAAGGTAGAGAAGACCTCATCTGAATAACTGCACAGCAATATGGGAGATGCATTTCAGTGCAAATAGAGGCTGTTAATGCTTTTGGTTTGAAAAAAGAAAGATGAGTGCTCTAAAACCATCAGAGAATGTCAAAAAGGCCTCACATTAAATATTATTAGGGAAGAAGTCATTGTGCCACTGAGTAAATAAATGGTTTTATTTTCTAGTCTTGGGAGGAAAGACAGAGACTTAATGACTGTTGATAGGTTTCTTAATCAGATACTGAAGCCCCGTCACAAGCATTCACTTCCCTTTTATAACAGTTTTACAGCAAACTCCCCAAAATAGTTATCTTACTGCTTATTTATTTATTCTACTTAGAATTAGTCTTTATTATGTCTTGATACTATTCTAAGGAGATTGCAAAAGTAATTAATGTAGTGAACAGGATTTAAAACTTAACTTTCCAGCATCTGCCTTATACCACATGTCCTGCCCTTACACTGATGGCATCTATGTTAACATATGACCTCTACTTCCAAATTTAGCTCATAGATATAAAATTTCGGGAAAGTCTCTCTTGCAGTAAAAGTCAGTATGTTCAAAAGCAGACTGCTTGTGTATGGATCAGATGAAAGATTTACCTTGTTGAGTGTCTTGCCAGTGATAAAGGTCACCAACTGAAACAATGTAAGACCCCTTAAGTAGGTAAGACCCTATCAAGTTGTCTGCAGCCCTCAGCTGACCACCCTGATGATGAGCAGTATACAGATTTACTGCTTCCTGAGCACAGAACCAGACAGGTTCTTCCCAAATGCAGCCTCAGCCCAGACGGCCTGCAAATTATAACCCAGCAGGAGTGGCCAGGGACTTTCATGGAAGGACCCTGTGTCACTGGACTGTCTGATGTCCTGACCTCCAGGACAGGTAGCCACTGCACAGAGCATCAGACACATATATGGTGCTAATAAGGATATCCTAGAAGTGCTGTAGAGCATATTCTCAAATCCCCTCTCTGTTGATACCACGTCATGATGTACCCTGTGACAGACAATAGACAGCAGCAGTCAATTTGGCTCTGAGGCCATGTGTGGGGCTGGCTATTCATCACAGCAGAATGTCTGTAGCCTCATGATCCAAAGTGGCAAAACTCATTAACCTTTCAGCATAAACTGGCCTCATACCACCTTCTTTGTTGCTGTACCAGAGGCAGGTGACTTCAGCAGCCATAGTGTCTGCACCTGCCAGCACATCCTGCAAGGAGTCAGGGAGGTGTGCACCCAGCATGTGTCATCGCAGAGAAGTGCAGGTAAGTGGAATTTATCTAACTCAGCAATGCAGCGTTTACAGCTTGTCCTGTAGATCAGGCATGTGATCTTATCTCCTTTGGGTGGCACCAAGCTTTGGGAGTTCTGGCCTGGTTTAAGTGTTAAACCCACCGCCTTTCATTATATTCAGAATACAAGTGGGAGCTGACCCAGGGCACAGGGTACAAACACTTGCAATGGAAAGCATGTTAATATATGATAAGTCAGACAAAGTCTTTGCTGATGAAAGCTATGCACAAATTTCAAATAGTTATGTTGATTATAAGGAGACTCTCTGTGGAGATATTCCAGTGGCAAGAAACTGAAAGCTTCTAAATGGCTTCTTTTTTTTGGCTCATGTTCTTAAACTGTAGAAGCACTACTTTAGGCTACTGGTGGAAACCAGGTAACATTAGTATTTTAAAATATATTTGCACAATTGGATACTTCGGGGCATAATTATGGAGAGCTTGTTTTGTTTGTAGGTATCAACATCTGTTATCCTATCTAGCCTGGCAGCCATGGTATGTACTTTTGGTTTCTCCAAATAGATATTAAATATAAACAGAATACAAGCAGGATCCTCTGTAATACAATTTTGACCTTTCCACAAATGAGATGAAGAAACATTATCTTTTTGAGAACCTCTATGTAGAGAATAAAAAGCTTTTGATAATGACTGATATTCACACTGTCATTAAGTGTCGATTGAAATACAAGTTTCTAGAAGTACTGAACATGTAATGATCCAAATGGCATATTCATTAGATGACAAATGTCATGGGAATGTTTCTGGGGAGAAGCATCTGTCCTCCTGACACAGATTGCCTCTTCATTGCAAACAACGCAGACCCAAGCCATCCCTCCAACTCTCTGGTCAATACTGTCCACTTGAAGGGCCTTGGAAATCACCAAGCATGTGAGGTGATGACAAAGGACAAGGCAGCTGTAGCAACTCCAGGCCCACAGTCTGTGAGGCCAGGTGTTACATACAGTGGGTGGCACCACAGTGTACACAAGGCACTGAAGAAGGAAAGGGTGTCTCAGATGGATACCACAGGCAATAAATATCTAGGACCAAGACTGCTTGGAAATTTGTTTATAATTTAATTTTACATATTGTGTTGGATTTTATACTGTTACAAAGGGACTGCCAAGTTTGTAACTGGCAGTTTATTTAGGCTTTGGCTCACCTTTATATATTTGTTGATCAACAATCAGTTATTTCTGTAATGTGTTGTCAGTGACCCATTAATTATGAAAAAATTAATGACTACATCCTACCAAAAAATTTCATTGCCTTATCATAAAACACAGAATCATTCATCAAACTATTATATGGGTCCCCATGAGTCAAAACTCACAGAGATTTGTAATTAAATGGATAGAAAACACAGATAAAGCCTTTTGTCAATAAGTACCCATAAATTAGTCAGGCACAATATACTCCCTGCATATTAGAGAAAGTCTCTTTCTCCCAGGCACCTCTATGCTATTAAAAGAATTATGTAATATGTGAAGTAGTCAAGTTAGGAATGCGTATCTGGTGAGTGAGGCCAGGATGGTGGGGCAGTCTGGCGTTCCCAACCCCACTGCAGTGCTGCCCATGCACACCAGTACCATGTCCATGCTGGTGCCCCAGCTTGTTTAGGGAAGCATTCACTGCTGGGCTCTAGGACGCTGTGCAGAGCCTGGCTTGCAGCAGCCTCGCAGGAGTGGCTGCCACCCAGTGGCCTCTGCCTCCTCTACCGGGCCTTCAGCCTGCTCCATGCACCCACTGCATCCCAATATAGTTAACAGCCAAAGCTCTGGCAGCTGGTCTCTGTTTCAGATCCCAGACCTGCCTTTCTAGCAGATAAGGTGTCCAGAGAAGCTGTTTCTCCAGATTTCTCTCTCTGTTTTCTTTGGACTTCCCCTTTTTGTCCTACCTTTCTTGCATGAAGACACATGCCAAGAAGATCCTCCCCCTACTTTCTGCTCCTGCAAGAGCTCACAGTTATATCCTTACATCTGTGCAAACACAGGGATGGATAGGAAGTCATGGGTGAAACCAGAGAAGGTCTGGGCCAGAGACAAGTTGTGCAGGATGGACATACTGCAGTTTATGAGGGAGTGATCTATGGTAGCAGAGCACTCAGCTTTAGCAGCTGTGTAGGAAATTCAGTGAGAAAGCATGCAGGGATAGAGAAGGATGTCAGCTGCCTAGTGTGAGCTCATTCCTGCTCTAGCCTGTATGGCACAATTCTGCATGCTGGGTCTGAAAAATCTTTATTGGGGAACCAGCTGGGAAAATGACAGTGATACCTTTTCTTCTTAAAAGATAATAGAAGGACCTAGGAACTGGCGCTTTTAAAACTGAACTGTTACAAACAGAAAAAACCACCGAGATTGCCAATTCAGACTCCTGATAACTAAGAAATACCAGAATTGCAGAAAAAGTCTCTACAGCATCATGGATATATATATGCATTATAATGTACCTTCATTTCTTCTTCATACATCATTTTCTCATAGGACCTCTATGAGACTGACTGTGGTGACAGGGTATATTCTAAGGATTAACCAGGATTGTGTAGTGAAGGGGACTGCTAGTTATTATTCCTGCCTTCTACACTACAGGAGCAAAATGGTCTGTACAGATCAAAAAAGGGATTTCAGAATAGGAAAGACTGATTGCTGAATTAAATCTTTGAACATTGCCTCAAACTGGGTTTGGACACAGAGTTCCTGCAGTTCTCTATTGCAGGAATGATTTGAAGTAAGTTTTCATCCACAAGTGGTCATTAATTTCATGTGTCATGTTAATTTCTGAGTTTCCATGTGAATTGCTAGTGTTTGATTAGGGGAAGTATTGATATTTCAGAGCCATGATTGATGCTGGTAGGAGCTGTGCTTTAAATATGTGAAGTGCTAAGAAGTGCAAGATATTTTCAAAGATCAGGTACAAACCTTTCAAATTGTGCACCCACAATTATCAGGTGCTTTCAGTTTTAATCTCATATTAGTACTCTTTCCCCAAAACACCCACAGTTCCATTTCTCCATCTTGAACTGGCCTGCTGTACAGATTAATGCTGATGCCACACCCTAACAATATAGGAAAAGAAATTCTATGAAAAAAGACTATTTTGTGACCATATGAGGTTTTGAATAATGTACTATAAATAAGACACAGAGGCCCCATTCAACGATTAAATGAAGCAAGTGTTCTAGATTCTAAATTCAGAGATGGTAGTTTACTCTGACCTCCAGTGTAGCACAGGTCAGTTCTTCCCTGAATTAGATTTATTTAACTACAGCATCTCTTTTTAAAAGCTAGAAAAATCTCAATTTAAATACTTGTAGTATGAACAAGCTATCATTATTTTGCTAAATTATTGGAGCGATTAGTTTTCATAGTACTAATACATTCAATTTCGGTTTCGGAATGTCTCTGCTTTCAACTTCCAGGCACTTGATCTGTGTTTGTGCTTTTGAGACTGAAGAGCCCTCAATTATTGAATTTCTATTCCTCCTAGAGGTAATTAGAAGCTGTGATCAAGGCACCCTTTAGCCTTTTTGTTAAGATAAATAATCTGAACTTCAGTTTTCCACCACTGCAGCTTCCCCAATCCTTTGATCTTTCTCCTGGTTCACCTAGACCCAGCTTATTCCTTTTTCAGCTGTGGGTGCTGGGACTGTGACTAGCATCTCAGAAGGAGACTTGTTAGTCCCAGGTTGCATAACCTTTCTAAAACTTTTTGCTATTATTCTGCTCATTCATCACGTGATTGGCATTTTGTTTTGCTGTTATACCCTTTCCATACTGCACAAGGAGCCTAATCTCCATTTGACTGACACAATGCCTCAATCATTTCAGTTACTGTTCCCAACACAGTGTCTCATTATGTCTGTAATTCCTGAATATTTTTGAATTACAATTATCTGTATTGATGCACATATAATTTTATTGCAGCAGCTTATCAACTCGTTTGTTTGTGTGCCCTCTTCATGAGTCACATGCACACTTTGATCAGTAAGGATTGTCTCATTTCTTCCACAGCATTAAAAAAATGCAAAGGCCAAGAACTGACCCTAGCATGGCCTTAAGAATGAGATGGCCCTTAATGAGATCTCACTGTTTACAAATGTGTTTTGCAACCTGTCAACAGCTTTTAAAAATTCATTTTCTGTGTGCCACATTGCTTTTGTTTTAATTATCAAAATGTTGTACAGTGCCAAGGATTCTGACTTTTCCATGTAGCCTCTATTCCCTTTCTTAGTCACTGATTGTGAGGTCATTAATCATGCATGAAGTGAAGGAGACATCTGATGGGAAAAAAAGGATGTGTTCTTTTAATTAAAGAGTGTATCAAAAGGCATTGAAGACAGGTGAATTAAAGATACTCAAGCCATCATAAACCCCACATATCTAAACTTACGCTGGATTTTAGGTCCTAATTTTTCTAATGTGAAGGCCTTCTGTGTCTGTGTGTCAGGGTTTTGATGCTGGCTAAGTGCCAGGCACCCACGAAAAATCTATTCACTTATTTTCCTCTGCTATAGCTGAGCAGAGGAGGGGAACTAAAACTTCATGAACTGACATAAGGATTAGGGGGAAAACACTTTAAGGCAAAACAGGCTCAAAAGTTAAACAGTATAAAGAAAATTTATTATTAACAGAATTAAAAGTAAAAAAAAAAAGGTAATGAGAACTAAAATAAACCTTTAGAACACTTTTCCTTCCCAGTCCCTCCCTCTTTCTACTGACTGCATTAAGGAGGCAAAACATGGGGTTTTGGTTAGTCTTTCACTTCTTGAAAAAGATCTTTCCTCAGTACGCTTAAGGAAAAGAGTTTCTTTCTTCTGCTGTGCCGTGGGATCCTTCCCACAGGAGACAGTTCTCTGCGAACTTTTCCAGTGTGGTTTTAACTTTCACGAACACCGGGCCCGCCCGAACCTGCTGCAACATGAGTCCCTCTCATGAACGGTGCAGTTTTCCCAAAACTGCCCAGAATGGGTCACTTTAGTTCATGGGGTTTAGTCTTTTAAGGATGAGCTGTTCTGGTTTGGAAGCAAAAGTTCTCTTTCTTTATCTCTGGAAGCAAGGGTCTTCTCTCTCTGTTCGAGTTCCTCACTAGATTACAGCTTTTCAGTATCCACTTGCTCCAGTGTGAGCACTCTTCCTCACAGGCTGCGCATGCATATCTGCATCCCCCCATGCACCTCGTGAATTACAGGGAAACAGTTTGTTGTATTATAGTCCTCCCCACGGCTTGCAGAAAAATCTCAGCTCCAACGCCTGAAGCACCTCCTCCCTCTGCTTCTTTTCACTGACCTCGGTGCCACCATGTTGCTTCTCCTCATGTGTATTCACTTTTTTCTGACTCTGAGGAAAACTGTTGTCTGTAGGTATTATTGTTCTGAAGTTCTACCGTTTGAAAAGTTCTTACAGAGCTTCGCTGGGCTGAAAAGGCTGGTCTCATCTGTGTTCCGTGTCGGGGAATTGTTTACCATGTTTTTGTCGCTGGCCACGTGGTCCCCACCGGCACCGCACGGGTGGCCCCGGCCACACAGTCCTGGCTTTGGGAGGGCCCTGGCTGCACGGCCCCCCAGTTGGGGCCCCCTTACCATCCCCTCGGGAGAAGAAAGAGCGCTTCCCGTGCTTTTTCCTTTCTTAAATATATCGTCACAGAGGCATTACCAACGTCTCTAATTGGGCCAGTAAACTGCCCATGGTCAGAGCCTTCAGCGATTTGCTCTGTGTCGGACACTGTAGAAACTTCGAGCATCGTGTTCCTGCCCACCAAAAACTAGACTGTTTTTAAACTAGCACAGTGAGAGACACTTTTGATATAGTTTTGAATATTTACTGTTTAGGATATCCCTCAAATATAAGAGTAAATGTATAAAATAAATTGCAATGAACTTTGTTGCCTGCATGCATCTTTCTTGCTGCTCACTAGAGAGAGAACATATAACCAGCTCAGATGTAAATGCTGATGTGAGCTGGCCAAGGTTAGATGAGCTGAATCCCAAACAAAGCCCATAGAATTCCATAATGATTCTCGCTTTTCTGTTCTGATAATGAAGTCTATAAACAAATTCAATTTTATGGAAACTAAGAAAGAATTCTGAATGCTTTGCTTTTCTAAACAATGTTTTATTTGTTTATCCAGCAGCCGTTTAACAACTGGATTAGTTAATTAATTACCATTCATTCTAACTACAGCATTAACTGATAACCTCCCTTGCACACTGTATAGCCTCAGGGCCCACAGCAAGCAGAGGTGTGCCTGGAGAGATCAAGCTCACTTTGATCGGGGAATTTGGGCAGAAGAAAAGAATGAACAGGTTAAAAAAGTGTTTAGGAAAAAAATCTGAAGGCCACAGAGTATGTGCTTTCCTAATTTTCCTGAAATAACTCAAAATAATTCTTGAGGGAGAGATTAAAAAAATAGTAATTGAAAATATCTATCTTTGTCTCATCTGTGGGGATAATTTCCTTTCTCTAGCAGGGTTTCTGTTTTCAGTAGCTTGATTAAGGGACAATATCTCATGTGATTAAATGATCCGGGCACATTTGCATATGAATGCTAGATGTCATGGCATAGAAATTGATTAGGCCTCATCTATATCACATGCCTGGAAATTAATGCTAATAGCACTTAATATATTAAGATTTGGATTAAACTCGGCTGGAGAAAATGAAGTGTAAAAGAACTTTGCTAAACATTTTGGAACTTCACAGGTTTTTTTCCCCTTTTAATCTGGGTGTGAAAGTTTCTTCATCTCAGCTATTGCTAATTTACACACTCTTAGAAATAATAGTCTTCTAATCATATACACAGTCTACAAATGATTTGAGGAAGATAACTGTTTATGATGGAAAACTCTGTGAGCATGTGTCTGACTTTACCATTCTTGTTTAGATAAGGCAAGCAGTAGGAGTGAGAGTACATGCTTTCATCAACTTTTCATCTTCAGAAACACAGAGGAAAGTAAGCAATAATTTTAAAGCCTAGGCAAGAAATGCTGAGGAGTTACATTAAATCTGTGGGTAAATAACGGGACAACACACATGATCAATATGATCCAAGTGAAGCCGTTTATTCGAAAAACCCCAAGTATTCTTATACCTTCAGTGACAGTGCTAAAAATAAAGTTACAAGATAAGTTTTCTCACAGTGCCTTTTCCCACACAAAGTTTCACACAGTTTTCTCTATCCTAATTAGTGCTCCAAGTCCATTATCAGAAGGCTACAATAATAATTTCATCTGCCAAGCTCCTTTCCAGACACTTGGGAGTTAAGCTCTCTTTCTCACAGATGTTTTACAAGTGGCCTTGGAAAAGGAATGCAGAGGCCTATTGCTTTTCTAAATGCAGAGGCTTATTTCTCATCTAACGAATTTGGATTGCTCACTGTCTACCTATGTACTATATGTGTATATATATATATGTCTAATATATGTCTACATATTCATTACATGTCCACGTAGGTGCAGATACTGATCCTCTACATAAATCCTTGACAGTGTGATCATTTGTGTCTGATTTAAACTCTTATTATTTTGCTTATACTAGAATGGTCCTAGCAGCTGATCCTGAGATACTGTCAGTGGTGGGTACCATATGCCCTCAAGATGCCCTGGGAGTTTGACATTTGAAAATTCACCAGACAGGCTTCAGAAGTAAGTGCTCAAATCATGAATAAGGTAAAATAGAAATATCTTTAGATTGAAATTAATAAAATAAAATAAATTTAATGTGACTCTCACCAGTGACCTAACTTTACCTCTGCAGCCTGGCTCATGGTAAGGACATCCTGTCTTCACTGATATGAGTAGGACCTCTGTGACCTCTAAGGCTCTAAAGTCCAATCTTGTGTAAAAGACCTGGCAGCCACTGACATTAAACTTGGCTTGAGGTCAAAACACTGCATCTCATCCAGCAGTTGAGGTACAAGCCTGGCACTCATCCCTCTTTCTGAACATGCTGCAACCCCAGACGCAAACATTTACATGTGAAAAGTTCAAATGCAGACAAAACTCAGCTGCTCATTAATTCTGAGGTTTCCTCATTTTCTAGCAGAGTAATTTTTGCAGCTCAGCATACATGTATCATATGTAACATTCCAGTGCTGAAATGCACTGGGCAGAAAAAGAACAGAAATTGATACAGACCGTGGGGAAAGATTACCTAAGTTTTAATTAATGCATGCCTAGCCACTGATGATACAGTGAAGAAGAAAATGCCTGAAATATCTTTACTTAAAGCCTTAATATCTTTAAGTTAGTGCCTTCTTTGTGAAACAGAAGGCACTAACAATATTTTTACAGCAGCAGTTGAGTTATTTTGAGCAAAGAAATGAATGTTATTTATTTATTTTATCTAGCTTCTGCAAGTTATAGCTGCTGTAATGATGTTTTAAGTTTTATTTACTTTTGCAGATTTTTTCCCCCTGTTTTATTAGACCTCAGTCACTTTCTAAGAAAAATGCAGTGTTCAATGTTAATGTAACAGGAATTAATATGGTATCCACCATAATAAAATAAATACCATTTTTAATACCTTAAAAGGTAACAAGGATAGAAGTTAATGTATTTTATGAACATTCTTTTCATTTTAAAATATTACCCACCCAAAGTTTTTTATAACATAAATGAGGTTCTCATCCTATAATGTCACCAACTGCCAAAAAGTAGAAAATTCTTGCTATACTTAGTGTTACAGAAAGAAAGTGTTCCCCCAAACATTCATCTCTTCCTTTGAAACTGATCTAGTGCTCCTTTGGCCATGAAGTAATTTACAAATACTCCACTGGAGCAGGGAAAACCTTTCAAGAGCACTGTTCCTACTCAGTAGCCTTTCTTTGGGTTACCCACTGAAAGCCTGTGGGCTGCCCAGATGGCTAAAGCAAGGCCCCCTTGAACTGACTTTGTGCCATGAGACCATGCTCTCACTTGGACCACCACTGTATTGTAGCTCTGTTTGCAGATTACACAAGCAAAGGCTCTGAGCAGACTTCCCCTTGCTTGCTCCCTCTTGTTAACAGGATGGTGGGGGAACAGAAAAAGCTCGTACTGTGTAAGATTATGATTGGGGTTTTGGACATGCAGCAACAGGCTACCTGCCATGTGACAGAACGCACTCTACAGCTGTATTTTGCTGTTGTCTTCTTAGTTCTGGAAATGCCATTTCCCTTGGGTATACAACAATGTATTTTTAATTTAAATTTTAAATTTAATTTTGGTGCTGAATTATGATTTGCAATAACATAGGTTCTCTCCTCTCCTTAAATGCACCCAGATTGGAGGGCTCTGCTCATCAGCATTAAATAGTTATTCATGGTGCTAAAGATATTGCTGGGAAACACATGTGGGAACTGTGAGCCTGTGCTGCCTCTCCCCCCGCTGCTGCCTTCCAGGACTACTGCAAATAGAGAATGGTGTGGAGTTCACTGCTGGCAGCAGTGAGTACATGTGTACTGCCATGACCAGATCTAGATTCTGCTGAACACAAAGCCGTCCAAGGATTCAGTAGGAGTTCACCTAGGGATTTAAATGCAAACAAGAACGAGTTCTGTCCTGTGAAATGACGTGCACAAGTCAGGCTTGGAAAATGACAGCAACCCATGTGAGAGCTGTTCTCTGTGACAAGGTTTGTTTTCTGCACGTTGGCTCCCCGGTTTCTACTCTTGCAGTAGCTGGGAGAGTGCTGTAGCCAGGTGGGATCTGGTGTTGTTCTGCCTGGCCAATGGTTCATTTCCATTAGCAAAGAGACCCTCATTCTCTGAGTGGAAGATGTGGAATTAGCTGCTTGTAGGCAATAATGCTGTTCCTTTAACAAGTACCAAATACCAGTAGCATGTAATTTGTGCAACATGTCCTCATAAAAATTCAGCTATTGGGAAGGGGGAACAAAAATAAAGAGCTTGATCCATACCTTCATATTTAAGAATGCCACAGCTGACACACTGGGGAATATGCTTTGAAGAAACAGGCTGGTGTCTGCCTTGAAATCTCCAGAGACCCACTCGAAGGTTTCAGTTACTGTGGGCTGCTGTCTGCACTGAGGACTGACACACATCCTTATCAGCCCCTGCCCCTTGCTTGAGAAACACTGTTTTAGCTAATGCAGGCATGAACAATACACCACCTCTTTCAACTTGAGGATTAGAAAGTTCTCTCCCGCCTTCAGGAAATAAATACTGATCCTTATGGTACACCCGAGACACCAGAGAGTAATATATGGTAGGGAGGAAAAGCAAGTAATGGTAGTCTGGGGACAAAATGGAAATTTAGTGATTCAGAGATGCAGCTTTCCTTAGAACAAAACAGAACATTTTATTGATTTCTCCGTCTTTTTAAAATAGTTCTGTTGAATTTCATTATTCACAGGGCAACAGAAAATGTGCATTCTGAAATTCAATATTAAATAAAATCTGGAAAATTGAAGCTGCTATTCTGACCTCATTGTTCTTTGGCATCTCATTTTGCATTTCAAAGCTGTACAGAGAAAGGATGCATATAAAAACGTGTGAAAAAAAAGAGAGAAAAAGTAAACAAGGAAACAATTAACACAAAATAAGCAGTGTAGTATTTTGTACAGACTACATAAAGCATCATATACTGATAGAATAATTTTCAGAATTCAGCTTTAAATGAGTTAGAAATATAATTAGGGAATGAAGTGGAAGAATTTGTGGCACATTTGATTTCTACTGTCTTGAAGCAAGGACTGCTCTCTGAAAATTCAGAATTCAGTCTCCAGCTCTCTGCTCAGCTGAATCTTGTTTTCTTCACTGCATCTAGTGATGTGCTGTTCATAACATCAGATGTATGTTCATACAGCTGCAGCTCCGTATCACTAGAAACATTGACCAAAAGCTGATACCACATTCCCATAAACAGATTTTAAATATGATAGTTCTGGGCTTGATTGACATTTATCACGAGAGTGGACTACTGAAGTGGTTGCCTCTTGTCTTGAGTTTGGGCGGCAAGGTTTTGGTAGTGGAGGGCCACAGAGGTGGCTTCTGTGAGAAGACATCAGGCCCTGCCCCACGTCAACAGGCTCCAAGATGGACCTGCTGCTGGCCAAAGCCAAGCCCATTAGCAATGTTAGTAGAACCGCTGTGATAACATATTTAAGAAAGAGTAAAAAAATGCCGATCAAGAGCTGCGATGGAAAGAAGTGAGAAAAATGAGAAAAACAGCTCTGCAGACATCAAGGTGGAGGAGGTGCTCCAGGCACTGGAGCAGAGATTCCCCTACAACCTGTGATGATGGCCGTGGTTAGGCCCCTCTGCAGTCTGTGGAAGTCCACAGTGGAGCAGAGATCCACCTGCAGCCTGTGCAGGACTCCATGGCAGACCAGGCAGATATGCCGTGGAGGAAGCTGCAGTGAAGGGGTCTGGCGGGGGACCCATGCTGGAGCACTCTGTTCCTGAAGAACTGACTCTGTGGAAAGGGATCCATGCTGGAGTGGTTCTTGAAGAACTGCAGTCTGAGGGACAGACCCATGCAGAGGTACCTGATGTAGGACTGTATTCAGTGGCAAGCCCCCAGTGCTGGAGTAGGGTAAGGGTGTGAGGAGGAAGGAGCAGCAGAGGCAGCATGTGATAAACTAACTGCAACCCCCATTCCTTGTCCCCTTGTGCTGCTGTGGCAAAGGAGGTAGATAAATTGGGAGTGAAGTTGAGCCCAGGAAGAAGGGAGGGGTGGGGGAAGGGGTTTTTAGATTTATTCTTATTTCTCAGTATCCTACTCTGTCATTAACTGACAATAAATTAAATTAATATTCCCCAAGTTGAATCTGTTTTGCCCATGATGGTAATTGGTGAGCAATCTCCCTGTCCTTATCTCAGCACACAAGCTTTTCATTATATTTTCTCTCCCTGTCCTGCTAAAGGGGGGGAGTGAGAAAGTGGCTTGGTGGGCAGCTGGTGGCCAGCCAAGGTCAACCCACTTTACCTGTAGGGCCCTTCTCCTCTTGCTTTATCATTACCATCCCCTGTGTGAGGGAGTGCAGTCCCCTACCCCATGTTCTCAGCCACAGCTTTGCTAAAGTGAGCCCTGCCGGCTCCCAGAGTCACAGAAGCAAGGAACCACCAGCCACCCCCCTAGGCAACAATTACGGGTGTAATTTGGAAGAACATGGTAGTCATGCACAATATTCTCGTGGCTAGTATCTGGAAGTTGTGTAGAGTGTGAAGTTAATAAAATTTTGCTTTTATAAAATTGGGAGAATTTGGTTCCCAGTGGCTCATTTGCCACTTTAAATGCAGGCAAATCTAAAGCTATCTGTTTTCAAGCTATTGTTGAGCTCTTACCTCCATTTGGCCTTATGCCTAATTTATCTTTATAAAATAATTGTTTTGGCCGAATTATTTTGTAAGCTGGTTATGCATAAGTACTATCCTCCAAAGAAGAGAAAAGAGAAAAAAGTACCATATGGTGACTCATTCCCATGCCTTTTTCGTATTTCTTTGGGAATGATGCAGCAGAAAATGCTGCATGGCCAGATCAAAGGTGCCAGAACCTGATCAAAGGGGTGTGTAGAAGTATTTGTTAAGGGTCACTTTACTGCATTGCAAAATGCCTGAAATGTGGATGTATTTAACACTGCCACAACACTCCTCAGTGTATACTGAGATCACTGAGCAGAGTAACCTGTCATTTGTTACAGACACAAGAAAGCTGCTGCATTTGAAATCTTGTTCTCATGTAGCTCATTTACATTGAAATTGCCTTTCAACATCACGCCATCAGTTATACTTATGTCATCCAATGACAGGTAAAATGTTCTTTGGGGAAAAGAGATGCAGCAACAGAGAAAACAGCACCTCATGACAGAAAATTGTAGGGTTTTTTGGTGCCCACAGTTGTATGAAAAATGTGTGACATTCAAGGAGGCTGTGAGAAGGACAGAGCAAGTTGAAACTAGGGTCAAATGTCTTTAAGTCCTGCATGCCAACCTTTGCAGCCTTTGAAAAAGTCAGATCCATGTGGAGTATTATCTACTCCAAAGATGAATCATTTCTGCTGGTAGTAGCTTTTTTAAAGAGGTAGGACTAGATGCATCACCACTGCAAAGTAGATTTCCACTGACTTCAGAGACAGTGGGAAGATAAAGACAGGCCTCTTAGAATATTGTACAGGAAGAACTTAAAGGATTTTTCTGGGTGTTTGAGTGACAGATAACAGAGAAGCTCAGACTGCATGGTTTGTGGTGTAAGAATCTGATACTTCCTTGATATGCTCTGCCTTTTGGACTGATGTTCAGATAGTAACTGTAAATGATGACTGTGATGAATGCTGACTTTTCTCGATGCCTTCTCTGGTACTGCACTGTAAGTCATCATTAAAATATGCAGCTTGAAATAAAAATATTTCAATGCACTATTTGCATTTTCAGTGCGCAATTTCAGTATTTCAAAAGCCTTTCTCTTCAACAATTAAAAATAATAAGCAGGACTTTTACGTGAGGTGATCTCTGCTTTCTTACATAGCAGATTGTCTTACTCATTTCACTGCAAGTGCTACATTTCCTCTGCTAACATTGCCTTTGTAGATCACCTCAAGGTCTGACCTTCACCCTACCTTCCAGGTATGTTCTATGTATGTCTGGAGCTAGCATGAATGACAGTATTTGGGAGTAAAGCTGGGTCTCGCTTCTTATGCAAGGATTGTTGTTAGAGTGGTTTGTCCAAATTGTTCTGCTGTGATTATTTTTATTTTAGTTGTTCAGTCTCTGCATTGAGGCAGTGCAGGGAAGTGTGGCAGTCCCCGTTCTGTTAGTCAGCTTTGGGTCCATGAACTGACCACATTGCTTTTTATCTGTCCCTGAGTAGTGTGTGGATGATAAATATGTGGAAGTATTCTCCTATTCTTTTCATTTGATTGAGATGAAACCCCAATAAGAATGCATTTCAAAAATAATTGTTGACTGAGTGCTGGTGTTAAAGGTGACTGACCATGTTAAAGGTTAGTGTTTCCAGCATGTCTGGACGGAGCCAGTGAGATGAAATCTATAGAGAAAGCTGACAGGGGTCTGGAAAATTGTACATTCTGGAGGAGCAGCTGTTCCTCTTCCCACATCTAAGATGATGTCCCCAGTGACCTTGTCCAAGAAAAAGAAAAACAGTAAAATGCCTCTTTGCAATGTTTTCATAGAATCATGGAATGGGTTGGGTTGGAAGGGACCTTTAAAGTTCAGCTACAGCAACCAGTTAAAGGCTCAGGTGGAAATGAAGTTCATTCCAGCTTAGCACACGGCTTCAGTGGCAGCGGGAGTATCCTAAGTGGTCAAAGGGTTTTCATTTAATCTCAAGGGAGCAAGTTTGAAGCTACACACAGCTACATGTATTAGCATAAAATCTCGGTAATGTTTGTAGTACTCAGAAATAAAGAATAACGCAGCTCTTTAAGCCGTCTCAGTATCTCTCCAGTGTATCAATATTGTCCTGATTTCTCAAGTGTTTTTGAAAATGAGCTGTTTCCTTACATCAGACAATACCTTCCTAAAACCGGGAGATGGAGCCCTGCAGCCAAAGCCTGTCACCAGTTGCTGAGTCTACACCCAGAAGAAATACTTTTAAATAGCGTTTGAGGAGAACATCTATCTGTTCTGCTTCCTTATGATAAGATTTGATGCGTGCCATCACTCAGCAGATTTGCGGCTACTGAGTAAGGAAATGGTCTGATGGGCTTCTGTCTTCAGAAGAGGGCCAGCAACTGGAAGACAGAAGGCTGCAAATAGTCTGTTCAATTTTATACAGGTGGCTAGTGATGGTGCTAATAAATTCTTCGTTAATGTTAATGGGGCTGAGATGAAACTATCTGCTACCTGAGAGAAGGGAGTAGAGCAATTCTGCAGTGTCAGGACAGCAGTGAGCCCTGGGCTCACCTCCCTTGGCACCTGCCACTCCAAGGGTTCATCCCATCATGGGATGCCTGAGGGCGCATCACACAGCCCCAGGGGTGTGGCACAGCTGGGCCCAGAGAGGCTTCCTTGTCACCCCCAGGGCCCCAGGGGCTCTGAACCTAGCCACCTGCTGCTGAAGGCTCTGCTGTTCACATGGTATTTATATTGGGCCGTGCCGTGACAGTTTAATCCATCACCAGGGCTATGAGGAGGGGGGACTGCCTGTGAGCATCTGGCATGGCCTAAAAGCTCTCTGTGTACTCAGTGCTTGGTTTACGCAGCTTTCAAAGTCTGCCAAAGCCAGCCACTTCCCCTTTCACGTTATTAGTCAGTTATTAACAAGGACAGTGCTTAGCAACTTAATTCAGCAACATTAGCCACGATCTTCCTGGAATACAGATGTCTGAGTTCCACTTGCCACCTACGCTGCTTGATTTCAGCACAAGCCATGCACCTCGGTGGAGTCTGCTGCCTACATGGCGGGACAAGCAGGGGAGACTGTTTATGGCATCTATATACATATAAAAGCACACGCTCAAGTAATCCGGGAAGACTGTTCACTTCATTGCATACACACATGCAAAAGAATATGAATCTTGCAAAACCACTTGCTTCCCTGGAGTACGAACATATTTTAAAAATGCAGAGCAGGGAAAACCGTTCACTGCAGTTATTTTGCTTTGTTTTGGCAACACAATATACTGGATGCTGGCTGGCTCTCTTGCCAGTCCTGACAAGCGCAGGGCTGCTGGAGCAGCACAGAGTAGCATTTCCAATGCCAGTGACCTGCAACTAATTCTGTGGGGATGATTTCAGGGCAAAGGAGGGAAAGGACAGCCCCAGTGTCAAACTCTAAACCAAGTGGCAAGATTTCAGCTCGAGATTTTCTTTATTTTGGTAAAGTCTTGGATTCATAAGTTTATAAGTACACTTCAAAGATTATGCTGATATTGGATAATTCATCAATTCCTCAGTCATGCTGATTTCCTGAATGCCAGCTTCCACTGTGGTATAAACAGAAAACAGTGAAAAGTAGATTAAAAAATGAGAGTTTGAGTTGTGATGCCTCCAAAACCCAGAACTGGAGCCCTGTGAGCTCGATGGCAATGAGCACATTCTGAAGCTTTTCTAACATGTTAAGAAGGGACTCCACTGCCTTGACTGCACTAGGGTTTCCAGCTCCTGCAATGCTCATTGGCACATTATGGACAAAAGGATCTGTGGTGCAGAAACTCTTCCCAAAACCACTCTTTTCAAAATCAATGAAATGTTACACTGTCTGCTGGTTCCCATACTGGGTATGGAAAGCACCAGATGGCACTGAGTGGCTGCACTTCTCCACACGCTGTTACCCTCTCCTGCAGCCAGTGAAGAGGGTACATGGCACAGGGAAAAGAACAAGGATGCCATCCATCCCTCACTGTTAATTAAGATATCAATTTCTTGCCTCCATCTGAATGAAAGATGTTTTAGAAATTTATGGTACCAGTTGTGCACAGAATCAGACTTGATTTTGTTGTTTGGTTTTGACAATTTTATCTAAATTTACAAGTGTGAAGGGCACTTCCCCTGCAGAGTCGTTGTCAAAGACACCCTGAATGTTGAAACTGATGCTTCAAATGAATTTGGGAATGGGGAATTGTCTCAGAAAACAATGCTTAAAAGCAATCAGGACAACAGCCTTCATGTAACAACCTGTACTGTCTGGCTGTAGAATAATTAACTCAATAATTGGCTCGTGACTGCATATACCAGAATAACATCTAGAAATGACAAGGTGTTTGCGGGGCACCCTAGATGACTGTTAAAAACCTGGAGGAGTTTGTCCTCCTATTCCCTGTTTATTTTGGTTGTTACAGACGTCAGCCAGAAGGATGAAAGTACCCTCACAAAAAGCCCTAGCATAGGTTGTTCTGTGTAAACAGTAAATATTTATTGCAGGTGGAGGTTGTGAGCATCTTTCAAAAAGTGCATTTACCATATGTTTAGTGGGGTTTGGGTTGTGAGAAGTAACATCTCTTCTTGGGTCGTCTTAGACAGCTGGGTAAAAAAGATGAACTTTTGGCATACAAGCCCTTTTTTATTTGTCTGTTCCTAAGTTTTGATGTATCCCTAAGAAAAAAATAGCATTTTATCTTCTAAAAATAGATATATAATATATGAAATACAAACTCTAACATATTCAAACAACCTAGCCTTCAATTCCACCACTGAGAGCACATTTCATGGAAATGTTGAAAGTGAGAGGATGCTTTAATTTTCTGTATTTGTTGGGCTTATGTCAGATGACTCAAACCTGCCTTGCCGAATGTGGGGTGTTTCTATTAGAAATAATTGGTCCATAAATGCAGCTTCAGAGCATATGGATTTCTTTGGAGAGTGACAGAAGTTCACTAAAATTCACTGTTTTGCAACTGAATAATTAAAACTTGTGCTTTGAAAAGATGATCTTGTCATCATCCAAGAGAAAAAACCTGACGTATTTAGTTAGTTGATACTATGATCAAATGCTTTTCTGTTGCTATTTATAAATTGACTGAAGCCCTCACTTGATTGTTATCAGGGAGGATAAAAAGAAAGGCCTGACACCCCCCTTGCGATTCCCACAACTTCTGAACAAACAAAAATTTCCCTTTGCCTGCCTTGCTGTATTTTCAGCAGGAGCACATTACGTTGAAGTGAATGGCTTTAAATGTGGATATAATGTATTTAGCTGCAATGAACTCTGTTCAAACAAACACAGGCAGTGAATAATGCCGTGCCATGAGGTGTTCCCGATTATCCCTGATGTACTGAGAACAAAGCTCTCCTCCTTTTGCTAGGTGGTCTCTGAACATCAGTTACCAGCTATTTTGCTTCATCTTCAGAATGAACTGAATAGAGCTCCTTACCACCTCTCTTTGAAAGCCTCACAAAAATCTCTGAAATTATTTTCTACTCAAGATCATATTTGAAATGGATAAATTTCGTTGTATAAAAGATATATTTCCTGTACTAGACTATCAATGGTATTACTGGTTTTAACTTTCTTGGCCAGATTCCTCCATACATCTTTCTGAATTACTAATGTTTGTATTTACATGCATTAGTGAGAATAAAACCTGGGCATGAATATTTTCATGTACTATTTCTGAAAGGAGCATGCTAGGAAATAAAATGCAAACGAATGTAGCAAGTACGTGATGCTAACAATAACGCTCTGTGAGTTTTCAGAGTACTCTGAAGGAAGATGCAATCCTCCAGCTGAGTTCAAGGTAAGAGTTGATATTAGACAGGATTTTCAGGTTCAGGACTCATTTTTATTACTTGACATTGATTCTTCTGAGAGAAAAAGGAAGGCATATTCTGGCCAATAATAATTCAGCTCAACAAAATTGATTGTTTATGCGAAGACACTGCTGGGAGCTGAAGGAAGCAGTGCAAAGAAGGGTAAGATGAAGAATGAATAGTAATGGATGTGGCCCTGGGTTGCTATGTGTGGTCCCATTATGGAAGGACAAGTGCATTTTTTTGATGCTGGGTGAGAGTTTATCTGGGGTTGATTGTAATTACTAATTTTAAAAAGTCTTTCCTTATTATTCCATTTGCAGCAAAGGTCAGTCTAAAGTTTCTTCTGACACAAATTTGGGCTGAAGATATTTGTAAAAAAAGTTTTTTAAAATTTTCTTCAGTTTCTTTGTTCCTAAAAAAATTTTCCCATACCCCTACCTCATTTCTGTTGCTGCTGTGGCTACTGGGGAGGAAGCTACTGGTCTCAAGGACAGCTGAGGAACTTGTCCTGCTGATAAGTCTCTCAGCTGAGTGAAGTTCCAGTGAGACTGGGTTAGATGAGTTGCCTGGGTAGCTCTTAGAAAAGCAATGAGTATGGAAATCCTCCTCAAGGCTTGTGGGGCTGAATGCCCAACCCTGCAGCTGAGAAGGAGCTGCTGCTGCCTCACTGATTTCTCCTGTGACACATTTGTGCTGAAAACGGACAGCTCTGAAAGCAGATGTTCCAGGGGGCTAGTCCTTCACCATTAAGGTTAACTTCTATGACACTGTTTGTTATTCTGTTGGGTAGTAGGGACTGTGAGAGAGCATCCAAAATGAAGGTCTGTCCCTTTGTATGACAAATATTTCAGGCTGTTAATCTGTTCATGTAAAGACTTAAAACCCCCAAACCACATGTATCTGGCGGCTTGATACTGTGCAAGGGATGGGATATTTAGCAGCTCTTGCTAAATAGTTCTTGTGTACCTTGAGAAATAATGTACTCTGTTTTGGAAAACTTCTGGTAGTGGGAATGGGTTTTTTTGTAATTATAAGAATAAGAAACAATCTATCTACTGTGCTTTAGATGACATGGTTTAGAACACTGTTTTTTGTCGATAATCTGTGTGCTACACATGGTGTAATTATTATCAGTAATTTTGTTGATATATTAACTCTACTTTTGTTGATTTCCTTCTCAGTTTCATTTGATTTATTAGCATTTCTGAGGCACTGACTGTCGTATGAAGAAAAATGTGTCAAGTGATATGGGCCTAGGATTGAAATTTAGCAAAGTTTTCTTTTAAAAGAGAGGAAAGGAAATAAATCTTTACTTCCTTTGCTTGTTGCAGCCTACAATACCAATCCTCTGAGTTTGGGAGAACACACAGATAACAAACTCTGCCAGTGATACTTTCACAAATCTGCTGGAAAATTATAGAGACACATGTAGAGATTAGGATGGTTTAGTTAATTGCCTTTTGTATGTGTTTTATTTTATCTACCCTTTACTGAGTTCAATATGTGTTAGATTAGAGATTTCATATTTGGAATTATTTCCTCCCAACCCACTTGGATATTTTTTTGAGATCTTTTTCTTATAGTGATATTTTTTATGTAGGTAGTCTGGAAATATTTTTATTATTTTAAGGTAAGACTTAAAGGTCTCACTGATGATTAGGATGGCACTGAAGAGTTTGCCTGCATTGATTTCAAAGCCCCAGAAGATAATTTTTTTATCCATCTAATGTAGGTGTTAAGGGACAACAAAATTTCCAACAGGAAGCACATGCAACAGTCAGAACAATTCTGCTGTGCTCTGAAAGTAAATGACATAAGCCTAACATCTTGAGGCTGAAACAAATTAAACAGGGCATTGCTTGATAAAATATGCTAATGGTGTATTTCATGAATTAAAATTTTTGTTTCACATTTCCATTTGATTGTACTAATTCATCTTCTTGTGGCTGGAGTCTTCTTTGAATCATACTATGATCAATAAGGCTAAACAAAAGGAAGTGTCCCTGTGGACCGCATATTGAAACAAAAAATTCAAAAGATAGTTCTTGTTGGTTTCCACTATGCTTCCCATTAGGTGTCAGCAGTTAGTGGTTGACTAGACAGAGTCTAGACTAGAGGTTATATGGATAGAGAAGGGATTACACATACATATTTCAGCATTAGCCCGCAAAGCATCACACAGAAAAAAAATACATTTCATACCTTTTACCTCTTAAGAACATAACTGAATAATGAAACAGCATGTCCTTCTACTTTGTCTGTAACTTTTATAAAAAGCTAGTAGGAAACATTTTTACAAATTTTGAAAACCAAGCATATATGAAAATTTTTGTGTTTGTATATAAGATAGCATAGAAATATTTTAAAAGCTTAAAATTTTACTTTACCAGTACACCTTTGTCCAGTTTCAAAGTCCATTTTGAAAATGACCTCTCCAAAGAGAATATACAGCATAATCGGATTTGCCTTGTCAATTACAAACTGACTTTCTTAAAGCTAACATTGGCAAAAAGTTGATAACTAAATATACCAACCTAGAGAAACTGCTGGTTGGCACTTATTCTACAGGTCAATGATAGAAGTACTTTAATCTTAAAATACTGGGAGTATCATGCACAACAAAGAATGATGAAAAAAGATCTTTCACATATAATGTAAGATGGTGTAAATTTCATGCAACCCATGATTAAATGCACTAAAATCCCATATGCATACAGACTTGGGTCTTGGACTGCCAGTCTTAGGTGACCTTTCCTGAAACACTCAAAATGACATTTAAACTGCAGATGGTATAAATAATCCCTTCTGTTTACTAAACTTGCTTAGTTTTCTTGTAAACCTGGAGTTTGTATCCAGTCTGCAGCTGAAGCCCAGAGAGACTCCCTGATAACTGGAAAACCATACTGAGAAGGCAAAGGAGAGGAGAGAGAAACTGTGTCATTTTTTGGCTCCCAGTTGCGGATGTGACTTGCATAGGGAAGACATGATAGAAAAAGGAGGAACATCTGTGGTCAGAGGGATTTGTAGGAATAGGGCAAGACTTGAAATTTCCCCATTGCTAGCACTGTCCACACAGTGGAAGCAGCTGGAGGGTTTTTGCACCCGTCCAAATGCCGGGGCAGACACCCAGGACTTTCATCTGTCACAGCTCACATATTTTTCCAACTTTAGCTGTTTTGACCAATTCCTTGCAATTACCCCTGGGTCTGGCTGATTAATCTTGGAGATGTTTCTCAGTGAGAGACTGGTAAAGGTAGGCTCTTTCCTCTTCTCTCTGTTTCCAGCAAAAAAATAATTTTCACTATTTCCACAACCTCAATTCCAAGTGATTTTTAGTGAAGAAGCTGAAAAAAGGCACCAGGCATATTTTTAAAGTACTATTTAAACCCCCCAAACCAACAAACAAGCCTGGAACTGTACAGAGCTGCTGTATTTTGCCATTCTGCTTGTAAGAAATAGTGAACACTTGCAGGCTTGCAGACACTGTCCTATTATTGGACTTGTTGTTCACATTGCTGTGGCTTTCTGACACTGAGAAGCACTTACAAGATGTCCTGGAGGAGGACCAGGTGTCTAGTGTAGATACAGGCTCAGCTAATCCACAGGGGGACTTATCTCCAGATGGTTTTCAGTGGGCAGAAGAAGCTTATCCAAGGTCAAAATGTCAAGAGCTGTCACTGTCAGCAGTCAGCCAGGGAGCTGGGCTGGTGGACATAAACCTCTTTGGAGTCTGAGTTGCAGCCAGTTTGTGGTCAAGCACAGAAAATGAGCTTTGGGACATCTTTACCAACACTTCTCTTGCTTCAGAGAACCTTAATCAAGGAAGAGATATGATTTTCCTTTGTGCAATAGTTGTTAATGTTTAATTATGTATTCTGAAAGATGGGGACTTCAGTTGAATTGTCTCTTTAATGAAACAAGGGAAGTAAATGGACACAATAGGGCAGGTGCCAAGCTACCCAAACTAAGTCTGATGACTTCCAGCCTTTGTGAAAAAGTTGTATCTGCTGCTTGCACAAAAAAAAAAAAAAAAAAAAAAATCTGTGAATACTTCCTTCAACTAGCAGCAGTGTTGCTGGAATGAAGTAGTGGTCTTCATTAGAAGAAAGCTGTTCAGTTTCTTAGAAGATTCTTTTTATATATTTATGGAAGAAATCCAGTCACATGCAGAAAAATGCTAACAAGAAAAGAATCAAACATTATAATATGTTGCAAAACCAGACTTGTGCTTGTGAAATTTAATGAGAAATTTAGTTACAGATTTAAGTGGAGCAAGAAGTAGATCTTACAAACCCTGCTGAGCAGATGTGCATAATTTCTAATGGAGTGGTTATCATAAAATCATAGAATCGTTGAATCATAGAATGTTTGGGTATGCAAAGGACCTTCAAGATCATCTATTCATACTCCTCGCTATGGGCAGGGGCACCTTCCATTAGACCAGGTTACTCAGAGCCCCATCCAACCTGGCTTTGAGCACTGTCAGGGATGGGACATCTACAACTTCTCTGGGCAACCCCTTCCAGTGCCTCACAACCCTCACAATTAAGAATGTCATCCTAATATCTAACCTAAATCTACTCTCGTTCAGTTTGAAGTCATTCCCATTTGTCCTGTCACTCCATGCCTCTGTAAAAAGTTCCTCTCCAGCTCTCTTGTAACTCCACTGGAAGGGGCTCTAAAGTCTTCCCAGGGCCTGCTCCTCTCCAGACTGAACAACCCCAGCTCTCTCAGCCTGTCTTCATAGAAATGCTCCAGCCCCCTGATCATCTTCATGGCCCCACCCTGGGCCCACTCCAGCAGGTCCATGTCCTTCTTACGCTGGAGGTCCCAGAAAACAGTACTCCAGGTGGGGTCTCACAAAATCAGAGTAGACATGTATCTAAATTTCTTCACAAAGGAAAACAGATTGTTTTCAAGCAGTATATGGATAATCAGTTTAATATATGACTTCAGTGATTTATTATTTAACCATTATTACTCAGAAACATGTTAGAGATGATGAGGCATTTTCGTGTTCAAATAAACTTTAAATCATATTTTTCGAGCATAGCCTGCTATCTTTTCCTTAAGGGCATACTTCAATCAAATTAAGAAGCTGTCAGAACTGTGTACAATTTGCTTAGTGCAGAATTAGGTAAAAACTGTGTATTACTAAACGCAAAAGACACAGATACCATGTTCTGGTACAAGTGTCATCTATCTTTTCAAAAACAGAACATTAAAGCTGGACCAAACAGTGAGATGTAGAGTCGTGTTTTATAGGGCTTCCTTTTCCTGTAGAATTTGAAGAAAAACCATAAATAAAGCACCTGAATCAATACTTATGCAAAAAAAAAAAAAAAAAAA
>VZRV01003799.1:885921-1016301 GCA_013398115.1 Falcunculus frontatus
AAAAAAAAAAAAAAAAAGTCAGAAAAATGACGGGTTATCTTTGTTTGCTTGGGTTTCTGAGACAATAGGATACAATATGATAATATTTGCAAATTTTCCCAATCAAATACTATTATGTTCACAAAATAGAATTGGTAATCTTTCCTGAATGCTCTGAAAGCTAAGATCATCAGGCAGTCTCTTTATTCGACACCTGAGGCTTTATGAAGACTATATGATATTGCTGGAAGAGTAAAGATGCTACCTCCAGCAATGAGTCCCTCAAAATAATAATTTTAAAAGCCACAATAATAATTTGGTATGATCTGGTTTTGTGTTTATTTTTTTGCACTAAGAATAAAATCTTGTAACTCTGGGATAGCTATCTATCCATTGTAGTTTTTATTCTCACCTGTGCTAATGATGATTAAAAGTCCAATGCATCTTAAAATGATGTCTTTTTTATTATATATATATATGTTTTGCCACAAAAATCCAGTAATCAGTGTTTGGTCTGATTTGACACTTAGGTTGGAGTAGTCAATAGTCCTTAAAGACTTACTCTTAACTCACACATCTATCAGTCCAAGCTTACTTTGAAAATACTGGCTTTAAAAATGTATTCTCTTCAAAATATTGATGAACAGAAGAGGGGAAAATGTAAACTAGAAATTTATGTGCTTCCTTTGGAAAAGAAAAAAACTGCCACATGAAAAGATTACAGCTGCCATGAAACAATAGAGTAATTTCAAATTTTAAAAGATAAATTTGGGGGAATTGTGATGGAACAAAAAATAGAAAATAGTATTTAGCAGCACAGTTTTGCACGAATGTTCCTTGGCAGCCTGTATTCTTACTTTTGCTAGCAAAAATAGAGTGAAGAGTTCAACAACTGTGATTTTTTAGATATTGGCATGAACTACTGCTATTTAGTACTACTTCAAAGGCATTGAACTTCAAAGTTACAGAGTTTTCAGCCCCTCTTCTGGCATCCTACTTCTGCACCATCTTCTGCTCTTTGCTTGTTCTGGTTTTGAAATAAAAAATAATTCAAAAATAAAAGGTGGGAAAAAAGTCTTCAAAATATTGCTGTTCAGATGAATTTGCAGTTCTCTTGACAGCCCAGACATAATGTCTAGAGACAGTACTTCACAGTTTTAAGACAGTATTTTGTAGCTGAAGGCTCTTAGTCCAATCAGATTAGTAGAGTTAGTTATAGAGGATAAAAACATAGCATGCATGAGTACTGAGAGACCCTTATTTTTCCTTGATGAGCACGTAAACTGCTCTTCCTGTGTGCCAGAAACTTTTGCATAACTTGTCCTTTGCAGACTGTGGTCCTTACAAAGCAGCTGGAATGGGATACAGATGCAAAGACATGATCAGATGCAAACATATAAGATGCTAAAGTAGAAATGTGAAAGCAGAGAGGACCGTAATGCTGATATTTCTGTGGCTAAATACAAGTGCTTTCTGCTAGTCAATAAACATGAAATCCCAGACATCTGCTCTGTCCTTACCTCCAAGGAGAAATACAAAGTACTGCACCCCTTACTTCCCCTACATCTGCTTCTGTATATGCAAACATTTGTACTTCGGTACCAAATGTCACAGGAACCTCAGAATAGTGTGGCACAGGAAAAAACAAGGACCTAGGTGTTTCTAATGCCTCAAATCCTCCTGTCCCTACAGATCAATGGAGTATAACCTAATTGACATGTGGGTTTATTATAGTAATACTTACCACATAAAGGACTGTTGCAAGATGGCGACAACTTGAGTACACTAGGAACTATCTAAGCACCAAGGTGTGTGTCAGTTTCTGAGTGAATGTTAAGATCCTAGCCTTAAAATCACATAAAAAGAATAATCCCACCAATTTGAATGGGATTTTGAAAAAAACTCAATATAAATAGGATAGAAATAAAATTGTTTGAGGTATTTTTGAACTTAGATGGTTATAACGAAGAGGAATATTTTAGTACCTGAGAAGGATTATCATCGTGCTTTGTGCTAAGATCCACAAGGCTATCAGTTAGGGTGGATCAGTCTGTCTACACCTTGAGATGAAAATGACCTGCCAGTCATTGTCAGCCATTGTCAGAATTTGCCAGCTGTTGCCTCCTGCATCCACTGTGGCTACCAGCTTTACCTACCTCTGCTGCTACACAGGATTTCTGGGGAAAATGCCAAACTGTATTAATAATATTTAGATTAATATTTAGTCCAATATTTTGTTTAATGCTAGCCCAGATCCTGAAACTGCTGGATGTTTAAAAAAAAGCCACTGTCCCCACACCTCTCTTCTTCTTTTCCATGAGCACTTTGTGTTGGCAAAGGCCATAAAAGCTCTAGGGGTAGAGCCAGGCTGATGAAAGCTTAAGGCAAAAGAGAAGAGGCTTTGCACCTCCATCCTGTGTTGGAGGTTTAGGTGGTCTAGATGCTCCACAACAGCCTGACTATGCAGCTCTCCCTTCTCCATCAAATCTGGCAGACACCAGTTTTGGTAAGCAAGGATGGAACCAACTGGCTTAGTGGGCACATACCCACCCAACAGGGTAAAACCAGCTCTGGGATAGGCAGCTCTATTTCCCTAAGAGGAAATAAAGCAAGAACAAAGGCTTGGGAAGATTATGCCTGAGGCCAGATGCTGTGGCCACATCTTATTGCACAGGCACTCAACCTTTGGGAGTCAGCTGAAGGAGAGCATGAGGCCCTGGAAGGTCCAGCCTGTGGCAGGGAATACAACAAAAGCGTTGGGTTAAGCTCAATCCTCCTACTGCCAGCTGCACCAGAGACATTGCTGTGCCTGGGATTCCCCTGCTTATGTATTGTGGTGACACCTCTGGGGAAGTTCAGTCTAACTTTCTGCTCACGAGTAAAGGATCAGCAGCTCAGAACTGGAGATACAAATCATTCAAGATAAGTAAAGTAAAAGTAAAGTAAAGTAAAGTGAAACAAGAACAACAGGACAAAATAGAAGACAGAATATACTCTCTCTAACCAGTCTGGTCGTTGAAAAAAATCTGCTTAAGAAATCTGCGGAGGCTGCAATCAAGCTGTGGCTATATATACTTCCATTTTGAGAAATTGCTTTAGAAGAACGGGGTTTTCAAAGTGTTGTGCTGTTATCCTAGTTCCTGCAAGAGACTGCTGCAAACTTAATGCTCCCAGTATTGGAAATTGCCTAGGCATAACTAAAATAAGAGTCAGTAAGGGATGCTGTAGACCATTTGTCTTTTTCTGACCCTCTCTAGGCCCTCATTTTGTGAGATTGAAAGATTTCTCAGAGTGCATTAGCTGAAACATATCTTGAAATGATGAAGTACCCACCTTCCTTGTGCTCATGACTTGCTATGTCTAAGAGGAGAACTTGTCTAATTGTAAAGGCTCTTCATAGGTATCTAGGTGTAATCCCTCACCTGAAAAAGGGAAAAAGATATAAGGAAATGGAAGCTTTTAAACTTTTACATATGTGTTCTCACGTATTTTCACAAGTGAAATAAATTTGAGTAGTTGGTAATGCAAGTTTGATCCATCCCATCAAAAAAAGAAAAAAAGCATGACTTGAGGGCTTCTTGAGAGAAAAATAAAGAATAAGAAGAGGATAATTTTATTTTCTGCTGCAGCTATGAGGACAAGCTGCTCTAAGCTACTTTAGTGGAGTAGAGGAGACAGTCAAAAGTCAGGCAAAGCAACCCTTCCTGGCTTCTGCTAGGTACCACAGAACATTACATAGGTCAGATGGTAATTTAGATCAATCCGTGAGCTGAAATGTAGACAATTACTCCAACAGCACCGTCAATAACTGGTCTGCATTGTGTGCAATCTGCCAGCAGCTCTCCCAGACACCCCCATTGTTGCCGTGCTAGGTACTGCCAAGATAAAAAGCAGAAAGGCCAGCTCTGGTTTGAACAAAGATCTTGCTGATAATTTCTGAGCTTACCAAGAATCATGGAAATTTCAGAAAAGGCCACAAGATGCGCAAAATCATCTGCCATTCATTTGTTGTTGGGACTTTACAGGCTGCTCCATACATTTTCTGCAGCTCTGGGAAACTGAGGACAAAGGAAGTAAATTGCATCTGAACATTCAAAAGGACACATTAATCGATACATCAAATCAGTTAAATACTACCCCAAAGCCCTTCAGCTGGGCTGTACCTCGGGCTTAGAGCAGCTTCCAGTTAAAAGCATGAACTGAACACTGACAGCCCACTCCCCACAGTGAGCACAGTGCTCTTTGTGGTTGGTTCTGAAGGGAAACACAAGATGGGATCTGGCAGATGGAGGTTTGGATGAATTTGTCGATGTGAAGAACTTGTTACATTGTGGCCCAAGAGAATTAGCACCTTTCCACTGGATATATTCACTATTACATCAAGGCTGGGGTGAAGCTGTGGATATCCCTGCCCGCAGGCATGGTCACCACTGGAAGGATCTTTTGGTTTTGTTTAGTCTCCCTAGTACAGAAAGGGTGACTCTAATTAACTTTAGACTCTGAATACTAAAAAACAAACAAACAAACAAACAAAAAACCCCCCAAAAAATTAAAAAAAAAAAAATTAGTTGAGATCCCATACATTCATAAAAGCCTTCTAAAGTCCATAATGGTTTGTTTCTGCCATGGTATTTTTAAAAAGTCTCTAAGGCAGAAACAGTCTGAGGTTTATGTGTACTACCACAAATGCCCAGTGGTCTAGTAGAGTGCCTGGATGTTTTTATCTTTAAAAGATATGGTTTGCTCTAACATTCCCAGTGGAAAGGTCAGGTAGCTGTCCTGCAAACACAGTCCCACTGGACACAAAATTTAGAAGACAAATTGCAGTTTTATTTGGTCCAAGCATGGATGCACATGAGTCAGAGTATTGATGAGGAGAGACAGTATGTAATCTGACTGTTTGCTGCATTTATTTCTGACATTCAAAGGGTGATAGCTTATCTTCTTACAAGGGCCTACTTATATCATAAATCAATAAGAGAAGGGAAAGCAGCAACCCCATTATTTGTATTTACTACAAATATCTTGGCCCAGGTTAAAAAACCAGTCAGTTGGATATACAGTTTTAATTTTTCAACTATTACTAGTCACAAATATTAATACTACAATTTCTATGTACTGTGTGGATATGGTAGGGCTTCTGTCTATAATTAGACAAGAAAACAGCCATAGTGGCTGACACACAGATAGCAATAATTAGTCGTGGCTTTAAATTTAAGTAATCTAAGTAGTTAAGTTGAATGGAATTAATGGGCTAGTGCTTATCAAAATAAGTAAGGCTTAAATTTTGAGTTATCTTACAGAATAACTGTGTGCAGCCGGTATTTGGTGACTTGTGTAGTCACTGAAAATCTAAGCTGCTACAACTACTAGAGAAAGGCAGTTTCTGAAGGGTTCAAGTTGCAGTCAATATTAAAGGCTCAGGAAAAGCACCTGAGCCACTACAAAAGAAATTAGTTATCTCACTGACCACAGGAGTAAGGATTCTGAATGTGTCTGTCTGCACCTGCCTTTATCACCACAAGCAAAAGAGGGATAATGAAACTCAGCCTAATCACAAATAAGGGTGCAGACAGCACTCTTGTGATACCCTGAAAAGATGTAAGTTATAGTCTCTAACAAACATTGCCATTTATTTCCTCTTAAAGGTCAGAATAAAGGGTGTGTGTTTCAGGGAAGAGAGAATATACTCTTTTAAATGGCTTCCATTACTCAGTGCTGCAAGATACAATAATCTTGCTGCTCAATACGACCCTTCTCATATTTTTTTAGACAAATCAGTGGATGGAAAGAAAACTTCATACTTTTTAGTACTGCTTGCTGACTTTTAAAAAGAGGAGGTGATATATTAGCAAACTGCCTCTGTGTTGACTGTTCAGTACTACACAGCTTTTTGATGATTGATGGCACAGGGAGTAGGTTCTTTGGGCCTAGCACTGAGTGGCAAATTAAGAAAATTTTCCTGTACTAAGTAACAGCAAGAATTTATAGTGGATCAGTTTGACTGCACTATGTGTGTAAGTTATACAGAAATAAAATTACTATATTCCCAATGCAAAAGCTTAATTAATTCAGTTTACTTTATTTCATATTACAAGAACAGTCTCCCAAAAGGATTTGGTTTAGTTTAATCAGCCTATTCTAAAAATTAATTCTGATCAACTTCTTTGAATGTCTTCAAAGCCCTTTCTTATTAATGAGTAGGTATATAAAAACATTGAAGTATGTTCAATATATCAAATCAATAGTGAAATCTATCTAAGTAATTAAAAGCAAGAAGTTCTAATCTTAAAATAGTATTGGATGTAGGAATATACAGGTAGCAAAATGTTATAACAATTCAGTGGCTACCTTCAGCAGAATTTAGGCCATCACTGCCTCAAGGACTGAAGGTGAATAAACTTGGTTTAGCAACGAAATCTCTCATATGACTGTGCCACTGAGAGTCTGTAGAATAAAACTGTTTTTTCATTTGCTCCCTGAGGGTGTCTGATCTCTGCTCACAGCCTGGAGAGAAGCAAATATGATGATCTGTTCTCTGCCTGCCAACCAGTTCATTCACAACTGACCTGTGCAGGGAAGTTCTTCCCATAGAAGGAAGAATAATTCTTCTTTTTTTCCATTTTCTCTGAAGTTTCTTTAGACACCTATTAATCTTGCTTTATACATCACTGTGTCTGTGCCAGCAGACGTCTCACCAGCTTGACCTGCCCTTCTTGCAAAGCCTGACAGGAGAGGAAGGTGTTTGGCCATGGGGACTGCTGCTCTGCAGGGTCAAACAGGCTCTACCACTGCCTTGCACATGATGCATGAATGTATTTGCTTTTGCTCTCTGCACGTGATTCAGGATCAACAAGGAAAGCAGTTACTTAATATCACTTTTCCTGCTGTTTTTTGAGAGTAACTTAACAGAAGTTTCCTACTTTATCCAAATTAGTGCAGAAGTGCCTGTAGTAATTTTGCTCAGTATTTACTTCATGGCTCACAGTCTGATTGATATTTTTGCCCTACGAACTTACTCATAAAGACAAATTACTATTGTATACTATTTTGCTCACGGTAAAATAATATATCACCCGCTTTTAAGAATACTTTGTTTAGGTTGCACCCTGGTGGTTCTGTTCTTGCTGCTTAAACTTCTCCTTTGGGTTTAATATTTCCAGACTAAACAGAGTAACCTTTCTATAGTTCTAATAGTATTTGAAAATACAGGGAAATGACTTATAGCTAGGATTTCACAAGTGTTTTCCTTCTAATGTGGTGTCCGAGTCCATTATAGCTGTCAGTCTGCGAGGGCATCTTCTTTCTACTGTGAAAAAGGTAACCAATGCAACCCCCTTTGATCAAAATTAATACAAGTTAATTTCAAGTTCATACTTTAAAAAATATTTTCATATTTTGATGAGGAAAAATTTGGATTGGAATAGTATTGACACACTTGTCTTTTAACTGATTTTGAATTCTAATAATTTCTGGCCCAGCTGTAGAGGTGTCATAACACTTTCTGCTAAGGTATGGACCTCTGGTTTTTATTTCTCCAAGACATACATGTTCTGACATGATCTTTAGAAGTATGACCACATCAAGTTTGACTTGCATTCAGTATATGGGATGACTTTTATGTCGCTGAATGCAAAGTTCAACATTTTTATTAAAGCAAAAAAATTGTCAAGACAATAAGAGAGTTAAGGGAGTTTCAGTCATCAGGATTTTCTGAAGTCATCTTGCTTTGTACTCTTCAGGGAGCTGCAACCCATGGTGGCAGTTTGAGAATAAAGCAGGATTGGTCCTCATCTGTGTGGCTCAGGAAGACGCTTCAAATACCTTGCCTCAACACTTGGTTATAATGATGATTGATCCCTATTATTTACTTGTATTGCTGAGTCACACGCTGGACCTCTACAATAAAGAAGCCTTCAGATACTGAGAAGGTAACTGGATTTTAATTTTTCAGAATGTTTTCTGAATTTTTTATACCTGTTGGGACCCTGGTTTTGCCAGGCTTTACACAGCCCCATTTTGTGGTCCTATATGAAGAAGACAGCAACTCCTAGGTAATGACTCCTGTTAAATGGTTGGTCCTTCACTGGGCAGCTGAGATGGCAGAGAGATTAAAGCCAACCAAGTGAAGAAAGAGGGGAGGAAAGTTCTCCCTCATGATGAGTAGGGGACCAAACTGTCACTGCTCTAACAGTGTTTGGTTTCTACCCTCTCTCTGGAGCACTGTGTCTTCTTCACTGACATTGCAAGGGGTTTCACCATAACTGTTTCTTGTTTTTAGCAGAAGACAGTAGCTTTGCTCCAGTGCATGCTTTGCTGGGCAATGGGCTCTGCTCCCTGCACTGCAGAGGCTGGATGACCCTGGAGACATCCAGAGTTGAATGCAGTGCCCCATGCACAGCATCGTGCTGCAGAGATGCTCAATCACAGCCTCAGACGTAGAGCTGTTAAACTGGCAGCAACTCCAGACAGATTGTTTTTTGGCAAAACTACCCTCTTAATGTCTACTTTTGCTTGTGGCTGCTGAAATCTCCAAGTTCTTAATTATTTTTTATTTCTTCCCTCCTCAGAAGAATTCTTCAGAGCATTACAGGCCTTTCCCGTTGATTCTGTTCAAACTCAGAAGCAATGAGAATGTAGTAATCAAATTTACTGACTGCCAGGCAGCATAGAATTCTGCAGTCAAGTAAAGGTTATAACAGTGTATACACGGCAAGTACTCTAATACTATAATTTCTTTTATAACTTCTGGATGAACTGAACTTCGAGAACTTGTTTAAAAGTGATGAATGCTTGACTGCTTTGGGTATCACACTGTGGCACAACTGGTCCAAATGATGTTATTAGTCCAAGTTTTGTTATTTTTCATATTAGTGTATTTTCATGCAAATAGTTGTTTCAGAAAGCCTCAGAAGACTTAACTGTGCATGTCTGTAAACCAAAAGAATAGCACTGCATGCTGTTCTGTAAAAGAGGTTTGGACCAGAGGTTGAAGTTAGACATAAGGAGGTTAATTTGGTGGTTGGATCGAAGATATTATAAGAGAAATCTTATTGTGAAAACTAGGCAGGTGATACAGAAATTAAGGAGAGGACATAGGAGATTTTGTGGTTTTACTCTTACTTTCAGCAACCACTCGGGGTACATACAAGGTGTAAGCAACTGACACAAAACAAACCAGGGTTATTTGAATTTGAAGGGGGAGATTTTTGTTTATTGCAAACAGAACTAACTAGATGTTTTACATGAGACAATTCACATCAAGCATTGGAAGTCTTTCCTATCATGATTTTTGATGAAGTGTAGAGCAGTATAATAAACATTTATACTTAGACACAGCAAATTTTAGAATTCTCCGTGCTTCAGGGCTGACTGAAAGAGAATAGAGTAACATTATAAATGTCTGTTTCTAAAAACAGTCATGTGTCTTAATGATTCCTCTTGCAAAATATCTTCATCCTCCCTTACAAGGTCTTCAAACATTTTAACTCGTAAATGATAATAGATATAACTATCTTCTTGCAATGACAGTTCAATAAAACAGCCTCTGAAGTCTCACGGAGCTGGTCATCCACAGTAACTTTTATAATGGAAAGATTTATCGTATGTCTAAGTAGTCATCCCTTTCTATTTCATATGTTTTACCTCCTCCTAAAACAAGAGGTCTCCTTAATATATATAGGATAGTGACATTGTAGCAACACCATGTAGGTGCTAACAGCCTGTAAACATTTGACTTTGTAAATATTAATAAAAACCAGCCTGTTGCCAGCATAAGTAGGATGATGGTGATGAGGAGGAGGAGGAAGAGAAGGATGGAGGAGGAGGAGGAAGAGAAGGATGAAGGAGAAGGAGAAAGAGAAAGAGGAGGAAGAGGAGCAGGAGAAGGATGATGATTATGATGATGATGGGCAAGTTTATCAAGTTGTAGGCTTTGCTTTCTATTCTCCTGTGCATTACAGACAAAGCAGATTCTCCTCCTTTGGTGGCATGGATTTGGAGGTAGGGTCTTGGCTTATTAAGGTTATAAATGGTTTATAAAGAGATAATCAGTGATTAACAATTGTTGATAGCAAGCTGTGAATTTCAGCAGTGTGTTTTACACACCTTAGTGGAAAATGCTCAAAGTCTGTGATAGCCAGCATTTTGGCCAAGAAAGTATAAACGTTTTTGAGTGGCAGAAAAGGGTCACATGACCTTTTATGTTCCCACTGTGGCAGGAGCAGGACCGTGAGCATGGGCATGTGCTGGTCCATCCAGTGGAGCAGGGCTGCCACCCCTCCCTGGGGCTCTGGGCAGCTGCAGGACCAAGGCTGTCTTGCAGAGCTGGGTTTGCAGTATGGTATTCTTATATGCTGCCTACGCCAGGGAGGGAGGGTGTCTGGGAGAGGCAGCTACCACCCAGCAACATTCACATTTTTCTCCTGGTCCCTCTAGCATCCATCCTGGGAGACCTCTGGGAGTGAGTAGGATGGATGCTAGACCTGCAGAATTCCCTGTCAACAGCAGCCCAGGCTGAGACACTAACTCTTCATGAATCCTCTGGGATTTCCAGTGAAATTTATTGCTGCTGATTATTCCCTAAACCAGACAGATTGTTTGTTTACTATTCTTTAGAATCAATTTTAAATACAAATAAAAATAGAAACTTAAATATGACCCTTAGTTGCCACAGCATTGTCTTCCTATTCCCACAATATATAATACATTAATCAGATCAGTCTGCTATATTATGATTCGTAAAGTCACCTGTCAAAATGAATGCAGAGATTATACTTTTTGCTTATTACACTTGTTTGTTTTAATTAGATTTTTTACAATGGTTGCAAGGCCAGTTTAGACAGGATTTTGAGCAACCTGATTTAGTGGGAGGTGTCCCTGCTCACAGCACAGGGGGTTGGAACTAGATGATCTTTAAGGTCCCTTCTAGTTCAAACCATTCAATGATTCTATGGCTCAGATAAATACAGTGTGTCTTCTAGTCCCTGCTGTTAACTATACTACGATCCTAATATTCTTTTACACGAAGACAATTCTTAGAGTGGGGAGTCAAAATAATCTTAAGTGATATTTTTATATACAAGCAGAAGCTTCAAAAAGTTTTACAGAGTAGCTCCTGGAACAGTGTAATTAATAATTCAATGAAAACTGTAGCATAAAACAAAGAAGTAGCTGTACTATCTGGTGAATTACTGATTTGATTCTAAAAAGAACTACTTTGCTATAAATCAGAATGAAAACATCAGTGCTATAAAATTTAATTTTGAAATGAACATCTGGATTTTAACTGTGCACAGAGGCTCCACCAGGCACAGTTCACTTTTGTGGCAGCATTGAGCTTGGTTCTGGGAATGTGAATTACTGCACAGGATCCTTATCAAATGGGTGGATTCTGCACAGAGTGTCTAGACATGAGACCCATTAGCTGTATTTCAAAGAGAAAACATTAAGTGCCAGTATCTAGAAGATTATGGGTGAAAATATTTTTATGTAAGTGTCTGAAATTTAACTTTCACATAGAAAATTTCCACTCAGAAATACATTAGAGACTATGCCTAAATTTAAGACACTTGTATTGCCCGACTTAAGCCCACAAAACTAAGCACTTATTTACATTTTCTTCTGAACAAGAAACTCTAATTTTTGCCCTTTTCCATGCTCTATGGTTTCTCAAAATGTACTTGTTTTTCTGCCTGTTGATGACACTTATATCCAAACATGGACCTGACTACAAAACTGCCTCTGTGGCTATTACACATAAAACCAGAACTAGCTATTTCAAATCTATCTTTGGCTTACTTTGGAAAAGATATGGCATAGGTGTTAGCACGTTTGCAAAACTAGATGTGGTGGGACAAAATATGAATCCAAATAGCCAAAGCACAGCAAAGTATTAAAGCATATGTTTAAATATAAGAATGAATTTGATGCTTTGCTGAACTGGAATCAAAACCAGAGCTGTATTAGATGCTTGCTAGATCAATTCCTTTTATGGTGGATATCTGGCTAAACAATATAAAGGCAGTGTAATCTTTATATTATCTTCTTGCTGACTTAGTAGTTACACCTTCTTTTCCATATTAAATAAGCTTCTCTTACTTAGTGTTTGTTCACCATATTTAGCTGAACAGCCCTCTCCTCTATGTTTTCTATTGAAAGGTTTGGGGATTTCTTGCCCGGGAAAAAATTTCAGACCTACTCAAAACCAGAGTGTAGTCATTGTATCATTACAAATTACAAGATGCTCTACTGCTGAAAATTATTTTCTGGTTTAATCATCTTAAGTAGACTTAATTTCTAATGAATGACAACATAAAACTCAAGGAATTATTTTCCTTAACTATCTGCATCTGTTTCCCAGTTGGTGACCATTCTTGACTCTTGCACAGCTTTTTGGTCAGATGACTCCATAAACTTTGCCATGGTGAAGTCTTAAGGATTTTTTTAATCCTTAGTGTAACATCATCCCAATGAAAATATTTCAGAAAACGTTCTATAAATGTTTGTTCTGCAGTCCCACAGCTTGTGTTACATGCACCATAGTTTTTGCTTTAGCTTTATCATCTGCTCCCTTTCTTTCTCAAAGCTGTTTGGAAATTGTAATTGAAACAATTTGTCCATAGCTCAAGACCACTTTTTGAAACCAAATCATAGTCTCCATGCACACATAGTCCCATTCATTGCGTGGGTAGATCGTGTTTTCAGCAAAATACTGGCTTAAAGCAGCTACACCGTCGAAATTACTGGAGCTGCTCTTGAAAGATTGGCCATAAATAATTCTTGGCATTTTAGAACATTCCATACAAAACTATCTATGATTTTTTTTTTTAAATCTGAACGGGTCACTGTGCCATACCAAAGACAAATGTGCACGACAGTACAGAGGTCTTCTATTTTATTAGCGTCTTCCTAGAAATGGCAATGTCTTGAAATATAATTCCTTTATTTCCTGCACAGTGGAATATTTTTTTTTTATTGTGGGTATTAAAACTAAAATAAACAGCAGTGAATTCCAGTGTACACACAGTTAGACAGACCAACCTTGTAAACCCTGGACTGGGCTAGTTCTTGAATGTAACATCTGTATGAGTGATGACTATCTATTTCTCTTGGGGAAAAACTGAGTCCTTCTGATGTTTGGTCAACTAATTCTGTTGTTTTACCTGCCTATGAATGCAGATGGTGGATGAAATTGATTAAATGCATCATGAAAAATCTTTCTCCTAAGCCTCAGCAATAATTGGACCAAGAAATTACTTTGTTTTGAGCAGGTACAGAGGTGATGTCAGTATCTGTTGGTCCTGTTGTGCACATGTAATGAAAGTCTTCACCCAGACTTCACATGTAATTGTCATGCTCAAACATTGGAATCCTTCCAGATGCAGTGGGTTTCATTCCAAAGGATGCCTTCCTCAGTAGAGAACAGGGATGGGTTAAGGTGGCATCTGAATGGTGTTAGTCATCCCTTCTGTCTGTGCACATTCCTGGGGGAAAGCACAGCAGCCCTGCAGGATGATGAAAAAGCCACCATCAGAAAAACAGGCGATGACTTCCCTGTCCTTGTTGGCCCACTCCAAGCAGCGGGAGCTGTAGGTGCAGAGACACGACTCTGTCCCAGAACCAGCTGTGCCCCCCCTCCCTGCCTTGATGTGTACCAGAGATGGGCCTCCTGCTCTGACTCTGTGCAGATTTATCACCTCCTGACACCCCTCCCAGAATAGCACTGAAGAAAGAGATTCTTTTGCTCACATGACACACACATCACACCAAACCTGGAGAAAGGAGGTTGGTGGAGTAGGTAGGATGTCATTCCAAAAAGGTTTTATTCACCCCAATTTTTCTTTCTGATAGTCATTTTTATGTGTTGCTTTATAATACTGGAATGGTGTGAGATCATGATGGGAAAGAGCAATGTTTGTACATTACGTTAATAAAAATGTTCTGAGATAATGCAGCTCGGGCTTGTTTCAGGTGTTTCTCATATATCTTGTGTATATTATTTATTTGTATATAGCCTAGGCTGAGGAATTTTCTAAGTTTCTTTCTTGGAATGTGAAACAAGATCATGAAAGTGTCATTTATTTTTTATAACCTCCTTTTAATGTAACTGGAAAGAATAGTAAAAAAAATGCTTCATGCCTTCTACCTTAGGAACAACATTTTTGAGCAGGGGGGTGAAGCAGGGGGATCTGCTGCTCTGCATTAATATTTTAGGAATCGTGATTTCACAAGCAATTTCAATTTATAAAGAGTTTTCTGTAATTTCATTATTGCCATTGATCAAAGAAAATGCTTCAGATGAGCACAACTATTTTAACTGAAGCTTTCAGGGCTGTGACTATGATTTAAAACTAAGTAAAGGAGCATTTCTAAAATGAAAGACAAAAGAATTCTTCACTGAAAAGCAAAGAATCACACGCACTTACTGAAAAAAAAAAGATAAAATTACAGAAACTTATATCTACTCTTCTATTGCTAAAGATGATACTGCCTTTGCTAGCCCCATCTTCTCAGGCATTTGTAATGCCTCAGAACACAGCAGTAAAAAAGGATAGATGGAGCTGGATAAACTAAAGGGAAGACCAGAATCTCATAAAAGAACTAAATGTTCTCCAGACACAGTTGTGAAATTTCTATGCTTATACGTGTAACAGAAAACAGGCCCCAAATTTTCTAGAAAATACCTGGTAGAAAGCTTAACTGGCTTCACTTGGTACAGTGACCTAATCAGTTGTTTGTCAAATCTGTGTTTGCGTTTCAAGCTGACATTAAACTTCAACTTGAAAGTATGGTTGAAGAATATAGAAACTTTTGAGGAACTACTGCAGCAGCCAGAGCATCTTTGCGCAACTGGAAGCAAGACCTCGGTCCGGGAGGCTTGGGTTGGTCTGCGACAGCTTCAGAAAAGGCCTCACTTTGCAAAGACCTTAATTTTTCTAAATACCCTTGACTGTGAATGAACTCATGGCTATAAAGCTTTGCTTTAAAAAACTCAGTGAAATTTCTGTAAATTCTCAGCATTGGTCTGATCATACTTCTGCATTTTCTGAGTTCTCCCACTGAATTAAAGACACACAGACCAACTTTGGACAGCCCAGCCCCAGAAAGACAATAATACTTTCTTTATAAGGTCCTGCACTGCCTGCCAACTTTCTTGATAAAACGTTTGTGACACCTCAAATCTGGAATTCCCCTTTGAAACAGGAAGTACAGGCTCCTGGGTTAAGTTTTTCAGCAGTTACCTGCTTCAGCTTTGTTCTCCATGCCCCGTTTCCAGCATGGACGTTGGTGAATCACAGCACTGCTCAGTGCATACACAGCATGCAAGGGGCTCCTGCTCGCCTGAGCTCGTGCAGTGCTGCGTTAACGTCACACTTCTTGGCTGTCTCACTCCTGTGACCACCACGGTGCTGCTTCCATGGCCAAGCACTAAGCCTGGACAGAGCTCTGGCATCTCAGTATGGTGATCCTATTGTACCAGATCATGTTTCTCTGTTCTAACTCAGTAGACATGCCTTACCCTTCAACTTGATGGGGATTTTTGTGCACTGCGTGCAGAGCAGAGAGTCTCCAGGCTCATGCAGAGAGATGTTTGAGTAAGAGATGTGCAGTTGCAGAGCTCTGCTCTCAAAGAACCTGTCCTGTGCAACTGTTTAAAGGAAAGCAACACATTTAGCTAATGTCAAGTGTCATTTTAGCAGAATTTAGTAAATTGTTTGTGGATACACTGAATTTATCAAAAGTACTTGCTAGCTCTGACTAAAATCGTCATGACTGGAATATTCACAGGGAAAGGTCAAATCTTTAAATCAACTCTTGTGCTTGTAACTCTCACTTGTCAGAAGATTATATTAATGAACATCTTTGTCACATAATAAATTATAAAAAAAATAAACCCTTAATTTTCACTAACAATTCAGTAAGTTAATAGATTGTACTTCTGTTGTTTTGCTGGTAGTGGCATGGGGTATTAGTCAGGAATAATAAAGCAAATGAATAGTTTCTGTGCCTCTTTCTCATGCATGGGAAAGTTAAGAAAGAACATCCTTATTTATTGTTGGAATAACTTTTTTCCAAAACATCGTATTATTCATTCTCAAAATATCAGCCACATTAATTATCTGGAGACATAGAAGGGTTTCACGTTCCTTGGATTACTACCTAACATGACTTTAAAAAGAACAGTTTACTGGTGTTCAGTGGTATAAATATTTTGGTTGGTTAGTTATGTAGATTTCAAAATTCAACTGGTAACAATTCTTGTTTCCCGTCTGAAAAGTCCTGTCATGCTAACTGGCTAACAGCTAGGAATTCAGTGGGACAGAGGACTTCCTGGGATGTTGCTGGAGGGCAGTCTCAGGTGGCAGGAGTGAAACATGATGTGATTTATTCTCAAACACCAAGTTTTGGGTTTGGGTACTGCCTGGTTTACAGGCAGATTTGGGTGACCTACCACTGTGGCAGCGTGAGTGACCAGGAGACCTGCAGTAAAATGGGAATTGAATCAGATCTCACACAGATGTTACTGCATTCAAGAACAGGGATATTGTACCAAAACTAACAACTATTTGCCTAAAACTGTGATCTTGGTCTGATCCAACATTTGTTCCTCATGTGGTAAGTTCTAAGATTTTACTTCAGTAAGAGTTGTCATGATTCAGATATATGCCCTGAATGGGAACAGAGAGCATTCTGCCAGGTACTTATTATTAACTTAAATCTATTTAAGATAAATTTGCTTTTTAAAAGATAAATTCTGCAAGACATAAGCAAGGCAGAAATTAAAATCCTCAGCGATATTATTTTCTGCAGTCCACATACTACACTTCCCATTCTGCTTAGTCAAGAGATTTTTCTTCTGTTTTAGCAAGAATGCATTTGTGTTTACTACACATATATGTATACCAATATGCTTTTGAATAAAAAACAGCTTATCATCATCTTCTCAGTGCAGGAGTTGTAGACATGCAGACAGAGCCTAAAATAACGCAAAAGCCTTTTTTTCCCCTGAAAATTGTGTGTTGCAAAAAGGTCTTCTTACTGTGCTCCACAGAAAGTCAGCAAACTACAAATCCTTATCTGGCTGCACATAACACTGATTTACTCACTTGTCTTTATTTGTCAAACATATTGGCAAGAATCTCTGTGTCAATATTTATTAATAAAATCAGCTCCTGTGGAGAACAGCTGGTCCAGTTTCCCTCCTCTTTAGGCATCTGAATCATCCAAGCTGCTATTAAAGAAGACTTGAGCTACTCCTTGTTGTTTGATTTTGTTAAATAAATAAATGAATGTGCACACTGAAAACCTTCTAAAAGCCTCACTTTTCTCTTCTGCAGTACCAATAATGCAAATTTATCTATATTCTGTTTTTAAATAAAGGTAGGTCTTTGAGGTAGTTATTTTCTTCACTATTCTGTTATTAACTTGAATATTACTCTACAATACACAGGTTTTTATAAATATTTTCAACTGCTTTCTCTCCCTTTTCTGTGCTAGTTACCAGCTCTCCCTCATCTTTATGAGCTCATCATCCTATGAGATTTTCTCTAGTCTGGCTTTTGTTTTCTCTAACCTCTTATCTGCCTTCTTTACATTGTCATAATTTCATGGCTGATTCCATTTTGCTCTCCTTCCACTATTTTCTCATGAAGTTTGGGAATATGTGTATTTGATGCTGAATTGCAAAAATGAAGGGACCTTATTTCTGTTTCATTCACCAAGATGAAAGCTTCAGTAATAATACTTTGCATTATTGCCTTACTTTTTCTTACCTCTTGTGTCTTTACTATTTCCTCCTGGACTTTTAGATGTCTGTAAATACCCTAAGTAACTGAAGAAGTTGCCATGTGTAGGTTAATTCCTAGATGAATTATGCTGGATATAGTGATGATTATTTAGACCCTCTCTTGAGTCTTTGAGGTTGCATTTGATTGATTTTCTAAGGTGCTGGAGAAATGGGGTATATTGATCCTGGTATGTGAGTCATGTAGGCTAGCAAACACAGTCCTTATGTTCAAAATCTGATGACTATTGAAGTCCACCTGTATTCTTCATTCAAATTCTCTTCCATTTCTTTTTCCAACATTTGCTATGGCTGCCCAAAAATGTTAAAAGGTTTGTCCTTGTATGTGAGTGCATATGGAGGTTATTGTTAATGTTCTCTTCGGGGTACTTTTGATACAAATATACCTGCTGTCAGTATCTAACAGCTCATCTTTTACAAGAAAGGGCAAATGATAAAAGAATAAGAAATTTTCCCCTTTCTTACTCACGGGCCTCAGAATAAATGTAAGGGTCGTGCATGTGTCATCCTCGGCTATTTTTCATCACTGCTCTGCAAATTGGTTTATTGTAATAGGATACTGCTCTATTTATCTTTGCTCTTATTTATTACTGCTTTCATTTTTAAATCCTCTTTCTCTCTGTCAGGGTCCCTTAGTCCTTTAATGTTTATAGAAATAAATGTATGTTGACTGACTCACTGCACTGGTTTTTACCAGGTTTTCTGCTCTCTGGGTAGAATTCAATACTGTTAGTCAGCAAGGAGGGCTGTATGTTGGTGAATACTGGCACATGTGAATGTGCTGGTACTTAAATTCTTAAATCAGATGGCCTTTATCCCTTTAAAAGAAAAGAGATATTCAATATACAAGGCAGTTTTTGGTCTGTTGAAAATACTGTTATGACTATTTGGTCCCCAGTAAATGAGTGTAAAGGAACGTTTCGCTCTTCCTTACTGTGTTTCACCCTTCCTTACTGCTCTTCTTGCAGTGCCTGCTTGAGTTAACTTGAAAGAATCTTACTGAATATTCATAATAGATTCACTTTTCAAAACCCTTGCTTTGAGACATAACTCAAGTCACCTGAATTATAACCCAGGAGCACAAGTTAAAGATAGATCTTTCAAAAAAGGATGTGCTTGTGTATCCTTAATTAGTATAATGGGGAAACAAAGGAATTAATTATAAGGAGCAATAAAAAAAAGGAAAGTGTAATAATTTTGTTTCTGTCTTGAGTTATGTGCGCCTTCACCAGGTCCAGATTTAGCATGAGGAGAGAAATGCACATCATTCTGTGCTCTTTCCTTCAGATATCTTGGTTCACACAGATCTGATTCCTTTGGGGGTGTCTATGGAGTTTCTGAAGAGCCTGTGAAACTCAGGAAAATCCCAGACTTGACTGTTATTACTGAGACATTGTAACATAGAAAGTTTTCTTCTTTTTCCCCTCAGAGTCCTTCTGGACTGCAAACCTGGCTGCCTGCTCTGCAGGGAATCTTGAGAGTTCCATGCTTCTGGGCTGGCTGTACATCCAGCAACGTCTGTTCGCCAGATCACACAGGGGACCTCCTTGGCGCAGGATCCATTGAGCCAGACTGGGAGGGATGTCCATGCTGGTTTGGGAGCTGGTGTGGAGCAGGGCATCCTCTCCTGGATTTTGCAAAAATAATTGAGATCCCGTATGTAGAGATGGATAGAATTTCAAAACAATCCAGGAGTTCCTGTTTATGCTCACCCTTGGTGTGAGCCACTAGAGTATCCCAGAAAAAGAAACAGAATTTTCCAGGATTCAGAGGCCTCTAGATCTTCACAAAACGCATAGCGGATGCTTTTTAGTTTTAGTTGTAATTAATTGCATATTATTTATGCACATACACATTGTTTATATGCATTATTTATAGGCAATAATATGCATATTGCATATATTTCTTTGTGTATCTCATGTGTACACTGTTATGAGATACTCAAACTGTAGTTTTATGGAAAAACAGAATAGGAATATCGATCATTTTTAATTGAGTATCTGAAAGAAGAGTCTTCAGTTTCTAATTGAGAAGAAGGAAACTCAGTGGCTTATTAATGGTTCCAACTTCACTTACCTGACATTCCTTGCCTATGTCTCACCTTTAGCTTTATCAATGTTTTTTCAATAGACTACATACAGTCTTCTTTTTTTTTTCTTCCACTTCAGCCAAGGGAGAGCAAGATAAGGCTTTAACTACCTTTTCAAGAATTAAAGAAATCACAGCTGTTTGCACTATATATCATACTGTCAAGGCAAGAGTTTTGGAGCAACTGTAATGACCTCTTTACTGTATAAAAGATTATTTTATACCATAAAGATTTCTGATTTGATTTATGTCAAAATGTGTCTGCAGAAGCAGAGAAGAGGATGATACACAGCAAATTCTTTACAACTTTTTGATTGCGTTGAAACCAGCCTAATCACTTAATTTAAGAAAACAGTGAAAGATTGGGAACAGCTGTAGACCCTTACAGCTAGTACAGATTTAGGGTGAACATTCCAGAATTGCAAAGCAGTATGAAAGGAACTGGATATCTTCTGAGTGGGAGGTGAAGAGAGTAATATAGAAAATAAGGTTTGTAGAAGAAGGTAAATTTACTGCCACAGACACATGCTGCAAGCCTTCAAAGCAGGGGTTCTGAATTTGATGTACAGAGCACTGGGGAGCTGGGTAAGGTCTAAAGGCAAAGATGGCAGGGTGAGTTTGATGCTGTGTGGAAAAAAAAAGGAAGAATGCTTAGCATGAACCTCTGGAAAATGTATCACTTCACAGGACCAGAATAGCTACATAAACTAACCTTCATCCTAATCACAAGGCCTGGACTCGTTTCAGAGGTGATTTTATGGCAATATAAACAGGTTTCTGATAGTGTACGAGCTAGCTTGGATGGTGTAGTCCATTACTGCAAGTCACATATGTTAATACTTGAATTATTCCTTTTAACCTGACATAGGGTACTGTGGTGAGATGTTTTGGATGTACCTTAAAAATCCCAAGAGAACTTTGCATATTCTTACCTGTCTGTAGAGCTTGTGAATGGCCATAGATTGCACCTATTTTGTGTTGTAGGGTGACAAGGTATGGCCTTGGGAGTAGCTGTAGGTACTCTCTGACTTGGAATACCCAGACTTCTAAAGCAGCCTCCCTTCAGGTCTGCGTGATGCCGACACCTGGGTACAAGTGCTGTGGAGTGGAGACTGGAGGCTCCAATTAAATGCAGTACAACTGCAGAAAGATGCTTGACCCGGCGTGCCCTATTTTTCCCATTTTGAAAGCTGCTGTCTGTGTTGGGAATTGCAGCCTTGTATTTACACAGTGAAATGACTTTTCCATAGAAGCAAAAAGCAGAGAAGGATCTCTCAGGGATAGCAGTGTGCCTTCACAGCAGGGCTATGGGTGAGTGATACAGGGAAAAAAAAGCAGCGAATGACAAGACTCTGGTGGCTAGCAGAGCCTCTCATTGATTAAACAGTAGGATGAGAACAAAGATGTTTCTCCAAGGACTGTTGTAGGAATGTTTTCCAGAGTTCAGAAGAGCTCTTGCTCCTCTGAAAGAGCTAATGGAAATATCTCTTGAGATTATTTAATTTGTGCAGACTTTGCCATGAGAATTTCTTGTCTTTTGCCAACCAGCATCTCTCTGTCCCTCCTTTGCCTGCCTTGACAAAGCACCAGAGACGTGGGGTATGGTGATCATGACATACCAGACCAGAGGCATAGTGACCAGAGGCATTAGAGCAAGACAGAAGAGAGGAAACTTAAAAATGTAGTTGCACAAGCCTCACATTTAAAAATACTCAGTGAATTTTTTGCTATAAAATGCTGCAGAATGGTGACTAATTAATTCACTACAGCCTGGAATTGACCAAATCTGCTGCCACAGCTGCAAAATAAGCAGTGCAACAGAAGTCCGTCATTCTGACACATCCAGCTCAATGCACAACCTTCTTTCTACCTGAGAGATTTTCCTTAAAGTCAGACCCTGAATCCTTCCCTCTTGGATAAGTACAATGGCTTTAGCGTACAATTAGAAGTTAAGGGCTCCTGACCAATGAAGTTTCACTTATGGTGAAAGATTTCCCTGTGCAGGAGAATTTTCCTGGAGTTAGGCCTGAGAAGCCATATAAAGAGCTTTAGTAAGGAGGGAGAGAAAGCAGGAGCTTTCAGGAGAGACTTCCCATTTCAATTTTGGTGGATACAGAGGGACAGAAAGCAAATTGGAATGTGTTTGTGGAGAAAGCAACAGCTGAGATCAGCTGGGAATGCCTAGTGCTTGTGTAGATGGAAATAGAAACTGGGAGGTAATATAGCTGGTAAAGAACTGTCCTGCTGCTTAGAAGTTAGGAGTTTTTTCTTTTCTTATTTGGGAGAAGCAACAGTTTCTTTCTAAGAAATTGCAAGAACAAGTACACAGGAGCAAGATCCCTGGATTCTTAAAAATGCTAATTCATATGTCTTAGCTGCAAGCTTTTTGTTTAAATCAATTGGTAGGTTTGGGGTATGAGCAGAGATTTCCCCCAAGATTAGGCAAGTAGGTGTCACGGTTTCTTTCTTATAAAACTCATTCTGTAAGTGGTGGTCTGGCTTGTTCTCAAGTATCACGTAGGAAAATTTTGCTTGTCAAAATACCCATAAATACACTTCAGTATGTCAAGAACCTCTCAGTCCCTATAACCTTATTCTCCTCTTATCTGTTCCTGCTTGAGATTTTGTGAAATGGTCTTGCAAGAAAAGAATACTTTATTTCATCTTAGTCGTTTCAGGACTATCTCTAATGTGAAGGAGATTGCTGTCTGCCAGGTGGTGGAATGCTTGGTATGCTCACTCCCCTGAGGAGCAGGGCCCTGGCTCAGCTCTGAAGTTCGCCAGCTCCCTGTGCCAGTCAGACTGCATTTCACTTCATTCTGCAGAGACCTGGCTGCAGCCCTGGACTCCTTAGCAAGGTGAGTTGTCTGCTTTTAGATGGTATTCCTTGAGGAGTCACCTTCCTAAGCAGAAAGGAGTAGAGCTGGCAAATCAAGGAGAGACATTGAGGCGGATTTTCCAGGGACCCATCCTGCTCTCCTAAGCAAGTTGCTGCAGTAAATGCCGTTGTTTGTCTCAGAGCTGAGCAGGGCAACTAATTCTACTTGAAAATCAATTCCTGGACCTTGATGGCACCTCATTAAGCAACATGGGAGACCAGGGAATAGAGACATCATGGCTGTGTTTTGGGACCAACTAAGGAATAATGTCACTATAGTCACTGTGCTACTGCTGTTTTCCCTAATGGCCTACTGATTTAATAATGTTAATGGTCTTCTACCTAAAATAGGATTTACTGGAATTTAAGTCAGTTTTTGCTCAGGATGTATAGGCTATGTTTTGGCCACTATACAGGAATTAATAGTGGTTGCCTTCAAATATATTCTTAAAAGGGTTGCTCAAATTTTGCTTTTACAGATGAATTACACCCTCTCAGAATAATACAGGAAAGGGTACCTCTAAAGCAACGTGTTTCAAAAGTTAATGGCTTAAAAATGGAGGATCATAATTCCTTCAAAGCATTTTATATTTTTGGCTATCATTATGAAACCTCCAGGCAATGTAAAAGAAGCAAGAGATATTCCTATGTCTTGATTGTATACCATGGTGACACCAATTTACTTCCCTACTTTGTTTAACTTTCTGCTTGCAACAGTTAGTCTGACAATGTAAGGTTTCTCCATCAACTTGCAAAGGACGTCAATAATGTATTTCAATCACAATATATGCACTCAAAATATGTTTATAAATTAGTTTTGCATCAAAGTGTCAAACCTCCTGCAATTATGTACAGAAAGCTACTAAATCCAAAATCCCAATAGCACTGGTTTTCGTCTCAGTAGAAATCCCTTTGCTTCAGTACTCTACTGAAGCAAAGCATAAAATTTAATATGCAAAGTTAAAAACAATTTTAAATTAAATTGTGTGTGAACTGAAACATCATATGTTAAATTACTCTCCTTTCCTCCATATGTATATTTAGTACCTTCACAATTTTCTGCTGGCTGAATTGATTTTTGGTGATGGGAAAAATTGCATTTGTTTAATTATGTCGAGAACCACCTCTGGTTTTTGGAGGAAGGTAAATGATTCAACATGACCCTTTGTGCTGTTTGCCTTTTGTTTCTCCCTAGAGTCTTGACTTGACAGTACTGTGAAATAGATGTCTAGTAGCGTTTTGGTGGTCAATGTCAGCTGGCAGGCTCCTGCTCTGGTGCTTTTCTAGCCTAACATTTCTCCCTGCAAAGCTACGACTGGCTGTAGACTCTGGTTGTGGACAGTGAGATGTGCTGCACTTTAGTTTTCCTATACTAGGCTGTCTGTCCTTCAGGCCAGCCTGGCAGAGGGACTGTAGGTAGCTCTAGCCAATTCCCCAAAACAAACACCCGCTTGCAGGGTCGGGACACTCCAGTGATGGGGATCATAGGGCCAAGGGGCTGTCAGGGATCAGGTGACCAGTGGATAGGGTGAATGTTGGCTGGTCCAAGGACTTTGTGTTGATGATAGTAACACAATTACTACAGGTCCCTCCATGGGGAAGTTTTGGATGTGAACAAGAGAGCTGATACCATTGTATGCACAAGAGATCATTCACAGTGGGTCCAAAACTTCTGTATGGAGAACTACAGTTTAGGAACTTTTCTGAAGCTACTGTGATAAATCAACCCATTCCTGTCACCAAAAAAATAGCCACTATTTTATAGAAACCTGAAAACTAAAGCTTCTATAACCATAGCAACAAATTCATCTTGATCTAGAGAACACTGCAAATACTGCAATATTAGGATAAGAAGTGTAGAGAAATATTTTATGTTGACTCTACTAGCAATTAAATAATTGCTGTACTTCACAAACTGTAAAGGCAAATAACTAACCGTGTAAAGATTTCTTATTCTTACATTTCTATTTCAGTTCTACCGTAATATGCTATGAAATTTTCTCAACAAAAATGGTTTGGTCAATCACTTTATTACTTATTATTGCAAAGGAATGAATAAAACCTCAGCCCTGTTGTGTATGGTCTGTCACGTAGCTGTGAGTGGTTAAATTATACAGGCAAGACTGCTTAGTATAACCTTCACAGTCTAGAGGCCTTTTGCAGACAGCATTTCTATGTTAAACATTATGATTATAGCTCCTTCAGTTGAATATTACTGGAATTACTGGTCCAGATAATAAAAAATTTACTTAAGAAATATAGTCATTGACCACAGGAGGAATGGATTTTTGAACAGCAAGTCTAATGTAGTGAAAAAATAAAGAAAACTATTTTTTCTAAGAGATTTTTAGGTAGGATTGGTCCACAGCAGATGTTATCAAAAAGCTCAGTCCAGAGAGTTTTCGTAGAGGTCCTGGAAGCCTGTTAAAGTTGGCTCTCATATTTGAATTTGGCAATTTCTCAGTGGATTTATTGCTGTCTCCCTAAGAGTCAGCATTCTGGCTCTTCCTGTCCCTATAACATCCTTCCCCAGCCCCACACTGCCCCGTGGCAGTGCCATGCTTAGGGGATTGTGTGCCCTGGCTGCCCATCTGCCTCTTCTTTAGCTTCCCCTTGTCTCCACGTTTGCCTGGCTGGCTGGAAGCTGGTTTGAATTGCTCTGTCAGAAGAATACAGTTGTGCTTGCGTGGGGGTCTTCTTGCTAATCACCAGTGTTTTGGAATTAGTTGCTTCTAAATAAGATGCCTACAGTGTGTACACTAGACCACTTGTGTGTGCTCTAGACTCCTGGTGATGTCATGTATTCACCTGCCTGGTGCACAGGGTCCCATCCAAGAGAGACTGTTTGCTTTAGAGGGGACTGTTTGATGAGCACTGTTATAGGAAACTCAGGCTCTTCTACGGTCATGAAAGAGAGAGAAAGAAGATGAGATCTAGAAAGTACAGGAATGCCTGGCCAAATGTGGACTTTTATTGTGGCAATGCTGAATTTTATGATGAGAAGGGGGACAGATGTGTGATATACATCTGTGTGTTTTCTCCATAGATGTATGATGTCTCAATACTGCTGCTTCTTCTCTGAGCTCTTCCCTTGGCTCTTTTCTCTCTCATCACCCAAATCTCCTGTTTTTCCTTCCCAAAATCTGGAAATACTAGTGAATCTTGGTAGTGAGCATGCGTAAACAAGAACAAAAAAACCCCAAAAAACCCCCCAAAAATAAAAAAAAAGAAACAAAACAAACTAACCAAAAAACAAAAAACCGAACCAAAAAAAGCGAAAAACCAAATTCAGTCCTGCCAAAAACAAATCAAAATGAGTGCTTTAAGAAAAAGATATATCCCAAATGAACATGTTTTTGCTTAGGACTCTAGGGAAAAGTTCCAGCTAAGACCCTTTAAGCATAGAAGAATGCATTAAAGAAGGATCTATATAGCTGATTCCTAAATCTTCAGTAAGATGAATCACACCTTACAAAAGGCTTATTTTGTTTTATTGATTAGAAAAGGATCCAAAGTCTTTCTCTGCAAACCTTAAATGAGCCATGATATATAAGATTTCCTATTCTTCGTTCTAAAGAGTGTAAAATGAGTGTAGATGGTCCATTGACACTTGCATCTCTTGTCTGAAATGCAGAAGAGTGGGTCAACTCTGGTCTAGCAAATTAAGTTCTTCCATCATACATCTTGCCAACTGGACTACTAAAACACTTAATGACCAACAGTAATAAAGATAGGTTAAATACTCCAGATTTCAGCACAACTTTTGCCTAGGAACAGAAAAAGAGTGTCTATCATTGAATATACAAAGTATTTTTAATAAGGATGTAACATTATCAGTTGGTAGCTGAAATGCATTTGAAATCCAAAATGAGTTGGATAGCAACACCAATAGGAAATGACACACTTTAATGCCTTAGTTGCAACATGCTGCCCACTAGTTATATATCTCAAACTAACTGGTGCTTTACAAGACTTCAGACATCAAGAAGTGTCTCACTGAAGTGGCTGAGGTTCAAAAGTTACAAGCAATGGTATGGAAAGACATTGTTCACCGTTAGTGCCATGGTAGATAAAAATTCTTCCCTGTGCTTGCAATTAGGAAAAGTTTTTTTCTGCTGTGTGACTTCCTGTAGAATTCACTAACTTATAAAAGTTGTTTGTTTCCATTTCCCCACAACAGTTTATAATCAATATTGATAATTATAATGAACAGTATCAATCATTACTGTTGCTGTTTTATTTTAATATTTAGTAATAAAGATAACAACAACCTAAATCTGCTGTAATGAGGAAAGAATTTTTAGCATGAATATTTAGGGAAAGAATGGAAGGGAATGCTCCTTTTCCTTTCTTAAATAAAGAACATGGTGGCACCCTGAAGAACATCAGTGTTATGCAAAGCAGATAATGCCCGTGCATATATTCAGAATGGAACTGTAGTGATCTCATCTGCCATGTGTAAGAGATTTTTTTAAAACCTTTCAGGAGTCTGTAACATACAATCCCATAGAGATGGGAGGAGGGGTTTACCTGCAAAATTAAGATTTTGGCTTTTAACATGGTTTCTGGTTTAATACAGAAGTCTGATTCAATATTAATATCTTCTGTGTTTCTACTAAAAAGATAGATTTGTGCCTTCATAGTCTGACATCTGAAGAAGTCTAGACAAATTTTTATGGTCTGATTAACTTTCTCTCATATAATGGCTGAAATTTGATGTTTATACTGTATTAAATTTAAGCTAATTGTAACCTGTCGTAACTCAGCTGTATTTGCTTATCTGGTAGCTTCTTTGTAAGATAAATATCATAATTTTTTATTGCTTCTAATAAAACCTTGACATTCCACTTTTTATATTTCTAGGTGACTAGCTGTTCCTGTCTGGGTTGAGGAGAGAAAGATGACTCAGGGAATGCTGAGGAAGTCTTGGAGCCTGAAAAATTCTGGAGTCCTGAAGGAGGTGAAGGGAGGCCTGGGCTGGATCAGGTATCGAGCACGGTGCAGCATGACCAGGAGGAAAAAAGACCATGGGACCAGCTCTTCCCAATGTATGAGTTAACAGGATGGTAACTGGTGTGGTGCAGCTTGTAGGACTTGGGGAAAAGGATGAGGAGGAGCAGGTAAATAGTCCATCTCACTACCTTGGAGCATCCATCAGCATTTCAGATTTCAGTGTTCTGCTTGTCTCCCATCTATCAAAAGTCAGCTGGGAGTTTGCTAGACAAAGAAAATGACCAAAGCGAAAATAGTTTGTTTTTTCCACTTGAACACAGCATGTGCTGCCTGAATTTTCTTTACATCATGCTTTTTTCTGTCGGTTGAGGCAGCCCTGAGGAGTGTACATGCTGGTGCACTTCTTGCCTCCATGGCCAGAACCCATATTCAGTGGAGGCAAGAACTGCATCTTACAGGCTGCCAAGACAGTTTGTTCTAGCTCCAATAGATGAGACCGTCACAGCATCTTGCAGTGAGTGACTTCTTCTTGTCAATTCCCAGGAAACAGATGTCAGAGGGATTATCATTCCAGCCACACAAGCACAGTCCAAGTCCTGAGTCTTGACAAACATAGTACAAACATAGTAACTAACCCATAGGACTTATCAGTGGTTTCTGAATGAGATTCATCTCTAACTTTGGCAGCCAGAGATGGACCCCTTAAACTGGTCCTCTGCATTATTATTCTGTGTCCTTTGAGATCAACAGCAATTCCTTTACTTGTTCACCAGGGCTTGTCCCAGTCCCTCATCCCTGTCTTTTCTGGGCCTATAACCTATTATACGAGCAAAGGGACATTACACACAATTCGTGAAAGTGTAGGTCAAAAAAAGCTGCACTTCACCCAGACCAAAGATACTCCTTTCACATCAAAACCAGGGAGGTGATGAATTCTCAGAGAGGACGGCCAGCAGAGAGATTTCTTCACTGTCTCAGACTGCAATTCAGCAGTATAACTCTTGCTGTGTAGTTGGGGTTGGACACAGGAGTAGCTGAAGTGAAAGACATGGGCTCTGTCTGGATTCAATTCACTGGATGAAACTCTTTTCAGAATATAACATGACTAGTTCTTTGTTTGTGTCTGCACTTGCCTTCTTGCAGATGCTGCTGTAAAACTGCAAACTGCAAAGTGATCCTCTTCTCTTGCATGATGGCACCCTGTTTGCTTTTGTGACCCTGGGTATCTTCTCAGGGTTTTTTTTTCCCATTCAGAGAGTCTGATTCTCAAGGGCCCACCTCTGCCCCAGTGGATTCCATTCTCATTTTCCTTCTGTCCCTTGGCATTTCCCAGAGGCCCAAAGAGTGTCTGTTGTTTGTTTCATGGCCACGTCTTCGCAGCCACAGAACACCCTGCTGCTCTTGGTCATGCCCTCAGGGCACTCGCCACAACCTTGCTGTCGTGGGTTGACCCTAAATTTGATGGACGGATCTTTCAACCCGTCACGCTTCTCGAAATTTACATATTTAAGCCAGTGGAGACACAGGAAGTGTCCCTTTTTCTTCTGCTTGAACCTCCCGCGGGGGGGTGGGGGGAGAATGTGGCCGGGGCTCTTCGGAGCGGCCCTGGGCCTCCCCTCCCCCAGCCCCGGCGGGCACGGGCCCCGGCCCCGGCTCTGGCAGGCCCCGGCTCCGGGAGAGTCCCCTCGGAGCCGTGGGCAGCAGCTGCTGCTGCAGAGCTGAGACCGTCTGAAGCGACTGCTGAGGAACCCCCCCACATGGCCGTGAGGAGGTGGCGGGAGCTGACGGAGCTTTCCTACAACCAACTCAGCCTATACTGAACTGTAAAATAACATCAAGTGCAAGCAGCATAACAGGAGCGAGCTTTTCTCCATCGCAAGACCCGAGCAAAAGAGGATTGTTCCTCATCATGGCGTCTTCGGGGTTGGAGACAAGGAGAAAGTGAGTGAAGCTGAAAGATGGCAATGGGAAGAGAGGGCGGAGACATGCTTTCCCGCGCGTAGCTTGAACCTGCTTTTTACAGGCCATGGTATAAACTGTAATATCAAACTGTTTTTTCCTTCTTTAATCCATTTAAAGATAAGGGGGGGGATGAGAATTCAGTGTGCAGCCTGCGAGAGAAACAAAGGCTGCTGGTCTGAGAAGGTATTTGGCTAATGTTTGGTGTTCTGATGGCTGAGGCAGGTAATTGGAAAGGAAGTGAGGAGGGGGTCAACTATGGTGAACACTAAAAGAAGAGAATGTGTATGTAGCCTTCAAAATGAGAGTTTCTACTCTGTATTACAATACTGACCTCAGAAATATCTTAGTAAAACTTCATGCCCCAGTTCCAATATGGGCAGCTTTATGAGAAAGCTCCCTTCTCCCTTGAATCAAGTTAATATTTCTTGGATGATTTAAGGAGGTGATCAGTGCTCCAATGGTTGTGTGAACTTTTAGTATTGTGAGACTTTTCTGCAACGGCATCTGTTTTTAAACTGCATTTGTCATGCATTTTACAGGAAAGCAGCATTCCACAGGTATTTGTCCCATTCAGACACACTTTGTTGTTGCAAGCATTGGTAATTCCTGTGTTATGTAGGTGATTTAGACACAGTTTGTCATGTTACTGGATTTGTCCAAAGGGAAAACATTTAAGAAGGCTGTTTTGAGGATGCAGTTTTACAACTGACCTAAGAATCTGAGACTGCTCTTGCTACTGTAAGTGGGAGATCCTTGGCTAGAAGGGTTGGGGAGGGTGAAGCTGCCCCTTTTGATGGCAGGTCAAAGACAGTTTCATCATTTCTCTAAACTTAAATGTACGGATGAGAAGAGCAGACTTATCTTCTTTTGCCTGGTTTATCCCAGCATTCACAGTCAAAGCATGACAGGATTTCTTCAACACTGTGCTCTATAGACATAAAAATAATGTGCACATCTACTCTTTGTTCTTTTTTTCTTCTGGGACTTCAGGTAGAATTTCATTTTATTGTAGACATGATACTAGTTGTAATATCTTGATAGTTTTCTACCCTGGTCTCTGTCTCAAGGGTTGTCTGACCAAAATTCTGTATGATACAAGCATTCTTTTATCTGTGTGTTCTTTATCACACGATGGACTTCCTGTTTAGTTGGGTGCACTAGTTATGCCACTTAATAGACTTCAACCATTCTCTTTTTTCACCTCTAAGGGCAGCTTTTACTTCTATCAAGTGTATAAAAAATCCTATGGTAGGTATTATGGCTATGTGATGAGAAGAGACTGTGATCGTATGGACTTCATTGTATTTTATGTGTGAAATGTAGTCCTTTTTTTAAAATATATTAAGATTCTGCTCTTCAGAATTTGAAATTCTGATACTGTAACTGAATGGCAAAATAGCACAGCCACAACTTTCTGCTTGCAAATGTCTATTTTTGGACTAACAGAGGCAAAAATACTTAATTCTTATCTGTATTTCTTTCAGATGAAGGCTTATATGATTGCCTTTTTAAAACTTTCTCATGAAAGTTATTCTTAGAAAAGCATTTCATATATTGGGTTTGTATACTCTTCATTTTTCCCCAAACTGTGTTGATTTCTCACTATTTTCCTGAAAAAAATGCCTAGAGCCACAGCTAATGCAGAAGAGGAGAGACAAGTTATATATTAGCTATTACAAAATACTTGAAGAGGAAAGTGTTTATATTTTATAAAGCATGATTAAATTTCTTGTGATTCATTTTCAGCCTGGAGCTTTTTAAACAGACTGATGAGAAGTCTGACAGAATGCCCTCAGTCTTCTTACAGGATAAAATAGCATCTCTAACAGATGTGACAGAGGTCATCTGGAGCCATCCTACTGTGCCACTGCAGAATACCTTCTGTGTTAAACAGAGACTAGTTTCATTGCATTGTCCCAAACCCAAGCTAAAGCCTTATTAAAAGAGAAAAATTGTAATTGTAAATAAGTTCCATATTTTAATAAATTGTTAGGTTTGGGAAGAAGAATTAACTTTCTTTCTTTTTTTTTTTTTTTTTAAATGGAGTTTCTGCTAATCTAATTCCAAGCACTTCAATAGAACAAGAATTAAGAGAAGTTCTTGGCTCCAAGATTATTACCAAGAAGGAGTATTTCAGGTATGCACAAAGGAACAATAAATATGCCTAAAATTCCCCTCTAGGTGAAGAGCATATTCCTACTAATTTAGTATTTTCCTGCTAATGAAGAGCTAAGGGGTTTCTGCGCATCTCATTTTTCAGCCTGTAAGTCTGATTACTCATAGCAACCCTAGGAAACTAACAAACAATGAAAACAGGGAATGCCTGTGTTCTGTTTCCAGTCATGCTTTAATTTAGAGATTGTAAGATTGTTTATAAACCTTGTTAAGGGTATTCACAGAGGTGTGCACAGTTAAACAATCGAGGTTATTTCCAATGTCCCAAAGTTATTTTCCTCCATAGACTGTCACAGTTGTCTGGAAGACTTAAATGCTGGGCCATAATAAACTACTTAAACTTTGGGAACCCTTGGCTGTTCTGTGCGGTGGTGACTGGAGAAGCAGTTCTTACCTGCATTGCCAATAGATACAAATTATTTTCAGACACTGGAGTGGGCAGGGAAATCATTATGAAAGTCATGAACCAGAAGGAATATCTTGTATATTCAGCCTGAAAGGCAGCCTAGATGTGTGCAAGTTGAGTGTGTCCCACTCTGGCTACCATTCATCACTTCCAAAATATGGGTTCGTGCATCTTCTGATAGCCATCCTAGCTTATAAACTTCCTGTTATATGGATGGGGTTCTATGATTATGCTGTCCAAATATGCCAAGACATATGTTCCTGACACTATGCATTTTGCCTGAATTACAGACTGTTGGGATGACGAGCCACCGCTCTTTCTCATTCCTATGCGTCTTCTTTCTTTTGCATAAAAAATAAGTACACAGTGTCCATGGTATGCCTATTTGTCTGACATGCAATGTGAACGTTGTTGTACTTTTCATCTTCTGTTGCTGTTCCGGTTTTGAGAGGTTCCTGCAACAGCCACAGTTAACTTCCTCCAGAGAGCTTGGAGCATTTTCCTTTGGATCCTCCTAGTTTCCTCTCCCTGAGCACATCCTGAATTCACCCTGAACCAGTCTTGAACAGTTGCTTTCAGCAAGGTGGGAAAGGGAAAATACCTTGTACTCACTCCACTCTTTTGTAATAGCACTGCCTTGTCCTTGTAGGACTCTTCCTCCTGGTGTAGCATCCCTCACACTGTGTCTCAGCCTTCTCCTCTCTCTATGAACCAGCCAACAGATTTTCAGGAGTATCCACCTTCAGCAGTCAGACTACATCTGCAGTCATTATCATCATGACCTGCTCTGTCCTGGCAACATTCTTTTCCCAAACCAGGCAGAGAAATGCATGGACAGGCAAAGAGGTTCACGTTCCTTCATTGTCAGATGAGGCCAAAGAATGTCTTGTACATGTCACTTGAACACCAAGGAAAATATTTGCACATTTGGGGTTTTTTTGAGAACTTGACTTTTCTCTTTCAGGTTGGCTGGTTCCCTCCTGAATAGTTGCCCTTTTATCATTAATATACTTAGTCTTGATGATCGTTTCTGATGACATATTGAAGGCTGAGAAACATAGGCTCTGGAGCAACCCGCATGGACTAGGATTTATTTGGATCTCAGATCTAGAGGCAAATGACTGAGCCTGGAGTTGAACTTAAATCAACACCACCTGGGTGAAGATGCAGTGACTGAATTACCCGAACACTGGGGGATTACTATGGATGTTTTACTTCCTTTAAGCTTGGTGAGGAAAAGGTACATGCTTACCCTTGAAGGCAGAGTTATTCCAGAATACAAAAGCAGGGTAATGTCAAAGCTAATGCAGGGAAATGTCAAATCTAATACAGGGAATACTGGTGAAAGTCAAACTCCAGAACAGAAAAAACTCAGCAGACAGACGCCGCAATTTCAAGAATGGCTGAGGAAAGCATCAGAAATATTTTTAAAGATGGGTGATAGAACTGACTGGTTTTTTCTTGTCGCTTTTTAGGGAGTGGGGTTTGATATAAATTACTTTTTATGATAACCATTTACTGACTCTTCAGAAGCTGTGGCATTCACCAGTACATCTGTTGCGAAGCTGAACATTGCCACTGCATACAGATAAAAGGGGAAAATAAATGGACAGGGTAGTAAGAGTTTTGGGGCATTAGGCATCATTAAAAGTGAAATGTGCTTTTTGATTTTATGCTTAACACTCATGCATGTACTGTGCTCGTTGTCTTGCCACAGAGGCCTCAAGGATATCTGATGTGGTTCTGCCTTCTTTCAAGGAAGAGACACAGCTCTCTGAAAACTGACTTGTGCATGAGGTACCAAATACACTGGGAAGGGGATGTGTTTACTCTGCTGTGGTCAGCTTTCAGTGTTCACACTGTGGGGCACTAATGCAGGGGAAGCTCAATGTTCCATCCTTTACAGAGCTGTGCCATGCTGTATCCTGACCATCCCTGACCAGAACATGTGAATGAGAGTTCATGTGATACACCATGGTTCAAGAATTCCCTTTAAAATTCCCTTCTTGTGCTGGACCTTGGTTTAAATTTATATCAGAACAGAGATGTAGGGGAATCCACAATTATAGGAGCAGGTGTGAGAGACTAAAATGGTTAATGGCTTAAACATTGTTGAAATCATCGAAGGACTTTTGCCCACTGTAGCAAAATGGAAAGAAACAGGAGTTTGTCTTTGACCACTGAAGCCCATCCCTAACCAAATATGCCTACTAACTAGAATTTGGACTGTGACGGGAACTTAAGATAAGAAAAGGGGGTACTACTGCCCAGTCATCCCAGTTCCAGGAAGGAGAATGCCCTGTCTCTCAAGCAAGGTTTTAGTCTTATAAATGTTTCTAGAAAGCTACTAGGTTAACAGTCAGGAACAGTCAAGAACGCACTTGTATATTAGAGGGGATTAGAATGGAACATAGCAAAGCAGTTATGCCACTGTGTAAACTGATGGTTTGCTCTTATCTGAAATGCTATGTTATGTTTCCTTCCTTCCGTGTCAGAATGGGTGGTACCAATGGAAAAGTTAGAAAGGTAGACCACAAGAGTGATGATGATGCCATGATGCATCATACCTTTTATATACCCTTTTATATAGCTTTTATATATCCTCAGTGCTTTTAGCATGCATACTTGTAATTCCTTAAGTTTGATAACTCAGCATAGACCTAATATTCCGTCAAGCCAGGAGATCAAACATCCTGGAGGCCTCATGGTTGGGGGCCAGAAGGCCCTAGAAATCAAGGTCCCTTGTAGAACACATTTTGTAAACTAAGATAGGCCCATCCAGGGGGGAATTCCTCTGGATGGGGGGTTCATTCAAGCCTCTCATTGGGGAATCTTTGATAGATATGCTAATTTGCAAGGCCTATAAATTGCATACGTGATCTATCGTGTGTGCGCATTTCGGCGCATTCCACCTGCACATTGTGGTGCACCTTTAACGATCCTTAAATAAATACCGGGGATAAAACCCCTTTTCCCTTAACTGTGTTTGGCTCTTAATTTTAAGATCAGGGAAAGGCAACAATGAAAGTACGGAATATATTCTGTGCAAGGAATGCCCAAACTCACTGGAAAAGAACTCTCAGGAGGGATGGGATACTACAAAATCTCTGAAATCACGACTAGCATTGAAGAAACAGTCCTTCAGTGTCTGTTTAGTACAAAAATGAAAGGCACTGAGAGAAACTAGTTGATGTGTGCTCAATATAGAAGAAAGTCCTTGGTCTGGTTCTTCCCACGTACACAGGTGGCGGACATGAGGCCACCTTAGAACTTCGAGGAGTTCAAATCGCAACTGAACAAAACTCCCAGAAGAACCCATGACAGCCATTAAACACATTAATTCCCTCTGGGTCGGTAAAATCCTTATTCTCCAAACTGCTGGAGGGAAAATATTTGTAATGTACAGTGATACATTTTTCTCTTTGGGTGTTGGCAATTGGCAATGATTCAGAGAGCCCCTTGTTCTGACTAACAGAGCCATCCTGACACAAGCTTTTTGCAAATGTGGGCTTGTGAAAAGAAAACAGAGATGACCTGGTCCATCAGGATGCAGTACAAGCCACCAAAATGGAAATGGTCCTCCTGGCTTGGAGAAATGGCTTCCTTGAGGAATCACCAGAGGCCCTTTGGACATCCAGTGTAGGAAAGAGTAATTGGGAATGAAAATGGCAAGATAAATTCGATTTTTCCCTACCATAATGACACATTAAAAAATAAAAGTAAAATAAAGCAAGCTGCCACAAAATATCTCCTTTAACTAGACTCTTCATTCTCTTTATGAGAGTATACAGAAGATACAAAAAGGACTCCTGTCAGGGCAGCACAATAGAAGCGTCCACTTCGTAAGTGCTTGTGCAAAGGACAAAGTGTTTTGTGAATATTAAGCCATTTTTTGTTACAAGTGATGTGAAAGGGGCCCAGAGCATACATAAGAAAGCTCCCTTCTATCCTGCACGCACTCCTCAGGTGAGCTACTTGCAGTGAGGAAACAACAATATTGTGTTGTCTTTAATAACTGGGATTTTTTCAGTCAATGATCGCAACTGGGGCAAAAATTACTAGGACAAATGGGCAGACCAAGGCAGAAGGATAAGCTATTTTAGTCTATTTTCATAATATACCTTATAACCTGTTTAGGTGGTTACCTGGGACTCACAAACTGTTGATCTGCATGAACTCCTATTGTGCTTTCACACAGGAGAGTGGAAGTGGTATGCATACAAATTGACATGACATGTGAGCCTACTACTTCTAAATGAACTACATTAATTTGTGTAAGTGTTAGTACCTACATAAATTAATTAGAAGCCTTAGGCAGAAAGAGAGAGCTGGAGATATCTGATCCAACTCACCTGGTCAGGCAGGGTCACCCAGAGCAAGTTGCCAGAGACTATGTCCAGTCACAGTTTGAACCTCTTCAAGGAGGACAGCGCCACAACCTCTTTGGGTAACCTGTTCAATCATGGTTACAGCAAAAAGTGTTTTCTTTTGTTCAGAACATGCACAGATTGCAGATCCTGGTGTCATGTCACGGGTTTCTCTATGTTTTGTGTGTGTTTTGCTGCAGCACATTTGTTTTGTATCCAGTTGTATAGATGTTTCAAATATAAACACTTATGACTGAGCTATATTTAGCTTTTGCATGTGTCCTCCTGTTGTAAGTCATCGGGTAACTGTTCTGCTAGCAGATAGGACAGGGAACAGATAGTAGGAGAAAAAGCTCTGAGGTTTTGTTTGCAGTAGGTAACTTACCACCTAATTTCCAAACTTCTATCATTCATTTGCCTGGAGATTGATAATATATATGATCTTCTCAATTCTAAGTTTCTTTCCCCCACTTAAAGTTTCCGGTTAGTAAATCATGCTTAGTTTTGGTTTCACACCTTTTGAAAATAATGTACAGAGAAGTGATGGCTGTGTCAGAATTGAGTAGTGATAAAAATGCTTGTCCTACTTGCTTGGTTTTCTGTGTCAGCTTGAGAAATTCAGCTGTGGTGTGCTGGTTTTGTTTCTGACACTGCCTGCTCAGTACAGGCAGGTAGCCAGGGAGCTCCATTTACATGAAAAGCCAGGTCAAATTCAAGAAGGCAAGTCTCTCAGAAGTAAGGTAATAATTATTTCTTCCAATGACTGGGTCTCATAATTTTCTCAGCCACCTTTCTGAACTCCCATGTCCACACCATTGGTCTTGGAACAACACACTTTTTTCTTTAATCATTCTATACTGGCAAAATTTAGAACATTTAGCTATATTTCATTTTAGACACAAAAATGGTCCATCATGCCGGAAGTGTGGTATCAAATTTACCATCTGTGCTGAGAGTGTTGAGAATATGGATTGACCTTTGGTTTCAAGGTCATGTGGAAGCACGATGGGTTTAGTGCCTCACATATTTCTCAAAAGCTGCAAGTACCCAGTTCTCAAATATTCTTATGCAAATAGGAAAACGAATTGCAGTCTATTGCAGGGTTTGAAAGGGTGGTGCAGGTTTAGTGAAGGGTACAAGAGCTCTTTTCTTGTTTGTAGTGTCACAAAACGGAAAGGGTACAACAAATTCAAATAGGTTTCCTACATAAATGAAAGACAACTAGATATACTGCAAGGCAGCAGTATAGTACAGGTGCCCAGGGTATTCTACCTTTTGCTTTTGATATCTGGATAAGCAAGCAGAACCTTCAGGTCTGAAAGGCACCAATGCTGAACACTGTGTGAACTGAATACTTTAACACAGTCATGGATAAATGAGGAGAGAAATGGTCCAGCATTTCTAAAGTTTCTTTTAAAGCTTGTGAAATTTAATTCTATCATCTCTGATCACAAACTTTAGTGCAGGATCCCCCCAAAGCAGCTGAAGAGGTGTGCAAGGGGCAAGGGGAGAACACAGTCCTGTTCACTGGACTAGGTTGATTCTGGAGCTACAGGTGATACACTCTGCATGTGAAGCCTTAATTTCACCAAAGGAAGTAAGCATGAGAGGCATCAGGAAGAGCCAAACCCACAGCTCCAACCAAATCAGCTGAAAAGATCACTTGCATGCCAGCCCTGATGGCAAATGGGTAATAATTCCTGTATCCTTGGGTGGACACAGGCAGAACCCCAAGTGCCATGAAGAAGTGTCATTGCATCCAGGTCCCAAGTGCTTCTGCAAGACAATTCAGGAACATTTGAAAGAACATGTGGGTTTATTGCTTCTTTTACCATTGTCCCATGGAAGGACAGTTTCTCTGATAGATCTCCTGGTGCTATATGCTGTCTGGGGAGAAGGATCACCCAGCTCTTCCCCCTCAGCACAATGCAGAGTCTTTCTGCTTTTGGATGGACTTTTGGGTGAAAGTTTCCATCTCCAGGTGCATAGGAGCTCTGATGTTTTGTGAGATGGTGTTTACTGAGACCTCCAGTAAATTCTCTGTATTTTGTGATTTAAACATGTTCCCTACCTAATATTTGAAAGTGGGAGATTTCCACTTCTGGAAATGGTGCTAGTCACAACTTAAGCCCCGCTTTTCTTTGGGACAAGTATGTGGGCCAGACCTTGTGCATTCTATCTCCAAATACGCCAGTGATAGATTTAAGCTTCTGTTTATCGTTTGTTTCTTGGATTCCAGCAAACAGTGCAGGGAAATTGTTTATACTGCCTGAGGGCAGAAGGGGAAAATGGGTGATTTAGCTGCCAGGAGCTATAGGCCAAGGAATGACAAGGAGGGAGACATTCCAGTATCTACTATATAGCATAAAACTGAAGGTTACTTCATTTCTGGTGGCGGAGGAGAAGTGAAGACTATTTTAGTGGAAAAAAAAAAAAGAATTTTAGTGTGAAACTATCTGCACTTGTGTGAAATTATCTTCAGTAACAAACTGGTTTGTGTTTGGTATTATTAATATGAAATTTTAATTAAAATCTTCTAAGTCATAAATGTTAATAGTCTAGAATAGTGTAGAAACTGCAGGTGCATTTGCAGCTCCAGGAACCTGGGTTGGAGATGCTCATGCAGAACTGGAAGATGACCAAGAATACAGGTAGGGGAATTAAAATACTGGTTAGTGCTTGTCTGCAAAATTATTTGGATAATGGATGGTTCTGCCTCCCATTACTGTGGCAGTTATCAACCCTTATAACAAAGCGTTTGGGTGTCAGTGAATCTGTTGAAATTGACAGAAAGCAGAAACCTGTGTAAGAACTTAGGACATGGCAAGTGTTGGCTTTGCTGTATTTGTTGATGCAGAAAGAGGTTTCTGCACACAAAGAACACATTCCATCTCAGCTCTTCTCTACCTAGAGTACAGACAAATACTTGTTTATTTCACAGTACAGGAGGATAAAATTAACTTTAATTTAAATGTACTGGCTTGAAGTATTTCAGTTTATTTTAATGCAGAGAGGCTATCATAATCCTACGTAAAAAGCAAAGGAAGGACATGAAATGTTGTGTTCTTGGAATAAGTATTTTCCCTCTGGTCTGGCAGTTTCTCCCTGTGAGCCGAGTTCTGCACACATTTCCATGATCAATATATCAAGCAGAAGAGAAGAGAAAGTAAGTATGGGTGTATGTTGTAGGCATGTGCACTTGACCTTCACCTGCCATTCACAAAGTATTCTTTCTTTCCCTTCTTGCTTGTGTTTTCATAGGGTCTGAAGGAGTGTTCTCAAGTAAGGCAATGCTTTCCGCTGCCATTGCTGCTGTAGTTCCACACCGTTTGTACACACATTGCTGTCACTTTCTCTTCAGGCTCTACCAATAATATCAATGAGTTACAGAGCAGAGCTCACAGCCACTAAGCTGTTTTAACCCCTTTGCAACTTCTAAAGGGACAAAGGTGACGAGAAATTCAAGGTAACACTTTTTCATAGGTGATGACAGAAGTCGGCTAGAGCCAGCAGAATGAATGTGGAAGCCCATACGCAGGTGATCAATGCAGGGAACTGCAGAGAGGAGATCAAACCAGCCAGGTGGTGGAGTAGAGGTTGATTCTTTCCCAGGTAAACTCAGTCGCCTGCAAGAGGGCCAGGCCTATGATCAGATTAGTAACCAGAGGAAGCCTGACAATGATTTCTGACCGTATGGCCAAAAGGCAAGCTTTGTCTGTATACTGAAAATTGCTGCCTCCAAATTGAGGTAGCTGCATCCAAACTGTGTCTACTTGACAGTGACCCTGGCAAGAGTCCTAAACACTGCTGAACCCAGGCCACTCACACATTGAAATTGATCCTGCATCCTTCATGGTCTCAGTGGAATAGCGTTTTGGGCAGCTGGACATAGACACTGGGATACAGACATGTCGTGGTTACTGCTAATGCTCTAACAGCCTGTGGAAGTACCTCATAGCAGAAGCATCACTAATGTCTTCCAGGCCCTGTGCACCTACTCTGACCTCACTTTCCTCCCTCATCTCAGCAACAGACACCATCAAGAAGTACATGAAGCCATCTGTTGCCATCACAGCCCTAGCAAACACTGCAACAGAAGCCACCATATCCTTATGCCTTACCCTAAGAAGAGTCAGGAAATAGATCTGTTTTCTCTCCCTTTGTCCATGCTCCTGACACGTGCAACCTCAACCTCTCCTTACCTTTCTGTCTCCTATTTCTGTATTTTTGACAAGCATTTTCTTGCTGCCCACCTCCATTCTTGCTTTGCCATTAGATTCTTCACTTTTCACTCCCCACCTGCTTCCAGCAATTCCTCCCCATCACTGTTTGCTCTCTTCACACATTTTCTGCAACACCTCTCTGAACTACTTAACAAAAGCAAATTCACAAAATATTTCCTGTCCCCTCTGTTCAAGACAAGATTTGCTTGGGCTATTGTCAGCTTGCTGAGTTACTTTGTGCCTAGATGGATCCCAGGCTCATTTGAGTTCTTTTCTTCATTTTTTCATTGTACCCTCTGATTACTATTGCAGCCTCCTCTGCAGCTTGAACTGCCTCAAAGGTTCTGCCACAGCAGCCAACAATTCTGTGTGGCCTTTGCATAGAAGTTTCAGCTGAGTCATTCAGGGAAACCCACTTCTGAGTCTTGTCTTCCCTGGAAGACTATGAACCCGTCACACCATACAGAGGGTGCCGCGTCTTGCTTCTGGATGACGAATGGCAGGTAGACATTCCCTCTCTGGTATGCCAGGGCTTCAGAAGTTCCACAAAGTCCAGATAAAACTGGCTCTGACCCTCAGCAGCTTTGGAGGATGGCTGGGGCTCAGAGTATCACCTGCCTTGACTGGAGATGAGATGCTAGGTAACCTCCTGCCTTTGGGGTAACCCTGAGCAAAGTAGGGGTGCCTGATGGATTTAGTCTCGTTTGGGAGATCAATGCATCCATCCGAGTTTGTTCCCTGTGCTCAGTGGGGACAGCATTTTGGAGGCATATCTAGTCACTCTTTGAAATACTCTTTAGCAGATGTTACGCCATCTATTGTACTTACTGTAGGAGACTCCATAAAGCTGCAGTGCAGTTCCTGCCAGTGGGATTCCTATCACAGGACTCAGGGTACATTTAGCGTGATTCCCCTTACTCCATAACTTTTTCTCTTCTGAGGTAGTGGCAGGAAATCATTACAAATTAGTTCAGCAGTTAGGCAATAAGAAGAGAAGTTGTTGTGAGCCAGGGCAGTTCTTTAAGGTAGAAAATAATTCCATTGATTCAGTGAAGTTAGTAGTCCATATTTTAATCTTTTTTGCTTGAAAAATATGGTCATGTTCAATGTAATATTATATGTATTAAAATCACTCAGCAACAAAGAATGTTAATTTTCAATGATGTTTTCTCCTGCAAGCAATGTTAGGTTTTTCACAGGAAATGAAAAGTTTGAAGGGCTTAGATCAAAGGATTTTCCATGAAATCCTGAAAAATTAGGAGTGAACATTTCCTTAATGTACTTTCAACAAGCGAAAGCAAATAAGCAAAAACCCAAGACAACCAAAGTTTCTGACAGAAAAGTTTGGTGGTTGTCAGTACCAGAGCCCACATCAGAAGGCAAAGGTAATAAGATTCATTAAAGGAACTGATACAAATCATTAGTTGTGATATCACCTACAAATCTTACCTCTCCTCTATCCTTTGACAATCACAGCCAAAACCCCAGATATTTCATCATTATGGGCAATGTTGTCTTAATAGGGTTTGATCTTTCCTCATTTCTTCTATTCCCCTTGCTTCCCTCTGTCCTGTTTCTTGTTTCTTCTCCTGTCACCCCTGCATTTCCCCTGCTGCAACACAGTTTATTCCCTCCCTGAAATGGATTTCAACAGAAACAGTTTGTTATCCCTCAGTAAAAGAGTTATATGCAAATATATTGCCCCTTGAATTCATAAATGGGTTCCAGCTTTTAAAGAGAAACTCTTTTCTCTCAGATCCACTTTTACACTGTTATATCTCCAGATTTAGTTTAAAAGGTAGCTCCCATGCCTGAATAGGATATATTCTCACACCTACAAAATCCATGTTTTTTTTATTTTTAAAACAAAGCTTGAATTCTGCAAAATGCACAGTACAAGCAGGACAGATTTCACTTACTTATATAAGTGACATTTGAGTTAATGTATTAGACACGAGAAAAGAATTGGGATGCTATACTTCTAAATCTGTCTCAGTCCCCAGAATGTTAGGCATGTGTAATTCTGGCAAATGGTTCACATCTCTAAGCGATTTCATCTCTAAGAAAGTGTTTCATCTCTACAGTGCTTCTTAGCTACTGCATGGTGTTGGTTTAGGAAACAAACAGCATTTATGTAGGGGCTGGGTACCAGAGCTCCTAACTTGGGAAGGCATCTCTGTTCTACAGGAGCATTTAGACACCTGCCCCACTGCTCTCTTGATTCAGTGCACAAACGATAAACAAGAGATAGCAATTCAAAACTCTTGGTCTATTCTACATATTCTTCTGCAAAGTGCAGGAGGCCTCTCCTGTGGCATCTGCAATGCACATACAAGTTGCTCCGAGTCCTTGTATAGTGGGTTTTTTGAGTTTGTTCTTTTGTTACAAACCCAGAAAGACAAGGAATCTATGAAAAAGAAGCAAATGGAAAATGCTGCATGCATTTCTTTTAAGGGTTGTAAACATTTATTAATTTTATTTGAGGAAATTAATTTCCTTGAGTTCTCATAAAAAACATTTGGATATGATCACAGTGTCATAAGGAAATCTGCGGTGCTCCTTAGCAGATGTTAGACAGCACATACATGGGACGGCTCAGACTGCCTAGCTTTGTATCTTCTGCAATCACCTGTTACACCAAGGTTCTTTCTGTATCCACAGATCCCAATGCATTTAGGAAAAAATTCAATTCACGTTCTTGGAAGTGAAACGAAACCACTAAGACTTTAGCTTGTATTAAATCCCATTCTGTTTCTTCCTATTGCCCTTGTACCTGCTTGTTTCACAGTACTGTGCAATATGCTCAACAGCTCCTTGGTGATTGTCTTATCATTTGGTTCCAGAAAGTGTAAAGATATCTGCGTAGTCTAACATAATTTTTATCTAGGTTTCCTCCTACAACAGAAGAAATATCTCATTTCACAGATAAACTACATCCTTTCAGAAAAAAGCTTTTGCTGCTAAGTGAACCTGGTAATGGGAGAGAGAATTTTCCTCTTCATGTAGAGCAATCAGGCAACATTTATGCATCATGCACTTTAAAATCAAAGTTCTTGCATATGAACTAAAAGCTGTGAACATAAAAGTGCATAATGATGCTGTGGAAGCCTGTATTGCTTAATTAATCTACAAGCCAATACTAATTTGGCTCTCTGTCTATAGTACATCTACAGTACAACCATAGAAGCTAAAATTTATGAAGGCTAAGCTAGTCCTTACTGCACTTTCTGAATTTATCTAGAATTCTTCCCCGCTGATTTTAATAGGAACCTTATTAAGGTTGTCAGGCAGGCTGAGGATGTTTTAATGTGGTGCAGAGTAATTCTGTTCAAGCACTTGCATCATCATCATCCAGAGAAGCAAGAAAGAGCAGACCAGATCTTAATGACCCCTCTGAATACCCGTTCAGGCACATCTGTCACTTTGTTAGTTATAACCAGTATTTTCCAAAGCGTCTATGGAACTGTGTGAAGCAGTCACTCCAAAGGACACATTAAAAAATGTATTCTTTAGCAAACTGATAGTTGATAAGAATTTCTACTGAGGCTAGTTCATGTCAGCTTTTAAGATATAAATTTATTAACGGGCATTGCTACTCATATTTAAATTATTAAGTGGCATTTTTTACATCACACTGCAGCTATTAAAGGGACTTCTTCAACCTAAAAGCTGTACTGTATTTTGGCAGACTCATCTGGGATGTTGCAGTCTAACTGATGCCTCTGAGCTGAAGAAGTGGTGCCATCTTTGGTGTCTGGCTCGTCTTGATGCTCTGTAGTTGTCCTCTCTTCTTTTGTCTTCCTTGTAGAAACCTATTGAGTAAAGAGAAGTAGTTAGCTCTGGAGTCTCTATAACTTTTCTTCTCACAATATGTTGGGATTGGAAACCTTATCTTGATCCTTCTTCTAGTGAGTGGGCCAGAGCAGACTTCTGTACAATCTTCTGATTCCTGTTTTAAGGTATTTTCTAGTTCCACAACCTCGAAATGTTTGTAATACACGAGGTGATAATGAAATAGGTGAAAGGGAGGCTCTATTAAAAGGGCACTACACTAAGTCACACTCCAGCAGCAGCTGTATCCCTATAAGGGCTGAAGAGTTTGCACTGTTCAGGAACTGAAAATGACAGTTCATCTCATCTACTCATCTTAATAACTTCAGGGAATTAATAAATTACATTAGTACAAATCAACAAGAATATCACCCAGAAATACTTTGAAATGTTAATAGAAAATACTACTTTAATAGAAAGTTTAATTACTTTTCTATCAATAGGGAAGTGATGAATAGGTGTGCTTGTGGCAACTATAGGGAAACATTTGTCCCCCCAAATAGCAGGCTCAACTTCCTGGGGAAGATCAGGTCATCTCTCTTTAACTGGACCTCCTCTCATACTGGTGATGGTGTTGGTGACGCTGACAGTGACAGAAACAGAAGAAGGATGTTGCCTTGCTCAAAACAGGGACAAGCATTTCCTAGAGCTCACTTGAGACAGTAAGGTAGTGATGACCCATACTGCTGAAGGTAAAAGAATTTAGAGAAAATCATGATTATTCTAAGTAGGGGCATAGGTGTTACAAATGTACTATAAGACTTTCTTGCTACTTTGTAGACAGGGTACCAGAAGGACTGAAATACAGCAACAGCAGCCAATTAAAATACAAAGCCCATAATGTTGAAGAACCTACTTTGATACAGCATACCCAATTTGTTCAAGCTCTGAACTATCCTAAGAATTTAAGCACAAATGTGACTTTGGATCACGTATTTTACTGCCATTCCCATGGTTGTAATATCATTAAATTAACTAGTTCAATGTTTGAAGGCTTGTTCTGGACGTTGCTGTTGTATTTGTACATGTACTACATCCTTCCTTATACATTCTCTCCTGGTAATTCCCACGGCTTCCTTAAATGAAATATGTAACACAGTGTTTCCCATACTAGTTAGAAAAGATTCGAAGAAAATCATAACTAGTATGAAATAGTGCCATTTACTTTTCAGTAAATGATACAGGCATTCAGGAAAGACCACTGGAAGCAAACACTAATGGAAACCTTCCATAACAATCAGTTCTATGATGATTTCATTTTTAGTTCTGGAGAAATGTAAAGAAAAGCTTTTTCTTCTTTCCTTTTGAAAAGGTTCATATATAAACACTCTTAGAAGCCTAAGAAAGTTTCAGAAAAACTCTGTGTATTGCATTTTAGCTGTAGAATTCTCTTCCAAATTTTTCTTTACTCCTCTGCTGTGAGTGTGGTCTGGATCTAGCTACTCTACTGCAATCATTACTGTTCTTCCCTGTATAGCTGACAGAAAATTAAAATATAAAACCTATTTTCTCTAGTCCAAACAAGCCATTGGTTTACTAATCCTGCTATTGGCAAGTCAAGCAGAAGCAATATAATGGCAAAACTTACCCAGAAACTATTAAAAATGTTTATTCACTAGACGTAAAATTATATACTTTGGCTTATAGTTTGGCTATATCTCAGGGAAATGCTTTTCCTCTCATGTCATGCTAGCCTGTTTGTTAGTACCTCCTATCCCCTAAAATTTATTGCTTTATTATCCTTTTTTATCTTAGAAGCATACAAATTTTCCTCTGGTTATAAAAGGTACAAGTGAAATGTTATATGATATAGAGCTGCTAAATACGATGATAAGGGAAGTGCGAAGAGAGTCTGCTTAAAACTGCCAAGTAGAGAACTTGTTTGGAGTGAAAATTATAAACTGTACTAGATTAAAGTATAAAGCAAGAATACCTCAAGGGGCCCTGAAGCTGTAGTAATTGATATCACTAAGTTCTCCCTGTCTAAGTATTTGCCATAATGCAGTTTATGCAACAGCAACTTGGATATCTACACAAAAGTCGGGCCATATTTGGTCTAGGGCTGGTAACTATCAGTCTCTACCCACATGTGTTTAAAAAAACAGACAAACCCACAATGAAATCAGCACTCAAGACACTCAGTGCACCATCTAAATATAACTGATCATTCCCTCTTTTTCTCCTTTCTTCTATTGATCTTCTTCAACCCCCCCAAATCTACCTCATCAGTGTGTGAAACTAAGGTTGGGGCACCAGGGCATCTCTTGGCCATGCCTCAGACACAGAGCTGCTGCTCCTCACACTGTCTGGATTCTCCCTTCACATGCTCACACATTACCCTACAGACAGCTCCAAAATCAACCTACCTCCCTGACCTGTGTTTCAGCTTTCTTTTCTCTGTCAATGCCTGATTCTTCTCTGCCTTCCTCAGTACCACTCTTTATTTTGCCTTCTCTCTGGAGAGGCCTGAACAGACAAGAGCCTGTGCTGTCAGCACTGCCAGCTTGTTGCTGGCTCAGATAGGGACAGGAGATGTGGTAAGGGAAGACACACTGGAAATAGGTGGGGAATATGCTCTTTATTTCTTCTTCATATTGAATATGTTGCAGGCCACACCTCAGGTAAAAGACAACAATACATCTGCAGCCTTCAAAATCCTTAAATTGGCATTCTAATGAAAAAGCATTTTGGTTAAAATATTTTTAGCCATTTTTCTTCCGAATAGGATTGGGTTTTATACAGAGAGAGCGGTCTCACAGAGGATAGTCCTGTAGAAACTGCAAAAATGAATGTGTATAAGCATCCATAAGACTAGCTGGCACTTATACCTTCTCCAGCCTGATAAAAACTGGATCCTATTTCTCAGGAATGCAGCGGGAAAATAACTGTGATGACAGCAACCTGAACTACCACTCTGGTGAGAATGCAGCTGCCACAATATTTTCAGTACAAATTGTTTGAGAGGTGTTTTCTTTACATAATGGTTGCACCAGTATTCTGCATCAACCACCAATATTGCATATCTGCAGGCTCTTCAAAATGATCACCATGAGAAAAATGACATACATACGGTTTCAAAACTAATTAATTTTAAACTGCTTTAGAACATGTTTCCTAATTATAGCTACTAAAATAAATTTTGTCATTTATTGTGATGACAATAAATTGTCATTTATGTCTGCCAGTGTATTCTCAAACATAATATGCTTTCGGTTCTTGGCATAGTTCTGGGATAAATAAAGCAATTTTGTACAATGACTAGATTTTACACAAATTCACCATTTTCTAGAATCAGTTGACAGTGCCATTGTCAGTTGCAGTTAAATCCCTCAGAAAAATTGTTATGCATAAATTTTCTGTATACCTTGCTACTACTTTAAATGCCTGAACAGAGCCCTTATTAGTGCTATAATTTTTTTAAGAGAGTTGCATCTCACTATGTCAAGTACTTTCTGAGAAGATATCACAGAAATAACCCTTAAACTTTGTTTCAGTTTGTTTATACTAACCACTTTTGCCACCAAACTTTACGAAGTATTTTCCTTTGGCTTGGCGTAGCGTATGTTAAGTAGGAGAGAATGTAAGAGTCATTATTGAATTGCCCTTAGATAAATCAAAACTTGTAAAAGGCATAAGGAAGATAGGTGTTAACACAGTGGTAGAAACAGCAGGTGTACTAAGTTTGTGCAACAAAGTTTTGGTAAGGGGGGACGGAAAGTACAGCCTCTGTGAGAAGCTGCCAGAAGCTTCCCTGTGTCCAACAGAGCCGGTGCCAGGTGTTTCCAAAACAGACCTGCTGCTGGCCGTGGCCAAGCCAATCAGCAACTGTTGGTAGTGCCTCTGGGATTATGTGTTAAGAAGTGGGGACAAGTCCCACTGGAACAGCAGCTAGGGATGGGAATGAGAATATATGACAAACAAATCTGCAGACACCAAGGTCAGTGGGGAAGGAAGTGCCCCCTCCCCAGGGAATTTCAGCTGGAGCTGAAATTTCCCTGCAGCCTGTGGTGAAGGCCATGGTGAGGCAGCTGTCCCCCTGCAGCCCATGGAGGTCCATGGTGGAGCAGAGATCCACCTGCAGCCTATGGAAGACCCCGCTCCAGAGCAGTGAAAGGCTGGTGAACCCGTGGAAGCCCATGCTGGAGCAGGTTTGCTGGCAGGACTTGTGACCCCCAAGGGGGACCCATGCTGGAGCACTCTGTTCCTGAAGAACTGCATACTGTGTAGAGGTACCTGCACTGGAGTAATTCCTGAACTGCAGCCCGTGGGAAAGATTCACATTGGAGGAGCTCATGGAAACTGTCTCCCATGGGAGTGATCCCACAATGGAGCAGGGGAAGAGTGTGAGGAGTCCTGCTCCCAAGCAGGAAGGAGCAGCAGAGGTGTGTGATGGACTGCAGCCCCCTTTCCCCATCCCCCTGTGCCTCTGGTGGGGAGGAAGTAGAGAATCCTATAGTGAAGTTAAACCTGAGAAGAAGGGTGGGGTGGGGGGAAGGTGTTTTTAAGATTTGGTTTTGTTTCTCATTATCCTACTGTGATCTGATTGGTAATAAATTAAACTAAATTTCCTCAAGTCGAGTCTGTGTTGCCTGTGATAGTAACAGGTGAGTGATCTCTCCCTGTTCTTATCTTGACCCACCACTTTTCCTTATATTTTTCTGTCTGTTGTCCAGCTGAGGAGGGAAGTGATAGAATGGCTTTGAGGTGGACACCTGACATCCAGCCAGCATCAGCCTACCACAGCAAGCTACAGATGGAATGAAATTCTAGACAGGAGTAATTTAGAAACTGGTTCAAGGAAAATAACGTTTTACATCTCTGAAATATGAGAACTGAGAGGTAAAACTACCGATTATACGCTTAAAGCAAAAACACTGAAGCAATATCTGTAGAAGTGCAAAATATTAAGTCTCTTTCAGGTCTGGAAAGTCTGAGATTACACAATTTCACCAGGTAGGTATAATGTGAGGAAGCTCAGTTCTAAGTTTTTCTTATTGTGCTGATGGCAACATTGAATGATTCTATGGATTTATGCTCTAATGACATTGATCCTTCAGATTTAGTGAGAGATCTGCTGGCTAAGGCTCTAGTTAAACTGTCTCACACAGATTTGTATTGTGCCTTGGACATGTCGAAAGTCTGATCAACGTGATTCAATGGAGAAAGGCAGGAGCTTTCACCATGTTGTTTTGGTATATTCCTTCCACAAAGGAACATGCCTATAAACACACAAAGGCCAATCAAGCCTTCAAATGCCGATTTCCTTCACTGCCTTGAAATCCAGACAAGCTGCTGTGTTAACATTTCTTCAGGGGAATGGTTGAACTCTGTGTCCTGAAGGCCCTGACTGCTGTCAACCAGGTCAACAAAGGATGCAAGGAAAGAGGCAAAAGGAAAAGTGCAACATGCTGTTTCTTCTGGTGACATTTAACTGCACAGGTTCCTCTCCAATACTACCTGAATACCACAGTCAACCTCCATGTGCTGCTTTTGGCTGGGATAGAGTTAATTTTCTCCACAGTAGCTTGTATGTGGCTGTGTTTTGGATTTGTGCTGGAAACATTGTTGATGACAGGGATCCTTTGGTTACTGCTGAGCAGTGCTTACGCAGAGTTGAGGCCTTTTCTCTTCTCAGGACACCCCAGCAGCAAGCAGACTGGGGGTGCACAAGGAGCTGGGTGGGGATACAGCTGGGACAGCTGAACCCAGGGATATCCCACACCATGTGATTTCATGCTCAGCCTATAAGCCTAGGGAAAGAAGGAGGAAGGGCAGGATGTTCAGAGTGAAGGCATTTGTCTTCCCAAGTCACCTCTATGTGTGATGGGGCCCTCCTCTCCTGGAGATGGCTGAACACCTGCCTGCCCATGGGAAGTGGTGAATGTATTCCTTGTTTTGTTTTGCTTGCATGCAAAGCTTTTGCTTTATCAATTAAACTGTCTTTATCTCAACCCGTGTGTTTTCCCACTTTTACCTTTCTGATTCTTCCCCCCATCCCACTGGGGAGGACTGAGAAAGCAGCTGTTTGTGCTCAGTTGCTGACTGTGGTTAAACCACAACACACCATCATGAAAAGAAATGCAGTATGACAGGGATGGCCAGACGTGACTTCCTGTGTATACAAATACCACAATCTAATTAGGCTTTCAGTTAACAAGCAAAGGAAAACCTGGGGCATAACCTTAAAGCTCTTTGTTTCCTGGCCACTTACAAACATTTCCAGACAGTGAACTGGGCTTTTGCAAACTGAATATTGAGGGCTAATCTTGAATTTCTGCCTCTTACGGATGCTTTCTTAATTTGGTGTTTTCCAGAGTAGGAGTTTGCCCTCAGTCTCACTTTTCTCTTGGTCTTGTACTAAACCCTTTTCAGATCCTAAATTCAGACTTGTAATCTATTTTGAAGGCAGTTTGGGGCAATTCTTCACTTGGTTTTTGCTCTGGTAGCCCAAAAACTAGAGCAATAGAGGGCCAACAAGGAATTTTTTCAGGAGTCTGCTTTGTGAGCTTTGTGTGCTCCTGTCTGCCTTCAGGTGACATTTCCTTCACAGGGAGGGTGAACGATGTGTCTGCTTGTCTCCCTGGTGGCCTCAGCTTTTAGTAGTCCCTCACTCAGCACATAGGCTTTTTCCCGTGCTTGGTTCCCATAGCTGTGAATTTAAAAGTTGGGATCTGCCGCATGTAAGTCTTGTGGCTCTCTGGGAAGGCCTATCAAACTCATCCTTATTTACTAAATAGTGTCAGTCAAAGGGAGCGTTGCAGATACTTTGAACTTGGAGACAGATTGCAGGAGACAGCTGTTCATATCTATGTAGATGTTTTATGTGCTTTTTAACAAGGCAGCTGAATACTCTACAAGTAAACAGACTTCTTTTTTTAGCAGTGCTTTAACCCTTATCCTGCATGAGGAATTTATTTTAAAAGCTTGACTTTTTGTCTTATATTGATTTTTCCAACTCTAATGGCTAGAGCAACTCTTCACAAAACCTGGCAGACAAGCATAGTTTGACTATGCTACAATACCAAACCATCCGTTTTCCTGAAGAAGATCATGCTGAAAGACCCGCTGTTTTTTGTTTAAAAGTTATCTTGCAGAATACAAATCATCATCAATTTCCCAGGATTAAAATCTTGAGACTTTGACTTACTCAGAGCACTTCTTTTGCCACGGAGGAAGAGGCTAAGTGCAGGTGAAGTCACCACCACCACAGCAAGGAATGAACGGAAAACAGCTGCATTTGGCAACACACTGGATCATGTTCCAGTTCGGTTTTCAAGTACTTTACAGAAGCCATTCAGTCTTCAATGAATTCAACGTTCAGAAATATATCTGTCAAGCTTCAAGCACTTTTACAGAAACCTGTATGGCAGCAGAGAACGTGCTAGAAACCCTTGCCATTCTTAGTTTTATAGAAAGCTATGGGCCTAGTGAGAACAAATAGAGGTTTGTTGTAACAGTGATCTCAGTTTTCTTTACTGAGAGTTCAGCTCCAAGCTGAAGTCCAGGTGAATCACAGGGCAAAAATGCTAGTTTCCTCTATCAGTCTTCCCAGTGGCAATTTTTCTCTTTGGAAGGATATTCTGCAAGTATTGATTAATTTGAGAACACCAATACTGTTAGAATTAAGCAAACAAGATCAGACTAGATGGTGATTAAACTCATATAGAAACCTTAGGAGTCCTGAACTTGTCTGGAGGGTATTTTTTAACTACTAGATATAAATAAAACTCTCTACTACTTACCTAGCTTTGTTGAAACAAAGGAATTTGCAACATCCTTGTTAGGTACGTTATCTATAACAACATCAATATTGACTAATTTGGGGAATGAAACAAAAAAATACATCCAGATTAGCCCTAGATTATTTCTGTCTGATGGAGTAAAACACAGTAAAAATGGCTATCAGTATCATGCTTAACACTGCATGTAATCACTAGGTACAGCCTTGTGCAATGACATTCAGGCAAATCTCCAGCCCTTTGCTCTGGAAATATTCTTGTAAACACCATTCAGAGGAATGAAGTATGGGTTAGAAAAGGAGTATTTCTGAGTTGATGTGGGCTCAACAAATTCTCAGTACCCTGAACTAATACAACCATGTTTATCTTATTGTCTGACTGCTAAAACTATGTCTCTGTCAAACCTAAATGTCATCTCTTCTGTTAATGGATGACATACCCAGCAGTGAATAGAGCTTTATGACCCTTTCATAGTTTGCACAGCAGAAAAGCTGTCAGCAGAGTTTCCTGAGTAATACTGTCCATTTACGTAACGTTCAACTCCTGTAAAGCGTGTCAGAGAAACAGGCAAGGAATGTGAAAGAAGCCTTGGTAGTGGTGCGGTGTTGTGAGATTTGTGGTATGCAGCTTTAATTTCCCCTCTCTATTTGACCTGAAACCTGTAGTCACCAGTTTCCTTGGTCTAATACAATAAATAGGCACTAAGCTATGGATAATGCACTAAGTTTGCTAGATATTTAGGATAGCCACATTTATTGTCTGTATTTCCAGGTTTTGGGAGGGTTTCTAGGCTTTTTAATTGGAAAGCTCATGACAACCATTTCCACTGTAGGATCAGGTGTCCTCCTAAACTCCTGCCACCGATCCTCAAGCAAAGGAAGGGTATTGACAGACTGGGGTGGGTGCACATACCCTCTCAGAGGCTAACAAGCCCAGAAAGTGGCAAAAAACCTGGGATGAAGTCTTGCACAATGCTAATGTTCAGAAGCCTATCATCTTGCATTTTAAACTTTAAAACTCTTCTGGAGCCAAAATTTTTGGAAATATCTTTTTAATCAAAGAAGTAAGAGGTAATCTTTCATTCTTCCCCATTTTTTCTTCTCCCTGTAAAACCACATATTTTTTGTAACTGAATTTAACTGTAATCACCTATGAGGAGACCTAGGGAGTTTTATTAAAAACAAAGTAAGGCTGGTATCTAGCACAGTTTTTATTTGTTGTGATCTTCTGCACTTTTGTGTGGCTGAAGGAAGGAGTTTCTAAATGAAGGGTCAAATTCAGGTTCCAGTGAAATCAGGATATAATCCACACTCGTGACAATGGGACCAAAATTTTCATCACGTCCAAGCACTCTACCAAGAGCAGGAAAACTCTTCAGCTAAACCACGTTTAAAACCAGAATTTTAATGGTCCACTGCCAGAAACTCTCCAGTAAATGTTGAGATTTTGCTTGTACTTGCAGAAACATGTCATTTAGACCTATACTAAGGCCTGGATGATATTTATTGTCTGAAATGAAGTCCTGAAACCTTCAGAAACATTAGGTTGCTTTCAAACTCTGCTCTATTTTTTCTAATAATTTACTTCACTGGGGTTGATCCCAGCACGACAGCGAAATGCCAAACGCCCGGACGGGATCTCTCAGGACCAAACCAGCACCTCTTACCGACGAGTCACTTTGCCTTGGCTAGAAGCCGGATCGGGGTGTGCCGGCTGATGCTGACAGACCTCCATTTGCTCTGCGTGATTACGGCAATTTTATTCTCAATTATAAGTGCTGCTTTACCTGACCGTGAGGGAGCTCTTCGGGAGTACCGTTCCGGCCCGAGCAGCCCTTCCCACCGCCCCACCCCGCGGGGCTCCGCGGTGCCGGGAAGGGTGTCGGACCCCGCTCCCCCTCGGCTCAGCGCTGTCTGGGAGGAGCGGCCCCGGTCCCGTGGCGGAGCGGGCGGCGGCGGCTCGGGGGAGGAGGGGGCTGGCGTCAGGCGCCGGGCAGCCACTGGCGCGGGAGCTCCCCCTCGCCTCGCCTCGCCTCCCGCGGCCGGGGGATAAAGGCACCTGGCCCGGCGCTCCGGGCCGCCGGAGCGGGGAGGCAGCGGGCTAGCGGACGTGCCGGGGTCGGGCCGGGCCCCACCGCGCAGCCCCCTCCATGCGCCTCGCCGGCGGCGCCGGCTCCCCCCGGGCTTTGCCCTCGCCCGGGAACGGCAGCCGGTGGCGGGCGGCGGAGCCCGGCGGTGGCAGCAGCCCCAGTCCCGAGGCGTGGTCGGGGTCGCCGAACGGCAGCCTGGGCGGCTGGGACCCCTTCGGGCGGGACGAGGAGCTGGCGAAGCTGGAGATCGCGGTGCTGGCCGTCACCTTCGCGGTGGCGGTGGTGGGGAACGGCAGCGTGCTGCTAGCCCTGCGGCGCACGCCGCGCAAGGCGTCCCGCATGCACCTCTTCATCCGCCACCTCAGCCTGGCCGACCTGGTGGTGGCCTTCTTCCAGGTGCTGCCCCAGCTCTGCTGGGAGGTGACACACCGCTTCCACGGCCCCGACGCGCTCTGCCGCGTTGTCAAGCACCTGCAGGTCTTCGGCATGTTCGCCTCGGCGTACATGCTGGTGGCCATGACCGCCGACCGCTACATCGCCGTCTGCCACCCGCTGAAGACGCTGCAGCAGCCCACCAAGCGCTCGTACGGGATGATCGCGGCGGCCTGGGCGCTCAGCCTGCTGCTCAGCACCCCGCAGTACTTCATCTTCTCCCTCAGCGAAGTGGAGCGCGGCTCGCAGGTCTACGACTGCTGGGCGCATTTCATCATGCCCTGGGGGCCCCGCGCCTACATCACTTGGATCACCGGCGGCATCTTCATCGCGCCTGTCCTCATCCTCATCATCTGCTACGGCTTCATCTGCTACCACATCTGGCGCAACGCCCGGGGCAAGACGCGCCCGGGGGAGGCGGCAGCGGCGGGTGGCGGGCGGCGGGCAGGTGGTGGTGGTAGCCCGCGACGGGGGCTGCTGCTCGCCCCCTGTGTCAGCAACGTCAAAACCATCTCCCGCGCCAAGATCCGCACCGTCAAGATGACCTTCGTCATCGTCTCGGTGTACGTCGTTTGCTGGGCGCCCTTCTTCACCATCCAGATGTGGTCCGTCTGGGACCAGCGCTTCCCCTGGGTCGGTAGGTGACGCCGCCACTTGTCCCCAGCGGCCGCCCCGCAGGCGTTGGGGGCGCAGCCGGCTGTCCCGGGGCGCTGCGCAGCCCTGAGCCGAGCATGGGGGAGACGGGGCGCGGGGCGCGGAGAGCGGGACCGAGGCGCGTCCTCCTGGCCCCGGACGGGTCCATCTCCCGCCTGGGAATAGCGGTGAGCGCCCTTGTGCGGGGAGGAGAGACAGCCCTGGGCCGCCGCCGTCCTCGGGGCCGCCCCGCCGGCACCGCTCGCAGTTCCGGACCTGGTGGCCCCGGGAGCGGCGGCGGCCGCGGCGCTCGGCTCGGCCTGTCCCGGGAGCAGCCGGAGCGGCTGCTGGGGGCAGCTGTGCCTCCGGAGAGAAACAGCAGCCGCAGCCTTCTCATCCCGAGCAAAACGAGCAGATGGAAACCGGAGTATTTGCTGCCGTAATTTGAACCAGCAACATTTTCGTCCGGTTGAAGCTGCCGATAAGGAAACTTTTAGAAATGTTTACTATTGTTGTGAAGCATACACACATACATGTCGGAGCAGTTACATGAGCAGAGATCTTATTACGTCTTCTTTCCTGTATCTGCTGTCTAATAATAGGGTTGAGCACAGCCTGAACCCTTCCTCTCAGCAAGGCAGCCACCTCTGAGTAGCCCCTTTAGCCAAGTCACCGGTTTTCACGAATCAATTGCAATTTAGATTTTGGACGTATCTGTCCCGCTGTTAAATATGGCTGAAAAAAATTGGTGAGTTTAATCACATAGGTAATGACAGGCAGCACAGTAGCATATATTCTGTTTCCTCTTAATGAGGGAGCAGCAAATCAAAATGTTGGAATCCATAATTTCTTGATTTTTTTAATATCCCCAAATTATCACTTCCTGTAGTGAGAGCATTGATTGCCTCTAATATGGGACTAAAGTCAAGCCTATAATGCAGGTCTCTATAAAGAAATAAAGGCTTGCAGTAAACAGATTTTTTTTTTTACTTCAGAGGAAATTAAATCTAATTGAACAGATGGGTATTTGATAGGCTTGTTTGAAGAGATTCTTTAAATCTGTGGAACTGCATAACACTAATTATACTTCTTTGAAGATTCAATATTTACAAAGAAAAGTCACTAATAATTGATTAGACTAAATACATATTTAGGGTATTTGATCTAACTATTAACTAGTTATTGAGGGTAGAACACACATTTTTTTCATGCCATAGTGCTAACTCCCATTTTTCCCTTAAGTAAAATTTGTTCAACCTCCAAAACCCAGATTTGATGGACAATCCAGTAGTTAGATGATCATTCAATATTTTTCAGCTTGCAAATATATACAGCAAAATTCAGTGTCGTTGAAAGCAGTGGGAATTTTGCCATTGTCTCCCAGGGTCTGGATAAAAATTTTTCAGTATTTAAAGCAGGAGCTTATCAACACATGGATACACATCAGTGGAAATGTGGCTAAATCATTATTTTGGATGGATTACCCCATAACTTATTCTGTCACAGCTTTTTGAAGTCTGTTCAGAGAAATTCCCATTGACTTCAATGGCAGCCTTACATAAATAAGGCCTTTACTGATTATGTTCTCATTATTCGTTTCAAATGCTGCAGCTCAACTTTTAGAACTAGAATATTCGGGAAAATAAATCCAATGGTTAATGAAGCAATTGACTGAATGGTGCAAATGTTCTTTTGATGATTAAACAGCTTTCTCCCCTGCTCCCCAGATTCTGAAAACACTGCGACTACTGTTACGGCTCTGCTGGCCAGCCTGAACAGTTGCTGTAACCCGTGGATCTACATGTTCTTCAGTGGGCACCTCCTCCAAGACTGCATACAGAGCTTCCCTTGCTGCCAACAAATAAAGCAAACGCTGAGTAAAGAAGATTCGAACAGCAATAGCAGGCGACAGACTTCTTTCACCAACAACAGAAGCCCAACCCACAGCTTAAACACCTGGAGGGAGATGTCCCACTCCAAAGCAACCAGCTTCATCCCCATTCCGACATGAGACAGGCCTCAGGGCAGGCAGGGCTTGCAGTCCTGTCAGTGTTTGGGAAGGTTATGGCATAGCACTTTATGCCAGTCCCGGGCATCATGGTACCAAGGAATGACTAAGATGGCCATGAGACAAAAAGTGCCACCTTGCTTGATAAGCTATGCTGCAGCGTGTAAATTATTTTCTGAGAGTTATTTAGGACTTGCGCAACTGATCAGGAAAGTGTGGCAACAATAAAGCAATTATTTTTATAAATAGAATTGATTTTAATTTTTGTCTGTTTCTAAAACATTAAGTGCATTGTTTGCTTGCTGTTTAAAACAGTAAAAATAATGGAGTTGTTGTGGTGGGGTAACTCCACTCTCTAGAGTTAATGCCTAAAACTTCCCGTGGTTGTCTGATGAAGTCATGGAGAAAGAAGACAATACGAGCAAGATTACAGTTTAGTCTTAAACATAAAAAGAAAGGAGTAGGGGAAAAGTCTTGGCTGTCCAGATAAGGAATGTGGTTTGACAGACTCTGAGTTGTTGGAATTCAGTTGCTCATGCTGCTTCATCTTGTAAAGGTCTAGCAGTTCTCAGACACTGAAATTTAACAGCCCTTGTGAAGGCAAATCTTTTAGTGCTGTCAATGGCTGTATGTGTATTGTGGGGTTTCATTTTTAGGGTGACATTTCCTCTTCCCTTCATGTTGATGGAAGTTATACAGGATATTTGTGTGTGTGTGTGTGTGTGTTGTTGTTGCACCTACCTTCATTTTTTAAACTAATTTTAAAAATATATTGATAAATAAGTATGATATGCTATGACTAGCTGAGCACTGTTACACCAAGAAAACTCATAATGAATACCAGAACCACTTGCTTTATGGGCAGGAATGCCATCTTTTCTTTTTTAATTCACTAAGACATCTAGGGTCAAGCCACATTGCTTGGTTGTCAAGCAAATAGCTTCATGAGTTTGGGAGAGTGTAGTCATTTGGTAAGAGCTGTAGAACCAGTATATTTCGAGACATAGATCTGAGAATCAAACTTACAAGTATTCTGGGAACATATAAAAATTATCAATGTTTTTGGTCCGTCTTTTTAAAATTATTTTTATTGCCAGCTCATGGCAATATAGTCTTAAAAATTGTCAGTAAACTGCAATAAAGAGTCATCACAACATATTTGCTAATTACGAGGCATTCAAGGTGTGCTTGTTTTCAATAAAATGCATTCTGAGTTGACTGTAGTTCATTTATATGGTAAATAATCCTATCACATCTTTCCTTGGAGGCCATCTCTTATCTTGAAGTTGGGTTTTAAAGCTCCTTGAGTAAGTTTTGCTGAGTTTTTAAGTCTTGAGAATATCTTTGAGAAGTACAGCTCCCTGTCTGCTCTGTTTTCCTGAGCTTGCCGGATCCTGAAATCCTGTCCCCCTGGCCCCCTGCAGGAGTGCTGACACGGTCCCAACTGGCTGCTGGAGCAGTGGGACGTGAGCATGGCTGCATAACGTGCATGCAAGGAGGAAGCTCGGCAGCAGGTTTCTTTCCTTCCCACCAAAACCTAACAAACAAGATTGCTTTTCTATTTGCTTGAGGAGATTGCATGTGGCTTTCACTGAGGATGGTGCTCATGCCTACCCCAATAATGGTAGCAGAAATTAATAGAGTTAGATGCAGAATAAGATCATATTAAACCACTCCAGAAGCTCCCCATTGACTGTTTTGGGCAAAGAATAGGGAATATTATACCTAAAATAATTTTTTTTTTTAACTGGGGGGGGGGGGGGGGGNTTTTTTCTTTAATTTGTTTTTTTTGTGGTGGGGGGGGGGGTGGGGTGGTTGTCAGTAAAGAAAATCTTTGCTCTTCTCTCATCTTTCCCTATGTTTGCTGTTGTTCAAAGCACTAGAATCCAGAGGATAGCATGGTGGAATGGCTTATATTTAACAGACTATCTTCTTGACAACCTTTAATATACAAATGTGACTACAGCTTTCACCAGCTATGGACGAAGGTTTGTGAACCTGAAGTTATATTTTAGTCCAAAAAAATGCATGCAGTGGTGTGTGTGTGTTAGTGCACTTTAATATACTGTGTATATTTTGCAAGTAGATAATTCACAGTTACTGAAATTGCAAGTGTTTCAAATTAAGTACACTATACTTTGCCTAGTTTTCTGTTTGTGCTACTACTTTCTTTGTACATGAAATCTGTATTGAAAAGCAATTAGCTATACTAACAGAATTTTCATGTTGGCATAATTGAATTGTTTTTCTATTACACTTTACATTCAAACAGAAAAGATAATGAAAAAATATGTGTAGAATAATGTCGAGAATAAAAATGAGCTGGGTAATGACCAATAGATGTATTAAAGCAAACAGACCCAAAGTATAAATTTAAGTTGTTTTTTAAATGTGTTACAAAATCTAGGCTTACACTTGGGGCTTGTCAGCATAAATTTCCCCTGTGAGTGTTCTATAGTTTCTATAATTAAACTGACAATGTAATTTATCAATATTTGGTTTCCAGACATTTTCTGTACAGTTTCTCACATAATTGTAATGTTGGAAGATACAGCCAATATTTTTAATTGTTCATCTGTGGAGATGTTGTGAGTTGGTGATATTTTTTTTAAGGCTGCTTTGGACAATCATGAGGGTGCTCTAATGGAAACAGAAGGAAACAAAAAATTGTGAAACCATTGCAAGTTTAAAACATGGAAATATGCTCTAATAAACCTGCATATTTGTTTGATCTGAAGCATTATGGGCTTTTTGTTTGTCCAGATTTTGGAGGGCCAGAAATGTATTTGGTAATACTAAATATATTTTACAAAATTCAAAATGTTTTCATTAATTTTAATAAGTTGTTTCCATGAAAAGCTTCAGGGAGTGAACAAAAATGTTTTTCTGTTATATGTAGTGCATGAAGGACACAAGCAAATAAGGAATGTGCAGTCAGCTTTCCACTATATGCTGCTAGTATTGTTAAAACGTGACTTAGCACTTATGCATGTTCTAGAGGGGTTATTTTGATATTTTACTTTAAATATTTATCTTCGAATGTAAAACATAGTTGAATGGATGAGCCTGTACTCTGTTGTATGTAATCATGTTACTAGAATGCAAGCATTTTAAATTCAATTAGATGGCAAAAGTGGAGATGATACAGAAGATGGAAAGGATTTTGTTCATTTACATAAGAACCATAAGTTGCCAAAAACCTTCTTTTCATTTATTTATTTTTAAATTTGCAGGCAAACATATTGTTGGCTCAGGAAAAAAAAAACAAAAACAAAAACCAAAAAAGGTTGGGGTTTTTTTCCCCCATATATTACCACATCAAGACCAAAATCTACAAGAAGACACAAATTCATGTGTGCCCAGTACTTCAAAGACAAAGGTTTTGTCTGCAGAAAATTCTATAGCCAGTTCCAAATTGTCCAGATTGAAGGACCTTGCTAAAGTGCATGCATGCTCCTTTCCAACTCAGGCATATGGAAACCAGGGCAGAAGAAGGAAAGGCTCAGCGGAGCTGGATGTTTTCCTAGGGCAGGTACTGGTGACCCAGCTTTGGGAAGAGAACACAGATCTTGCAGTAGCGGTACTGCTGAAATACAGTTACTTGTTGCACAAAAAACGTACAGAGTTCTCCCAGACTGAGCTCCCCACCCACAAAAAGGACTAATTAAATACAGCGTCCTCTTCTAAAAAAGTGTCTACACAAGTTTCAGTTGTACAGTCCCTTCTGGACATGAAAGACTGGGGAGGTAGAGAGGAATTTGTATGCTAAACATTAGTAGGAGCTACTTTTCTATGTTTTTCTTTAGGAATGAACTTTACTGGAAAATGTATCACTTGCTACTCAGGTAAAGGAATTACAGGATAAATATATGGACAAGTTTCAAGGTCCTGGACTAGATCACAGCTGCTCCACAGGGAGCAGTCCTGACTGGTTCAGGTAACAGACCCTCACACAAGAGTAGAACCAGCTAATCTTTAAAAAGGCAGGGGACTGCCAAAAGGAATGTAAGTCATGCAGAATGGTTTGTGCAGCTATGCAAAAAGTGAGCAAACAACAATCACAACTAGTCCCTGCTGAGCTTGGTTAGAGACAGCCAGCATGGGTCTGCCCGTCCCAGGACTGTCCTGCAGAAAGCCCTGGATCCAGTTCGGTGTTAAGTACCACTGTAGCACTGTTTTAGTAGAACTGTGCAGTGATTTGCCATGCCTTAGCATAAACTCGCTTTACATTTTACACGTAAATTAGCCTTGGTTCTCCATAAGGACACTTTCAGCTGAAATCTTGATACAGTCCATTGGGTTACTTAATTTCTGAAAAGCAAGGCTGTGAGGCAACATCAGGAGTGCAAAGCTCTCTCCTCAGCTCTATGGTGAGAAGACTGGCAGGTCTCTCTAGTTCTAGGTGGACCAAAATGTTGCATATAGGTGAACTTTCTTCCAATAAGGGAAGAACCTTTTGCACAGTCCCAATATTTTTCCCATTTCTAACATTCGTTTTTCCAGGGGGGTGGATGGAAGAGGAGGCTTTGGGATAGAGCACTTTCTCAGTGCTCTGCAAGCAAAGGACACCCAAGTTATCCATCCTCAGTTCAGAGTAATGATAATTATCTTTCTCCATAAATTCTTATAGGACACATGACTAAGAAGTACGGTGTACAAGTTCAATATTCCTTTTCAAGCAAAGCACTGGCAATGCAGTCTGTGGGTGTCCCATCGGCTTTTACACCTTTGTAGCAAAACATGACAAAATTGACACTGGCTCTCCAGGGCATAAAGCCCATTCTGGAAGATGTGGAACAGGTAACCAGAGACAGGCAGTGACTGCCCCAGCCTCTTCCACTGTTACTGCTGTGATTGCCCCTGCCATAGTCTCTCTTGACACTGGTAATGATGGCAGCAAGACTGGGGACAGGCATCGCAGGGGCAGCAGCAGCAGACAAGGTTGTCATTAAAGCACATTAATTTAAAATTCCTTTTGAAGGGAGGAATGTGGATCTTGTAAAAAAAACCCCACAGTGAATATTGGGAGAGAGATGAACTGGTGACTCAGAGAGCAAATAAAACATCTGATCTCAAAGGTTATTTGAAAGTATCAAAATGCTTTCCATTTTGCAATTTTAAGATGCGTTTTCTGTATTTAGAAAAAGAGTCCCTTGTCTCCTGCAACTGTAACTACACGAAGCTCCTTACAAATCTACTAAGTATCTCTGCTGAGATGGCTACAAGGCTATGTCTAAAAAAAGGACAATGATCTCTCCAAGTTAAGCATTCAACATGTGACTTGTACGGCCTTGGCCACCCCAAAACAAATGTGTCCTATGGGAAATGTGAACAGACACAGTTTTCAGGGAGGAGAAAGGAAGGAGCCTAAATATCATTCCCCTTTTTGGAAAGAGGTGATAGGGTAAATATCATAATAGATGACTAAAAGTTCAAACTAAAAGGCAACAATCTTCGTAGTATTTTAGAAAACTCTTGGTTGAAGATTATGTAGAAGTGAGAAGCAGTAGATGAAGAACCCAGAGGATTAGGAAGCATGTAAGTTTGTAGCATTATTATCAAAAGGAGAATCTTGCTTAGGTGCTGCTCAAATGTTTTTCTAAATAAGAGTAATAACTGTACAAAATAGTGTAGCAAAACCAAAAAATAGGATACCAAATGCTCTGTCCTGGCTCACTGTAAAGCAGGCAGAGCTATGCAGGGTAAGAAATCTGCAAACTCGGGTAGGCACAGACAAATGCACCTTCAGAAATACTGTACGTGTCAGTTACGTCAGGAAACCACAGATAACCATTCACTTCATTGTTGGCTGAGGTCCGAAAAAAAAGGAAATCAAATCATCGGACTAATTTGCTACACAATTAATCTGAATAATCCTCTTCCAGAGAAGACGCAAACATTATTAAATAGCCACCATTATATTTTCTAAATGTGAGACATTTCAGAGTTTCCATGGGAGCAAAGGAGCAGCTTCCAAGTATTACATGTAGAGACACAGAGCTGAGGATTGAGTTCAGTAAGACACTTTGGCATCCATGTGGGTTTCATTCATTATGTGGTGCCATTATCTCAAATACTCCAAACATTGTGAGGGCAGTCAGGGCAACAAGGAATTATAAGCAGTAAATAATAAACAAAAGCAAAAAATACATTTGTGTGACTATATATAATCTCATTTCTCAAACCAAATTCCACTTGTCTTTTTCAACAGAAAAGAGCAGGGATTTAGTTATGTATCTCTGATAACCTAGTTCACCATGAAGCCGATGATGAAGAATCCTAAACTGTGATATACAGTTACAAATGTTCTTTATTAAAGGGATAGGTTTGGGGCTTATCAGTTAGTAACATGTTATTAAATTGAATAGAATACGGAAAACAAGGAGAAAGTTCTATTTTTACCTTGTTTTGTTGCTTGTTTGGGGGTTGGTTTTGTTTAATCTATTATGACAATTCCCCTGAAAAGCTATAATTTCAATAAGCCGTACTGAGATGAGATGATCCAAAGCACCATGAATAATCCCATCTTGACTCTCTCTTTCAACCTAAAATATATCATTAGCGCTTGCTCTTCTGTCTCACAGGTTGCAGTGTAAGGCACAGTGTAATTAAACAACAAAATCTCATTTCTTTCCAAATTTATGACCCAAGTGCCTCAATAAAGGCATTTTAAGCTGGAGGACACAAAGGTGGAATTAATCTGCATGAATGTACCTACAGTGCTTGTGTGTCCATCTGAGCAAGAGTGATTATTTTTGTGGCCAGTACAAAACTAGTTTCTGGAGACCAGGGAGTCATCATACAGAGGATATCAAGAACACTGCCCTTATCTCCATTGATATATGGACTGGAAAGCAATTTGTTAATTGTTTTTAATGGCAGGTAGACAGCTAGCTCAAATTGGTACACATATGCTGCAGATAGCTGTCTACAAGTACTATAGGTTTTACTGAAAGATCTCAGTAGACACCTCCACGTTATTAGTTCGGGATTTTACTTTCTTTAAGGGCAGCTACAAAATATTACTATCGAACAGCATCATATTGATTTGGATGGAGTTGATGCTGTTGCTAACCAAGGGGGCTCATATTGCTAAGGTTCTTCTGGCTGGGTGCCTTTGTTAGTCATGTCACAAGGAAGAACAAAACCAAAATGAGCCTAGAGATCAATTTACCTCCTCACACCTGGATGATATCTCTGGCCTTATGAAGAGCAAAAAATCTCTGCATCTAATCTCTCTGTGTGTCCCATCTGTGCATGCTGAACCTTTCCATCTCCTTTGTCCTTAAAGGTAGATTTGTAAGAAAATCCCTAATTAGGCAGAACTGTCAAGATACTCAGATAATACAATCCTAAGGTCAATGTACAACATAGAAAGATATATCTTATTACAAAAAGAGTTAGGATGAGGGAGGAAAAAAGTCAGGATAATACCTAAAATTCTTGGTAATGTTGTGTGGAGTAAAAAGGAATAATAAGGAAAAGGAGAGTGGCATGTTAGGTATGTCTGCCACATACTGCAAATGAAGTCCTGTTTTCCCTAAGAAACTACTCAGTTATAAAAACTTTGAGAATATAATCAGTGTAAAATGATTTGCACTGGATGTCATCGCTAACTGTTTTCAGCATGAGCACAAAAAATGACTCAGTGATTCTGGTCATATTTCCTTCTCAAGTGTTTAAATGGAAAGTTAAAGATATCTAATGGTTTAGTGGAAAAACCCCAGATTTGACCTCTTTGACGAAAAAGGTCCTTTTTCCACCAGAGATGTCAGGTTCATGCAAAAAAAAGAAACTAACTCTATGTGCCTCAAAGATCTGTACCTTTTGGCCTGGTGAGGAGGCCAGGTTTTCCTTGAGTGTAGGGAAAACAGGGAGCATGAACCAGACACCCCAGGAGCCGCCTCAGCACACTCCAGCTCCCACGGGGAAGACACTCTGGTTTGGCAAGAGTAACTCTGCATGAAGTAACATGACTGAGTTTGTGTGTGTATCTTTCCATTACAGTTTTTAAATCCCACTGAAGGCAAGGACAAAAGAGAGTGAAGAAACTCACTGGGACACTTGCACTTGTGTCCTTCTTCATGAACCCAGGAGGAGGGTACGGGTGGTGTTACCTGCACTGCTGCTGGGCTGGCAGCAGGGCAGAGAACTCACACTCCTGTAACTCCTGCCCCAGGTTAACAAGCTCTGATGAACCGATCAGGCTCAGGAAACTGGGAAACAACATACTCCCACCTTTGGAGTATGTTGGAGTACCCTCAATGAGGTCTTCCAGACCAGCAATGTACTCATTTGTCCTTGCCTCTGTGGGAGCCTGGAGATAAACGGGGTCTCTTTTAGGAGGCAAGTGGTTAAAATCCTTTTCCACATGCTGCTTGCTGGGATGGGAACATTTCCAAAAATAGGGACTGAACTTCTTCAACAATGAAAAGCCAGATCATGGAGAGATAGATCTATAAAAATGTCTTGTAGATGAGATGAGAACTAAATAAGAGTTCTTCTGGGTTTTTTTCTGTTTTGTTTGGTTTTTCGTTTGTTTGTTTGAGGAGTGAGGAGCACATGTGGTAGCTGAGATTCTTCTCTGTGAGCTTGTTAGCAGGGAAATAAAGATCCAAATCCTCAAGCTTTCATTTCAGTGAAAAAGCCAGAGCAAGCCAACATATTGCTAATTAGCAGAAACACTCATAACATATGCCAAACATTTGGATTAATCAGTTATAAAGCATAAATATTTTAAAACGCACTTTTGTGAGACTCTGTGATTTATAGGTATTACATGACAGAAAGAGGGTACTCAGTTTTCAAAACTGAATTAATTTGAAAAGAAGAGCATTTGAAACTGTTCATTCTTAGTCTATTTATTAATCTTCTTAACTTGAGGTTCTTTTCTGTCTTGCAATCACATACAAAGCATAACAGAATACTTCCACACTACAGAAATATTTTCCAAGCATAATACAATGATCATTATGCTTATCTGACCTGTAAATTACAGAATACAATGCATATTGGCAATATTGATTCTAAGAATTAAGCCATGCAAACACGCCTTCAATTAATTTACCTTTGATCTTTTGTGTAACTGTGTTTGCCATCAGAAAGGACTCTTTTCTTAATTTCAGCACTTTTCAGTGAAAGCATTTGTACAAAGAAGGACGCTTGCTCTCAAGACAGTCAACCCTGTTACGTATAGTGAGGCAACAGCAGCAACGGGATAAGAAATCACACTCCGTCACAAATGGAAATGGTTCCCGTTCTGTTACTTTAATAGTGGGAGAAGAAATGTGTGGGACAGAAATAACACCAGCTCTGACACTTCCGTATGACCCCAAGGACTAGAGAAGGCCAGCACACGGTTTCGCCCCACGGCAGGCTGTATCTGAGGAAGGAGCCCTAGCATTCCTGGCTTCTCTATGTTCAAAATGTTTTTCCCTAGAGGTTGGTAAGTTCATTTTTCATAAAATGCTGGCACTTCAAAGACAAAATTATCTTTCCTCTGTGGTGTGCACTCTCAGGCAAAAGTAAAACTTCAGTTTTGACAACCTGACAAAGAATTATTGGGATGAAATACATGTGTAATTTTCAGTTGCTCTTGGAGCTGGGCTTGAATGAGTGTCATCAGAAGTGAGGTAGTATGTAAATATACAACCAGTAGACCAGTCTCTTGTGTAGCTACAGGGATGACAGCAGGAAAATTGATTCTTACGCATTGAACCCTGACACTCACGATAAAACTGTGCCACTGGTACAAAGAGCAGTCTTCCTTTTAGGGACTTCTCCATTTCCAGTTTGATTACCTCAGGGCAATCTTTTAAAGATGCTTTAAAGAATCTTTTAAAGAATGCTATTTGTTATTTTTTATTGTATTTATTCGTTTAGCCAGGCCTGGCCTAAGAGCTGAATGAGTTCATGTGTATGTCCAAATGCAGCATTTCACTTACTGGCTTTAACATGAGTCATTCTTACGAGCCTTTGCTCAGCTGCAGCTGGGAGTTAATCTCTGAATTCAGTGCTTTTCTCATCCATCTGAATCCAGGTGGGATCTTATATGACATTTTGTTTACCTTATGCTTAGTGGGGGGTTCAATTCCCTAACTAAACCAATCTCATACAGTCTCCTGTATTAAATCAATTGGGGATTAAAGAAAAGAGATTAAAGGAGACATTCAAGGATAATGGAAATTCTCCTTGCTTCCTACTGATAAGTGTCTGGAAGTTTGCTGAGGATGTTGCTTTTGGAGTGAAATTTATGGCCATGCAGAGCTGTATTGCATGGTCCCTCTACCAGCCAGGATCTACCAGGTCACATTGGCATGAGGTGATGGGGTGACACAGTGCAAGTGGCAGCTCCCCACAGTCCCGGACAGGACACAGCAGCATTAATACAATTTGTAGAGATTTGAAACAGAAATATGAAGATTTATATGAGTTAATTATGGATTGAAATATTTGTGTGAAAGTTGCAGATGAAACAGCAGAACAAAGTTTAGAAGGATAGGTCAGATTAATACACTATGTGTGTGATTTCATTCAAAGCAAGAGGAGGAGCAGACTGACCTAAAGATAAGGTGACAAGAAGATGAAGAACAGGACTGGAGCCATAAAATAACCAGATAAGTAAAGCAGGAATTATGACAGCTCAGTTGACATACTGATGTGAAAGATCTCAAACAACACCTGCTTCCAAACGGCATGAAGGCAAACCAACATCAGCTCTTCACTGCAAGCCCGGACATACATCTTAGTGCTGCTGAGTATATGCGTGCAAACATGTGAATGAGTAAAAATCAGTGTAGAGAGTTTGTAAATTAAAATCACCTTTCCCTCCCATAAGACCTCGCAGTGAATTAGCATTATAGTTATTTATTACAAATTGGCCTAGTCGAGATGCAGGAGGAAAAGCACAACAGAGCACTCAAGGATGTAGCAATTCCGCTTTCAGGAGGATCTCTCTCTGGGCATAGGTCATATGTGAAGGTGTAGCAAGTTGACAGGTGTCACCTCAAGGGGCCGGACATTATATCCCACTGAGTTTGGTACCTGGAACCTGAAATATTTGAAATACAGTGTAAAAGACTTTTGAACAGTATCTGAATTTTGTGCTGACCCACTGAATATTGATGGCAATGAAAGCGTAACTAATGTCAAAGCAGCAACAGATGCACCATACCCAATCTTACACAAAAATAGGATTAAAACAATTTTAGACTTCGGAAATAACAAAGACACATTGTCATCAGCATTTCCAGTAACCTGCAGCTGTTCTGTGTCAAATATAATTCAATCCAGCTGAGACACAGGCCAAATTTTGATTTTGGCTATATATGTTCTAATTTTGCTGAAAGCTGGAACCATTTTGGTCCCACAGCTCCAAATTTTAGTCTTCCTTTGTTGTATAATCAAACTGGAAATGTTAGAAAGCAGTCTTTTAAATTACATCAACTGCAGAATTAAAATTACTGAAAGGGGAAGAATCTGGGGATGAGGAAGAGATGGGACAGGAAAATTTTGGGCCATGTGACTGACCAATAAATCCCTACAAGCAAAGAAGCCTCAGAGGAAACGGTCAAGGGTGATGTAATCATGAAGCTCAAGGAATACTGTAGGATGTGACTGAACATAGCTGTTGCAAAGAAAACTTCTTTGCAGCAGGACTCCTTGGCAAAGGAGGGTGACCTTTGTTTTACGTAAACACCTAAGAACAGTTGAGTGGCTCAACTGGTAGTGTAAATGTTTCTCACTGAATTCATTAAAAGAGTGTAAATGTCTCCCTGAGCTAGCCAGGAGAGCATGGGGGAGCGATTGTGTGGTTCAGCTTGACATGGAGTATAAAAACTGGACAACTAGCAAAAATGTTTTGAAGAGAACAGGCTTGAGCTGCCTTCAGCCCATAAGTTACTTTCCAACAACTGGGGACGCCCAGCACCATGACAATGAGTATGTTATAGAAATGGATAATGGGAGTCATACAATTAAACTGGTTTTTGCAATTGCTATGTATATTTTGCTAAGTCTAACTTACAGCGGTGTTGTGAATTCAATATATTTTATATTACTCTGCTATATCAGAAATCCTCCATAACATCAACTATCTTTAAATAAGTACATTTGACATTAAATATTTTATCTTCCACGTGTGGAATATCTAAAAGAACCTGGTCAGGGAGTATTGGACTCTGACAGGCTATTCCTCTCTTCTTTCAGTACTGGGTTGCCCTGAGGATGCTGCTGATCTCTGAGAAAGTGAGAAGTAACAGTATTATCTCACCAAAGCTTCAGTAACTCTCCTGTGAATGCAGTCCTGCATTCTTTTTCTCAATAACCTCTGTGCATGGACCAAGTTTGAGAAATCATCAAGTGCTTACTAATGCATATGGTACGACTTTTGAATGGATTTTTTGCCATTGTAATATTTCTTTGCAGTACAACAACAATGATAATAGTTATTAGTTGTAGTATTAGTATTATTATACTACATTAAAATATTTAGAGCTTCTCTTTTCAAATTAATGACATTTAATATTTGGGCTCCTGGGAAAACCTGGGACTCTCTATTTAGAGATTCCTCCTTCCTAAATTTTCTTGGTTGCTGTGAAAATTCCCTCTCATGAGTATGCTAAAGGCAATTCTTCTGTTAAAAATCTGATGGATTACAGTCAAACCCTTATTCCCAGGTATTTCTTTTAAATTGACAAAAGAGATGGAGTGCTGCATAACTTCGACAGCAGCCTTAGCACAGCTCATTGCATGTAGTTTCCTCCAGTATGCCTTAGGTGAAGAGACAGAGCTTTGAAAGCCTGATCCTGCACATTTCAAAACAAGAGAGATTCAAATAATATGTTTTCCTCTTCAAGGACTGTAGAAGAGGCTTATATACCTTTCAGGCTATGTCATACGTAATTTTTCATTCTTACCAAACAATGCAACAAACATCACACCCCCGATGTTAGGAGTTTTTCAGCTCCTGTGTGTTCTCCTAATCTCAGCAAGTATTATAAGGATCTGCCAGTGCAGGGCATAGGGACTGTTACCTTCTAGATGGGGCTCCTTTATAACCTTTTCAGTGTGGATCAATTAGAGAGAAAAGAGTATTTTAATATAGTTTTCCTAAAACCTCTCAGTCTTTCTGCCTCTAGGCCAAATTATGATTCCCATTTATACTATATCTTTGCAATGTCATCAAAGTCAGTGGTCTCTTCACTTTCGTTTTTCTCTTTAGTTTAAGATGTAAAAACTGGGGTAGAAATTGCTGAATTTAATCAGTTTTTGTATGCATAAATCCAAGGGTAGATTTTCTTACCTTATACTTTTCGAAAGAGAGTTTCCTTTAGAAATAGCAATCTGGTAGTCCCAGTTGAACCAGCACTGTTTGACAAATTACAAATGCCTTGAAAGCAAGTCATAACCCACTACAGAACTTCCCTCTACTCCCTTCTGTAGGGATATTTATAGCTAGAAATAAAAAATGCATGCACAAAAAGAAGATATAAATGGCAAATGATAAAAAAGTGCTCAAGAGCTGAAAGTCAGTAGAAATTTTTAGATGACCCCAAATGAGTTCCCATTTTTTAAAAGAACACTCTGTCTACTTTATGACTTGACCAAGGTAAGACAAAATAAAGAATGAGGCAAGCACTTTTATGGCATGTGTCAAAAACTGAGAAAGGAATGTGTGTGAACTTTTAGGGAGTTTTTCTATTAAGAATTAATATCTCCTAGTTAAAATATGTCAGTCATGGGGTACAGTAGAAATTTACAGCCTACAGATATCTGTCTGGGAGGGATGTAAGTAGGAAACAGGCTGCGAGTCACTTCACTGCTGGTACAAAAGCACTGTAAAACCTTGAATTTGGAGACCTCGATGCTCTTGTGCTGCCTTTGTTAACAAGAATAAATAGACACTCCTTGTGTTGTTTGCAGTGTAGAGTGGCAATACAAACTAGGGACCCATCAGTCTTGCAACATCTGACAAGCCTCAGACACCCTGGGAAGGCTCAGAGATAGACATTTGTGTACATGGGAAAACTGCAATACTTAGTGTACATACAAGCTCAAGACTTACAAAGATTTAAATATTTAATAGCTAAATGCTTGATTCAGAGATCCATTCCTTTCTGTAAGAAAGGTAGCGCAGGAGGAAAGAGAAGCTCAATGGCCAGGTTGTCTCCTGTCTTCTGCAATTAGTGACATGGAAATGGAAAGCAGAAGGAAGGGAAGGAGGGACTCTTGTTGCCGCAGCAGTGCAGGCAAAGGGAAGAGCAGCAGTAGAAGGATGCAGCCTTGAAAGGGCACTGATTTCCCCTGTGCCAGGTGTGCCAAATATTGGGGTGAAGTGGATATGAGAAGCCTGTTATGTGTGGTTTAAGGCTGTGTTACAGAAATCAGTGCAATTTCTTGGTGCTGTACAGCACTGAGCTGAGGATCCCCTGGTGGGCAGTGCTGTACAGCTGAATTTGTAGGGGCTGACCTGCTGCCTCTGGAGGATCTCACAGTCTGGGGACGCGCCTCCTAGTCCTAGTTCCAGTCTGAGACCATCTTCTGCCTTCTACTGCCAACTGTGATGCTGAGTCCTGGTGCAGTACCAAAATTGCACCTCCCATTTGAGGCAGGGCCTAGTGGGAGCAAGATGGTTGTGTCTTCTTTGGGTTTTCCTCAGTAAAACTGGGTCTTTTGTGCAAAACAGGGATGGCACTCACCAGCAAATGACTCAGGATGCAGGTGTCATGAAGCAAGTCACTGGGAAGCAGTGAAGAGCTAAGAATTACCTGCTGTGTTGACTATTGGCACACTAACTGTGAGTGAATTGAGTGGTTAAGGGCTGAAGATCTGCACAGGTGTGAAGGAGAGGAAAAAATTCCACATGCCAGTGCTTTGCAACAGCAGGTTGTGTGGCTGGTGGCTCACTGCAGAGGTAAGTGAAGCTTACATGGTCCCTGGTTAACAGAAGCAGCCTTTGGGCTATGAGATAATATTCTTTTCAGGGTCCTTACATGAGTGAAGAGCCTTGAGGGAAACCATCCAAATCAAGTATGAGACTTCAAGAGGAATTAATCTGCTTTTGAAGCTGAAGATCTAAGCAAACCTAAAAGCCCTGCTCTTTTTAGCTCGCTACTGTGTTTATTGGTTTTGGTTGGGGTTTTTTAGCTGAATTTGTCTTTTATGATAAATATTAGATTAACTGACTCTCTCTGATTTCTTGGGTCATGACCGGTAATAGGAAGAAGACTGCAGCACAAACATGAACTTTGCAAACTCTTACCATTAGCTCTCCCTCTACTCTTCACCCTAGGGACAGACCATCTCTGACCTATAAGAATGGTTCTCAGCAGACACTAATCTGTTCTACAAACAAACTCATTTCTATTCCCTTGGGAAAAAAAAACCAAATAAATTTGCACTCTATTAAAATCGGTGTTCCAATCCTAAACAGAAGCAAACAGACAACATTTGGCATATGAGTTGGTTTTCTTTTATGCTCTCATGAAGACACCTCTGCAAATTATCAGCTGTTTAAAGGAAAGGCCATGCACCTTTCCTTTTTTCCATGAAGGAGAATGAAAGAGTTAAATTTGCTGTTCAAGACTCCAGGAGAGTTACAGCTTGGGACTGCATTTATATCTATTCTAGACAGTGGGAATGTCAGAAAGGAGCAAGAAAAAGGGCATGAGTAGTACTTTTCACGTAAATAAAATCTATGATTTAGTCCCACTGAATGACTGGCAGTAAAATAATTATTTTATCATTTACTACAGTAACCAGTCTCCTGCCCTGAAGTCCTCACTAGCTACAAGGACTCGTAAATTCTATTTCTATCTGGAACCTGGAATTCATGCTCACGTTCTGCCATCTACCCAAGTGCTACAAAATATGATGCACTAGAGCCCCTTGTAGGTGAGATATGTCAGATAAACCCCTTCAAGTCATTCTTGGCACTCCACCAGCTGTTTGGGTCTCAAGGCGGCAGGCACCCCACAGTTTCTAGGAAGATTCAGAGGTACTGGATGTAAGATGCACATTCTCAGAACTGTTTCCACTCCCCTCACTAACTACAGTGATCCTTATGACCATATATATTCCCCTGAACATAATATGATCAGACCATTATATTATTGATGTAATATTTGATTTAAGATTGAGTCCGCTGAACTAGATGAGCTGATTTTCTCATAAAGAGAACTTTTCTGATTTTATGTTTTAGGCCTATTACTATGCTGTGCTATTGATAGAGAACCATACTACTAAATAAGTTTAATTCATAGAAAAGGCTATGTAAAAAAAAACTTTTGTCTTATTTTTCTAATGCTATTTTGGCAAATATTAGCTAAATGTAGAAAAAATACTCCATGGAAGACTGTGAATCACCACACACTCATTATTATCACCTGTATTGTAACCCAAGAGGTTTAACCCAGTACCTTCAAGGCCCTAGTAGACCCCACACCCAGCACTGTGTTTCTCACCCATGAGGAGCATTACACACGGATTCAGACCTCCCAGTACAAAGGAGCGATTCCAGAACTCTAGATCTTCCCAGGAAGTGATAGGGTGATGACAGTTGACTCCTCTTCTATGTCCTCACACAGGGCACCATTTGATGGTGAACAAAACACTGACACAGAAAATGGTGGCAGACATCAGCAAGCATCAGCTCTTTATTAGCCTACAGCACAACCTTTTATACCTTTCTCTTATGTCACTCACATGCTTCTTATTACAGAAATCAACACACACCTACATTCTAGGTTGTTTTTCTTTCTTCCCAGGGATACAGCTGTAACTTATCAAAGTTGAGGCTGCCTGCAGCCCATTCTTGTTTCCCCACAGGGTGAGACCTTTAATTTGATTGCGAACAGGCTTTGCCCAGAAAATGGCTTAATGATGGCTCGGGTTTCAGCACTATTCCAGAAAGTGCCAAGCTCATGTTGTATGTTTCTGAGAAGTGCATAACATGAACAGGGGGCAACAGATTTCTGCACTATCCTGCCAAGATCCTGGGTGTTTGATTCACTTTCTAGGATACGTTGCAGACAAATGTGCTGCTTTAGGGAAATGTTGTGGAGTACAACAGCCCAGCCACTGGAGATGACAGAAATAAATCACAGACAACCATAGATATGAGCCAGTCTGCAGATTCAGATGATCAACTTAAAGAGGTGGATCTGAACACCGAGACAGAGCAGAGTAAATGAGGCGATTCTGAGCATCTGGAGACGTGCTGAAAATTTCGAGCCGTGAGTTATGAGTTGTACAGCCAGATGCAGATAAAATATCCCTTGCATGGAGAAAACTTTTGGTCTGTAGTATGCAACATGCATTGATAGGAGCTAGTGACAGGTCAGTCAAATCCAGATTCAAACCAGCATCCCTGAAGCTGTAGACTTTGTAGTTCTCTGAACCCAAATCATTATCTTAACCCTAACGTGAGGAGATGAGGCAGAGATCACCAACACAATGGGTGGCCCAGATTAGAAAGGTGGCTGCAGAGCCATGCACACATTGGCATGACTTTTGCAAGCCCAGAGTCCCTGGAGCTGTCAGCTTTGTGGTTCTCTGAACACTAACCCTAACCCCAACAGCAGGGGCTGAAGATGTGGTCCCCAGGATCATGAATGGCCCAGGTTTAAAAAAGTGTGAAAGGAGCAATGCTGCTACACGCTTTCCTCAGCACAACTTTTCCAGCCTTAGTGTCCCTGGAGCTGTAGGCTTTGTGGTCCAAGGAACCCTAACCATAAAATGAACAAACCCCAGATTCTGAGGCTGTTGTCCTCAGCACAATGGGTGGCCCAGATTAGAAAGGTGTGGAAGGAGCAATGTACGTGCAGTGCTATGATTTCCTTGGCGTGTCTTTCCCAGACCTTTCGTCCTTGGAAATTGAGTCTTGAATTAGTTGCTGCATGTTCCTCTCTGTTCTCATATTAATAAACCTTGTACTTTGTTCTAACTTACCTCTTAAAGAATCTGAAAATGTCTTAGCAATTCGACACTTTGTCAATCTACCCTGCTCTCACAGCCACAGGAATGCGCTTTCTTCCTGGCAGAAGGTCCTACATTTTCCTTTTTCTTTGGGAAATACGTATCTTCAAGCTGCATCCAGCTGGTAGAGATGCAAACTCTTGTTCTCTGAAAAGTGTATTTTTACATTTTCTCTTAAAAATCCCATTGGTTGTAGATTTTAAACAATCTACAACCATAAACTGTGCTGATCCAAATTCCTAGACTGCTTTTCCGTGACTTTATAGTTACACATCTTCTTCTGTCCTTTTTTCCCACACTGCCTTGAAGTGGGAAAATAGGTTTCCATTCAAAATGCCAATTACATGGGAAAAAAAAAGGACCCCATTAGAAGCATGGCTTTGCTCAGAAACTCCAAAATTAACTGGGAGGGATGCAAATTTCTTGGTCTAATACTGTGTTTCTTGGTTTTGTTTACAAAACCTATGGTTGTGTAATATCACAATAACAAGTTTCTTCACCAGGTTTAAGTTTTTACTACAAGGTGGATTGGCACTATTCAAAGAAGCACCGCAAAGATGAAAAGAAATCATCACTTTTAGGGTTTTTATCTTCTTAACAAATATTGAATTCTTCTTTTTCCATCAAGAGGCAGGCAACTCAAAATAGCCAATAGTATCTAAAACTGTACACTGTGGGAATCACAGAATCGCAGAGAATCATGGGAATTATGCTCCAGAACTCTGTTCCTAGTTGTCTTAACGAAACTGAACAGATACTCTTTCCCCTGAAATTACCAGGATTTTTTTCTTATTATTAGTTTGTTGTGTTTTAGCCTCATAGCAAACCAAATAAATAAGATGGTAATGTTTTTCTTATTGCTTCACACAATGGTAAATATTGTAACTCAATGCTTTAGGATCTTTAATTTGGAACATAAAATAAGGGTGGTGGTACGTAGAGAAAAGCCTAACGCTATTTGTAGCAGTTTCTTTCACGTTTTGTATTTTTGGCCCTGCAAAGGTTTTTTAACTCAAGTTCAACTTATTCATCAGTTGTCTGAGCTGCACTTACATACCTGTGGATCAACAGTATAGTCTATGAGTAGGACATTCCTGCAGCTGCTCAAGTTAGTCCAGCTGGCATTCAAACAGAAATAGGACTTGAATTTGTAAACAGATTACTGCTCTGTCATGTCTGGATAAATTCAAAGTTCTCTCTCCAAGGAACATTTTTTTCATACAGAACTACATAATGCTGTTCACTGTGCAGAGTATTAAAAAAGTTTGGCATAAAGGATGCTTTCAAATCTACCTGTAAATAATGGTACAACAAATGCACAGCGTCTTCACTTGGTCTGATGAGATCCCAATTTCTTATGCAACCAGATTTTCTTCTTCATCAGTTTTTAAAAGAAATGTGAGGGAGTGAGAAAGGGTGATGCTCATTTCCCCTGGGAGCCATTAGGGCATGGCCAGGTTGAGTATCCATGGGTGGGTGCTGGGCGATATTCTCACATCACACAGGAGAGTCATTGCCGCCAGTAGCCAATTCTGTACTTTTGTCTTTTAAACTTACAAATCATTTGCTTTTCAAGACTCTCAGTCAACAGCTTTTACTTGGAGTTCTCAGAAAACTTCTCATTTTCTTTACAAAAGTTGTTCTCTCTCAAACCCCAAATTATTTACATATCCTACCTGTCAAGTAAGCAAGTCTACTTCAGATCCTTTCCCTGCTGGAGAAGAAAAACATTTTCCATTTTCATGTGCATTTGTTTTGACCACTGTAAAAAAGTTTCTTGTGGCGTGCAGAAGTGCTGACACATTTAGGACATTAGCATTTGGCAACCCTGGATGACAGTTTTCATGTTTTGCAAAAGAGCAAGGCATCTCTGCACCCTCTAGCATGCAGCACATAATGTCCTTTCCTACAGCTTATGAGTTGTCATGACTGATTTTATTCATGGCCTCTGAAATCAGTCTGTGGATGCTCTCCTAGCTGACTGCTGTCTTCCTGATCCCCTTGTCTGTTAGTGTGACTGTGGACTGGAGTGTCTCTGAATGTTTACAGCAGAACTTCCAGATGCTGTTCAGCCGCAGAATCAAAAGATGTAGCAGTGGTTTTCATTCTCTGGTATGTTCTTGGGCATGTGTGTGTGGTATGAGTGCAGGATGTAGGTGTGTATACAGAGACATGTGAAGCATATCAATATAGTAAAGCTCAGCAGACTCCAGTGTTGCCAGAACTGCAGTGATTATCACACTTCATAGAACTGGCCCACAAATAACAAAACATATCAAATAGAATATTACAGACCTTCCAACTGTAAAGAAAATGTTCTCAACTCTTCATGTTATTCATCGCCCAGTCTTCAACAAAAATGGGAATGTAAAACCTTTGAACAATATGTATGATCAGTTAATAAACGGATTAAATATTACCCATTTCAGTTCAATTTATTGTAATTTTTCAGATAGCATGAAAATGCTTGATAGTTTAAAACATAATAGGCAAGTTTCCTGTCAAGACTATTATGGAGAAATTATCTGTCCTGCATGATTTACAAAAGATCACTGGCTTTCCCCTTTATGCAGACAATTCTATAAGCAAGACACAAACCCTAGTTATTAAAAGGCTTATGGCCAAAATGGAAAAATGTGGATATGCTAATTTACAGGTATAAAATAATCTATATTTATCTCATGTTTGTAATTGCTACCCAGTCCAGGAAGCCAAGGGCTTTTTAGATTAGAAAAAATAAAAGAGTTTAAGTAGGCTATTTTTATGCTTTTATTTCATTGAAATGAAATTAAACCGTAACTTTATAGATCACATTATCCCTTCCACCATATGCAACTTGAAAAAGAACCATTTTGCAACATGGTGATGTAATGAACCTTCCTCCAAAACCACTCTTACACTAGCAGTCAACTGAATTTTTTTCCTTTTCCTTTCAAACCATATGTTTCCTTTTCTACACTTTCTAACAGAAAGCATGAAAACACAGTTTTTGGAAATGAGCCTCACTTTCTATTCAGCTGTATGAGCTATTCAGTTGTGAGACAGGATTTTCACTGTCATCATAAGAGCTTGAATCTTCATTTAAGAAAGGAAAATTGAGGTGCTTGAAATCATAGATGTCCTGAACATCTGGCAAAGAAAATCAGCTGTTGATGGCAACACCACACTCTATGTTAAAAATGTAGTGGTGAAGTGGCACAGCTGGCAGTACTGCAGCTGTTTCCTAATCACCCCTGCTAGTTACCTGGGGGGATTCCTGTGTGCTTTGGAACCACACCACAAAGCTTACATGAGCATCCTAACATGCAGTGGCTCTGAGAACTGGTTTTACATTTCCAATATGCAGCAGACAAACTAAAAAATACCCCTGCTTGGTTTCCATAACAGTACAAGACACTTTCCCATCAGCCCTGAAGGAGGATTCAAAGCGTTTTCAGATGAAGAAAAATGACAATTTAGATTGGCTATTGATGAGATCTCTTTAAATTGTCACAAGCATTAATTTGAGTCCCGTTTCTCATATGCTTACAGCTTTCGGCTTTTATTTCCCAACAGAGTTTTAATTTCTATCAGAGTTCTACAAAAATTTCAGTTCTTACTTCTGAAAAGTTCTTTCTGCACTGAGATTCCTTCATGTTATGCACACCTCTTTATTGGTAAATTATTCCTTTTCAATATCCATCCACGTTTTATTAATGCTGCATGCACATTTTTGTGTTTGTCGTTAACATTAAGAAATTACACAATGTTGCAATATTCTACCTATATTCCTCACATATTTAAGGGCCTCGATCTAAAATGTATTATCAGAGTAGAGTTGATACAAATGATACAGAATCGTTTCCGTCAGACTTTAATTTCTCAGACGTTTATTAAACCTACAGAAAACCTTCATGCAGCTACCCCAGTAAAAAAATATAAATAGCCGTACAGTAAATGCTTCCAAGCAATGATGTATTACTGTGGACATTCTTTATTATGTTACAGTTTGCATGAATTCCTCGTAACCTTCCAATTTTTAATTTTTATAAACAGCTTTTTGATTTAGAAATATGCATCTATGTCACAAAGCATTCATTCTTTGCACTGTAGCGAGGGATTATCAGCCTTCTGGGTTACACACATCAAAAATCATGAGAATTTTATAGACTCTTACATTATATTTAATAGAGAAATGCCATACACTAGATGTTTTGGGGGCAAGCAGACAGAGTATAGTGCAACTGACAACTGCAGTAAAAACAAATGAACTGTTCAGGTGCACATTTTTGTGTGAGGTGGAGACCATTACGGTTTGTACTGGTGCTGACCCAAAGTTACGTAACCCTTAGGTAGGAACACCTCCGCTACAACTGTTACAGTCTCTCTTGTGGGCAATGATTAACACTGAACGTCTGGGAGACAGAAGTGTAAGTCAGCCTTTGCTGGTTACAAAGGCAATAAGCTCCTAAAGACAAATAACATTTATTATCATTAAGATACTGTCTACAGAGCGTTATATTAGCTCTGGAAAAACAAGCTGGCACTCTGTCCTCTACGTCTGTTAAACTCACTGTCGAGGGTTTAACTCACTTCGTCTGTGTAACTCACTGCCAAGGAGCCTCCAGAAATACTCATTCAGATTTGAAGACATACTGAACTAGAAATACCAGTAATTAATTTATTTGTAGATTGTTTTAGTCCTCAACACAGCTGCCTGTTTCTTGCAGAATACTTCAGCTGGCTGTGCCAGTCCATCCAGAATCCATTGTCATGATTTTGGCTCTGCAGGTGGTTTTCTGTGCCAGTAGGGACAATTTTCTTTAGCAAAAAATTAGGAGGTTCTGGGGCTCACAGGCACCTTGGCACCTGCTTTCCCCTTCAGACCTGAGGCTGAAGCATCCTTAGGTAACATGCAGGATGTTCCTCAAACATGAGTTTAGGAATCGAGCTGAGTTTTATCTGAGTTTAGATTATTTGCCTGTCTACCCCATGGGGTCCCTATAAATGAAAACAAATACTTTGTTTTCGGACAAAATTGTGGTTTTACACAGAAAGATGAATCTTGTGGTGAAGGTATTTAAAACCCCATTTTGCCACCAGGAGGAGTCTGAAAACTCACACCCCTTTCTCTCTGGGTCTCCTGCAGTCACTGGTAGGAGCAGGGGTCCTGAGAAGTGGTGATGGCACTGGGGAAGGCCTGTGTGTCCATCATCAGGGATGTGTCTTGGACTCAACCTTTGCACTGATGCTGACCCTGCTATAGGACTGCCACCCAGTTGAGGTGGTTGCTTTGGGGCCAAATAACGCTGGAAGAACAAAGACAAGTGGCCCAGAAAGAACACCTTGATCTGTGTCAGTATTTGGACACTATGAAGAAGACTTGTGTTTGTCTCAGTGCTTAAAAGGAAAAAAAACCCCAAACCCCACAAAAACCCACCAAACCAAACCCAAACCAAATTAAACCAAACAAATCCCACAATAAAGTAAGAGATACTGTGTTTCCTCAGAAACTGCCTCCGTTGCCTCCAGAAGGCCCATCTCGTCATTACACTGGCACCACACTGTGGACATGTGCTACTACTGCAAAGCTCTTGCGCTTCTGAAATACATTTTATGCTCTGGGGTAAAATATTTTTTATAAACATATTTATCCTATGGGATACAATAATCCAGGTTTTGGGAAATGCCAGTTGCCACCTGACTTGCCTGTGACAGGCAGTGGGTTGGTGGCTTTTCAGGCATGGAGCTTGTGAGGGGTAGGAGGCAGGTGACACCTGCCATCAACCGCCTTCCATACAGCTGACCGAGAAGGCGGGGGACGCTGAGGGGAGAGAAAGCTCCAAGGAAAATTAAGCAGCTCCTTCTCTCCCCGGTGGTGGAGCTTGGGCCAGCATTTTCCTGGGAGTGAGGCCTCACACTATGATGGGCCTCGGCAGCAGCAGTGGCAGCCATCCCACACTGGAGCAAAAACCAGAGCCACGAGTTTCCAGGGGTGTTATTCAAAAACACTGTGGGGGGCTGGCTTTCCAAACAAAGATCTTCCCAATAAACTAAGAGAGCTACTCTTCTTCCATAGTGTTTTCCATGCACAGCTGAAATCGCAATGATCCCTAATGTTTATGTCACATGGCACATGCTCACTCTCTACCATATTCAGATGAGCATGGAACCATGACTTTGGATATCTGTACAATAGCTGTCCACTCCCGGTAGTCTTTATGTATCTCACAAATAGCACATGTAAATGACATACTGATCTCATCCTGCCCACTACCACCCAACAAGAAATCTATCCAGCATGAGGTGTTTATGAATTACCTTTCTGTCTTAGGCTTGTCTTCCTTAGACTTCTGTTCCTGGCACTATCTTTACAAGAGAGAATTATAGACTCCCCAATGTCAAAGCCTGATCCTTTAAGATCCAAGTATTTTCTTATTTCACTAAAATTTGTCAAAATTAATTACTGATCACTGAAAGCTCTTGAAAGTTTAAGAATTATCAATCTGTTGCAATTAAACACCAGCTGGCTGCTTGGAATTTAGAAAAATGGTAACTGTTTCAGAACACGTATTGTAACTAACTGATTCACAGGGGCTTTTTTACACATTTTCCCGTGACTGGTCTTGCCAAATGCTGCACCAGCCTTTCTGTGGAACTGCAGGTATGTCAAATACTGCTTTCTGGTGGAATAGATGTTTTATGGATTGATATATGTTCTATATGTCTGAGATCTTATTTCCCGTAGTTCCAATTTACTCTTGATATTATCCAAATATTGATTTAAATAATGCACTGCAATAAGTACAACAACAGCCTCGAGGTTGGGAACATCTGATTCACCAATCAATTAGATATCTCTGCATTTTACAGCTGGGGAGATGGAAATGCAACTAATGCAAAAGGACATCTCAGTGTATGCTGATAAATGTGTGAGCATTGCCAAATAACTAACTATTTTATCAATTTATGAAGCATAAACTGAGGAATGAATTCTTGATATTTGAGCAATTACTGACCAAGTTCAAAGGGAACATGGAGAAATTTCTGAGGGTGCTGCTTTTCCTTTCTTGATGATTCTTGACAGTAAGAGACTGTCTTTGTAGATTTGGGTGAGTCAGTGAGATTTTTTCAATGGCTGAAGATTTTTTTTTACATGGACACTGAACGTGTTTGGGCTGCTTTAAAACCAAAATCTAATGATGTTGAAATAAGTAGGTTTAGAAAGTGGGTTAAACCACACCAAATGAAACTTGCTGCCCCCTTGAGCACTCCCTTGCTCAGTCCCGTCATAGGAGCAGAACATTACCCATGTACAAGTCCCAGCTACTCCAGCATCCTGTTCTGGTCAGTAGCAAAGGTAGGTGACTAGAACAAGCAGAAGAGCAGGCAAATATGTATTGATCTCTTCCCAGTGTGGTCCCACACTGCTTCCACTGACCTGTTGCTCACAGGCCTCTTCACTCGGTCTCATTACAATGATTTAAATTCTTGTCTACACCTTTTGTTTCTTGCTAGTGTGGCCATGTTCATCAATGCACCTGGCTCATTTCAGCTCGCTACCCCTGCCAGGCAACACTCACACAGTCTAATAAGCAAACAGTAGCAGGAAGAGGACAAGGAGGAAGGGGAAGGAGGACAAGGCTGCATAACATAATGAGGAAAAGCTCTCAACTCATAATTGTTCATTCAGAAGCCCTGTAACAGGATTTAAATACTAAAGCTCATTACAATGATACTGATAAAAAGCTGTTCCACGAAAACCCTGCTCCCAAAGGAGTCTTGTGATGAGTAACAGGGAAAAATGCACTGATTTATCTTCATGTTCTTGTTCCACTTCCAAATCATCAAAATAATTATTATTACTGAAGCAAAATGCTAAAAGCATTTTGGAGGGAGCTACAGAGAAGAATTATGTGCAAACTATGATGAACAGAAAGAAACAGTGGTATTTAGTTAAAGAGTTAGAGTTTCCCTATCTCCAGACTACTTACTGAAATGCTTCTTTCCAACTAAAAACATAATTTCTTTCATATGGATTAGTAACAATCTTTTATTTCTGTCTGTTTATAAAATAATTATATAAACACAAGCAAGAGGAATAATATGATATTTTAACTGATATTTCTTTGTTAATTTATAAACTGCTTTATTTGTCCATGATGCACACTGAAATAAGGCTCACAGTTGATTTGGAGATACTATAACTAAATCCAAGAGTGGTCCCAACAAGAAACTGAAATAGCAGTTCTTTTCTGCTTACATGTATTCCTTTTCACTGAGTTTTTTTAAAGATCATGAAACAGTTATTGTCAAGAACAGTAACTATTGCTCTTACACTGTAATTTTGGCAAGACATGGTAGGGACCCCATGGTTAAATAGTGGAAGGCTATCTGACTTGACAAAAGGAAAAAAGAGACTTTCCCTACTATTTCTTAATAACTATGTGACCCTGATTTAGCAATATTTGGAATAAAATTATTTGGTGTTTTTGTTTGTAAATTCTCCTTTCTTCTTTACATAGACAATCCTCAAGCCAAAAATGTTTTGCTGCTTAAAGAAGAGTGAACAGAATCTAAGATTGTGTTCTGGAATAATTGCGTCAGTCAGCAGGGAATAGACTCCTTCCGCTCTTCCCTCTTGAGATTGCCCTTAAAAGCTGCTTATAGTCCTAACCACTTAAGTAGAAGAAAGATGTAAGTACCCTGAAAGTAATGGAAAGAGCAACAGGGATTAAAGGGCTGCAGGGATTAATTTACAAAGAACTATTTTTAAAGCACTGCACTTCATAGACATGATTTCATCCTCTGTGGAAGTTCTCTACATTACCATCCCAGGGAAAGCCACTTCTCTTGCCATAATCTGTAACCTGTACGTGATCCTCCCATCAGTTTTGGTGGGGTTTTTTTTGATTTTTGTTTTTTTGGGGGTTTTGGTTTTTTGTGGTTTGGTTTTTGTTTTTGTTTTAATTTTTTTTTTGCTTTGCTGCATCTCTGAAGTGTACAGTATTTGTAGGTCATAAACTTCAAGGTGAGTGACAAATTGCTGGAGCCACAGGGCAAAATTCACATATGAAAATATGAAAATGTGCCTGACTACCTTAGAAACTCCGAGCACAGGGATACATTTGACTGTGATGCAGCCTCCCAAAGGAAGCACTGCAAATTTCATAATTCAAAATACTTTAAATAAGACCAGACAATGCTTAAAGGAAGGTACTCCAGACATTTACATTGTGTAATATCCTTCATAGCCGTGTCTCAGAGTGCTGAACCAATAACTACAAAATAAAATTATCAGTGCTTATTCTTCAGGGAATCAGTATTTCTTTACTTTTCTCTTAAGTGCCAGGATACAGACTGAGAAGTGAATTTTGTAGCTTAATTCACAATGCAGGGCTGCCACATGCCCCTGTCTCCAACTGACCTGAGTTAATAACTGAGGCAAAGCAAACACAGCACCCTGCTGCTTCAGACCTTAATGCACTGCCCTCAGGAATACAACCAAAGAGCAGGTTAGTGGAGACTGCTCTGCAGACATGGCTCAGGACGTTAAACGTGAATGAAGCAAACTGTGAAATCACTGTGTAATCTGATGGCAAACCAATGAAAAAACAGCAGGACTAATGGTACAAATCTGGTTAAAGAGGTGTTGCAGTGTGCCATGGCCGGGGCCACGGCCAGCGATCCCAAGTGGACCAGCAGGTGCATTGGTCTGATAGCCATGCAGGGTATGCAGATCATATCCCCATAACTGGCCACTGCCATCTCCTCCCCTTTTCCCCTATATTTGGTTCTCCCTCTAGAAAGTTCTGTGTTCCTTGACCCCCCCGTTGGCTCATGTTATTTCTCCCCTCCCACATTATTCCCCATTGGCTTTGTACCCCTTTTCCCCCCTTAGTACAACCCCCGCGTCCCTTCATTATTGGCTGTTTCATATTTTCCCCTCCCTTTTCGTAGGGGTATAAACCCCCTGTCAAAGGCGTTTCTTGGCTTCTTCGTGCTCTTCCCTGGATTTCTGTTGGGTCCTCGTTTAATAAACCCTCTGCTGTTTTCCCGTGAAGAAGTCCCTCCACTTTCTTTCTGCCTCCTCATGCCCTTACCACTCGTGGGTCGGGTGAGCCCGTGCTGGAGCTTCGCCGACCCTCCCGTGCCCTGCGAGCAGCCTCCTTCATCCCCTCCTGTGCGGGCGTGGTCACCTCGCTGGCTGGACAGATAGCACGTGACAAAGAGGAGCTGTTGTATTTTGACTGAAGATGCATCTAAGACACACTGTAAAGCAGAAATATTAGAAATAAGCATTATACCTACATACAACAAACCCTCAAGGAGTTCTTTATAGGGTTACTGCTCTTTTTTGGGAAATTAGCTCGGCACTGTGTGGTTTTGTAGGCAGTACAAGAAGGCACTTTCAGAAATGGACCTATGCATCAAAAATCTGAAAATCATAAGAAAAACAACCCAAACATTTTGTTCTCGGTGATATAGGCAGTAACAGATGATTGAATTATGGGAGAAGAGACCACTGGCCTGATTTTTTTGTTTGTTTGACTGATACAATGAATCTACTCTTTGACTTTAACCAGTATCACTTCAGGTACATGTTTGTTTGAAAGCAAGGAGCACAAAGTGAATTTTCACTGGAGCACAAGGTGAATTCTTCAGACTCTGCTTTTAAATCAGTAACTATCAGTGGATAGCCTGCAATAGGTAGAGTCCAGCATGCAGGGGCTTAGCAAAGATACCATGATTGCAGGTAATCAGAGTTGTTTGCTCTTTAGAAGTATTGAAACTATACAAAGAGTATTGAAAAACATTGTTTCTGTACTTTGTTACTGGTGCTGTCCTTCACGTTCTGATCTTCTTTTGCTTTTCCTCATGAAGAAGACTGAGACCAAACTGAGGAAAAAAGAGCAGAATGAGGGAGTGCAGTGGGTTTTGCTGTTCTTGCAAACTCATGTTGCTGCACATTTTATGATCCGCTTATCATTTTGCTCCATCCAGGACTGCATTCCCAGAATGGTAACTAAAAGAAGAGAGAAACAGAGCATAGATGGGAGCTGATGCCCCCATAAGCTTTATTTCTGTGACTCTGGTCATATCCCATTGACAATACCATACGAAGAAAATTGTTGATACTAAAAGCATGGAGCACTGAAATGGGCAACCCCAGGAGAAGCTCTTTCTGTGCAGCATTTCAAAGAGCACTTTTAAAAATCACAGACAAACTTCTACCCTGCTGATGACAAGTAAGAAAAGTCAAGAAAATCAGCTACTGTCTTGCCAGACAAGGAAATCTCTCTCCCCTCAGTTTTCAGAGACCTTGACTGTTGGCTGAGCTGATGCCACTCCCTGTGGTATCACGGTTTTGCACCAGGCACTGCTTTAGCACAATTTAAACAGGCAGTGACCTATCTGGATCTTGAAAATCCTTTGGAACTGCTGTCATGGTTTAAGTCTGGCTGACAACCAAGTACTGGAATGGGGAGAGAACCAGAAGAGTAAAAGTGAGAAAAGTCTTGGGTTGAGATAAAGACAGTTTAACAGGTAAAGCAAATGCCACACACACAAGCAAAGCAAAACAAGGTATTAGTTCACTGCTTCCCATGGGCAGGCAGGTGTTCAGCCATCTCCAGGAAGGCAGGGCTCCATCTTGGGAAAATAAATGCCATCACTCCAAACCTGCCCCCTTTCCTTCCTCTTCCCCCAAGTTTTATTGCTAAGCATGACACCATATGGTATGGAATATCCTTTGGTCAGTTGGGGTAAGCTGGCCAGCTGTGTCCCTTATCACATTCCTGTGCCCTCTCAGTGTCCTCACTGGTGGGGTGGTATGAGAAGCATAAAAGGCTTTAATGCTGTGCAAGCACTGCTCAGCAGTAACAAAAACATTTCCATATTATCAGCCTGGTTTTCAGCACAAATCCAAAACATAGCCCTATACTAGCTACTGTAAATAAAGTTAACTCTACCCCAGCCATCACGAATACCAAAATGACATTTAGTTTCTCCCCACATGGCATGTGGACACAGAGACAGGCCTTTCACTGTTGGCAATATCACACACCATTGTGGATGTAGCAAAAGTTCAGTGCTCACAGCATGCATAGCTGGTCCCTCACACTCTCCAAATTCTGGAAATTAAAAGTAGACATTTACAGAGCAGAACTGCCCTCCTCAGAGGAGGAGCTCACATAGACTGTGTATCCTAAATCAGGTATCTCAAACAGGTGAGAAACCTGCATCCTAAAAACGCCTTTTGTTGACTACAAAAAAATCCTAAGGAAATGCTTAGTTGCAGGAGTCTGTGCTGTAGATTTCTGCAACTTCTGTAAGACCATCACCGTATGTCCACAAGGAAATTATAGTTCAATGATCAGCCTTGAGAGCCCTTGCTAATGAACGAGTGTTAATTTACCTGTGGGATCTGACGTGAGTAAACAGAGCTGTGTGAAATCACTCTTCTGTGAAGATCTCATGCTCAGACGTGCAAAATTCAAAATCTGTGATGTCTCACTCCCCTCCTTTCTGTGAGGTTACACAAGATGTCCAGAACTACAAGGTTAACAACATATTGCTGGTTCTAGAGAGTAGTCGTGAATAAAATAACGTATAACTTGGAAGTACAATAAATGATAGTTTGATAAAAGCTGGGATTTTAATACATAGGATCACAGTTTTTGCCACTCTAACACATCCCACCAGAGAGGAGTCCAGGGTTCTGCAAGGGATTGGTAGTGGATGCTGATCAAAGGGATATTCCATACCATACTCAGTATATCATGCTCAGTGTATCACATAGAAAGGATGCACCCATGTATTATGTAGAAAACATGGAAAAAGAGAACATTGTTAATACTTTGAAGGACTTTGTCATAAAAGCAGTAGAAGCATGTTGATAGTTGAGGATAATCTGTGATTGATCGGCTCATTCTGACTAAGCAGTTAACCTTTCAAGAGGAAACAAGGCTTTTCTTGAAAAATTACGGTGCACATCAGGCAGCATCCAGCTATGGTGCATAGTTTGTTATGCCATTTTCAATAATATTTGTCCATCTATTTTGTTCTCTTTTCTGCCTGCTTCCTTGGCAACAAGATAATATCTTATGAGCCATGACCATAAACAGAAATTATAACTTCTGGTTCTTTGGGCTAAGAGGCATTAGACAGCAGATGAATAGTGGTCCCATCAGGCTGTTTTTTAGCAGAGGGTGGAAGCTGTATACAAGAGGAGAACTACCCTTTGCTTGTCCTTGATGGGGAAAAGGCACCTTGCACTCAAAAACTCACAGATAGCTAGATACTATAATGATATCAGTATTTATTTTTAATCTTTTTAAATCTAAGCAGGTTAAAATGCCTCCAGCCTTCCTCTAGCCTCTTCCTTTGTCTACAGTCAGGAGTTGGCAGGACACAGGGTCTGACAAGGCACAGTACTGAACTCCCCAGGGTTTAGTTTTACATCTTTGGTCACCAGAGGTCAGAATAAGCCAGAGTCCTCATAAATCCTGCTCATGATGCAATACTCACATCTTCCAGTCCTGATTTTCCGTATTTTTTTCCATATGTTTTTGTGAAATGGTCCAGGTAATGTGCTTGTAAGTAAACCTCATTTGTCCATAGGTAAGCAGTTTAAAATTGCCAAGTGATTCCTTTGCATTAGCAGAGCATGCAGAGGTGTTTAAAAACCACGAACCAAGCACCCTGGCTTCTTGTGTTCCCCTTACTATTCTAATTACATGGAATGGGAAAGTAAATGATAATGTACTCACATAAGCCAAAAATAATTACTTGTCCCAGTTAAAATAGTAAATGACTCTCTACCATCAAAAAGAGGAGACTTGTTTTTGAAGACAGAGTGTTTTGGCTCAAAAAACCTGCAGATTCTGAATATACTTTCTCATTTCAGTGGCATTTAAAACAAGGTGGAAGATCTTAATTTAACCATTAGAGGTCAGTAAATCCCAGGTTATTCATCGATTTGTTGAACTAAATTTTTGAAAAAAAATAGAAACAAGGTAAGAATAATTACAGCATCTCTGGGCACTTGGGGGAAATGCTGGTTGAAAAAGAGCGTTGGAATAGAAATTTTAAGAGTAAAATTGCAGTTTTCAGCTGAATATGAGCACAGATGAAAAATAGTCCCCATCCTTCAGAATTTGTTGGTGTTCTCTTTGTAAGCCTTATTTCAATAACTTATACAAAGATTAAAGCAAATGACTGTCCAATACAAGACACAGAGGCAATTCAGGGAGCAGAGGGCTGGAACTAGAGAACACTTTTCTCATACATGGACGTGTAACTACTACACTGTGCTGCACAATTACATTCTCATGTGCTGCTGCCCTCTCAGCCCACGGAATTGTCTTTCCTGCTGTGCAGCAGCTCAGCTGCAGTGAGAAAGGTGCAAGGAAATAGTGACTTCTGCACACATACTGATCAACAGGAAAGTTACACTGTTCTTCCAACTGCCACTAACAGGAAATTGTCCTAATCTAAATAGAGTGACTGCACACAATTTAATAATGTCTGATCCTAATCGATGCAACTTAAATAATGTATCTATTGACCAGCTAAAACTAAGTTTGCTTTCTGATCCTCCACTAGAGAAAAACTTGGGTTCATTTCTAACCTGAACTGGCTCTCTCCAAAGGGTTTTTGGTATCTGATTTTCTATTAGCCTGTCTGAAGCCTAACTTGATGTATGCTACCTCTGATGATTCCTCAGATTTGGTAAACAACTCTTCACATTTTAATGTTCCTGGGTGCTCAGGTGCTAACCTGCAGTTTGGAGGCATCTCCCTGCTCTGTGCAAGCACATCCCTCTGGACCATACATTTCACCATGAGAGATTGCCATGGTACCTGATATGAACCTTGATGCCTAACTCCTCAAGTATTTTAAAGAGAGGGAATGCAAGCACCAGTCTGATGAAGCGCATCCCCTGTTGTGCATTCACTCTCATTGTGGGCACATGCCAGGAGAGGAGGCAGACACGGGTCTTTTAATCACTTACAGGGAGACTATTAGGCTGCCAATGTGATGTCCCTGTCAACAAGACGAAAGCCAACCTGAATGGAATATTCTTGGTGAAAAAGTGTTTTTAACACAGTATTAAGGTCAAGGTGAAACTTCTCTAGAGTTGCCTGCAGTCCTGTGTCAGATAGTCTGATGTCCAGGTGAGGTAGAGAACTCGATGAATAGATGAATAGACATAGAGCAACAGCAGTGATCAAAAGAAAAACAAAGAAGCTAAAACAGCACATTTGTCTAGCCCAGCAAAATAAAGGCTGGGGATAGTTGTGACAATTGACTATAAATACACTGAGGGGTAAGTGTTGAGGAGGAAGACAAGCTATTCAGGATGAAGAACATACTTGGCACAGAAACAGATGGGTATAAATTGCCTGTAAATAAAATTTAGGCCAGAACTCAGGAAAAGATTTAAAGATCTCTCAAATGCCTCTATTTCTCTTGGGCAACAAAAGATTAATTTAAATTTAGATCCTTGATAATTTAAAAATGACAAGACATGATTGCCCATGACAGAAGGTGACTGGAAGTGGTGATCCAGCAGGCCTGTAGGTTCATTTGCTAGTCAGACCCCTTTAAAGTGCTTTACAAATAGGTCTCAAATAATGGCTCCATAGGGTCCAGTTCTGCTAAGAGAATCCCTCACAGTGATGAAATTAAAGCTTTCCAGCTAATCACTGACTAGTGATTGCCAAGGCCTGCATGCAAGACAATATGAGGCGACAGCTTGTAGGTCATGTGAGCTTTATGTCAGCAAGGAACACCAAACTTGGATGGGTGAAGAGCCCCCCTTATTTATGGCTATTGGATATTTATGTAGAAATGTGGACCTGGGATGAAGGAATAAAAAAAAATGACATCTTCTCTAAACTCTGAAAGCAGATAGGCATAGAACAAAGTTTCTGCCAAGCCTGTGCTCAGCGCAGAAGGGAAAGACATTGAGAATATGTTTCAGCATGTGCTCAGAAGCTTCTTGTTTTATTCTGAAGAAATAAAACTGGAGCAATAAAACAAAAGGAACTGAATCCTGTGGTTGAGGATTTGAACTCAGGCTGGTGAATCAGCCCTGTGGCATCCAGAAATAGTTTTCTGCTTCAAAACAAAATGTGTGTCAGCAACAGGTTCTTCCTTCTGAGGAGAGGCAAGGCCACCACACTGCGTTGGTGACTGCGGCAGTGGTGGCACAAGGAAAGACTTTGCCATCACTCCCAGGGAAGCCAAAAGGAGGTAGGGGCTTCCATATTGCTGCAATAGCAGGTCTTCCAAAGATTAGAGAATGGGGTTGTTGATGTCACAGGGTCACTGCAAAGCCTCTGTCTAAGTCAACACACCAGCAGATTTTGTTCTGCAAAAGTAGAAGATGAACTTCATGTACTTCTGCCCAGGTTCAGGAACAGTCCAATTTATGCCCATCTCATGTGTTCAATAACTCTCGCTAATGCACTGGTTTAGGTCTTTCTGTAAATAATGTATCATTCTGTGTTAATAGAGAAGAATGCTTCAAGACTGTCAAAATAATAAACAGCTGGGTGTTTGTGACATTTTAATAATCCTCCTCCTTAACTATCATGGCCCTTATCATCATCCTAACTCAGTGATAAATGATTTCATCTTTTATTTTCTCTAATAAAGAGCTCTGGAAAGAAATAATTTTACTTAATGGGAGCAGCAAAGTTACTTTAATCATATAGATTCAGAACTCAAGTCAGATGCCACTTTTGAACAATGTGGTATGTGGGTCAAACCGTGGATGAAAAAAGCAGTGGAGACTGGGGGAAAAAAGACAAAAAAAAATAACCAGAGTCAGAAGCAAAAATTTAATCTGTTTCAGTTTAGAAGAGAGCACATCACATTAAAAGGCTAGAAGATAAACACATCATCAGCTCCATTTTCATCACTTAGAGGAGATATTTTAAGAAACGTCATAAACTAAGTAGGAAGTTGCCATGTGGCTAATAAGGAAGATTGGATGAAATAACACAAATAGCCTCAGGAAAAATCCCACGATATAAACTGATAACTACAGCTAAAAGCTGCTATTTAAACATTTTTTTATCAATGTAAGAGCTATCATGTGTTTTCCATGCTGCAGTATTCACCATGAAGGTCATATTGGAAACAATGCATATTGATCTGAGCCTTTGTAAGAGAAACATTGTAGATGCAGAGTAACGATTTGGTCCCTGCACCATGCACTGAGGCTATGCATATCTGAGCACAACGCAAACCATTTCTGACATCTCTCTGCAAACTGTCCAGTCCTTCTCCCGGTGCTGGGGTGTGAGGCAAGCTGGGGGTCCTGCAGGAAGAAACTTTCTTCTGGTGTGCAGCAAATGTAATTCCCTGGGCACTGCTTATGTCCAACTCTCACTGTGCTGGGGCATAAGAAGTCCCACAGTACAGTGTTATGTGAGCAGATCATAGCATCAAGAGCTGAAAGCTACTATTCATACCAGCCTTCTAATGATTTGAAAGCAATTCTTTGCCTGAGTAAGCCCTGCTCAACTGAAAAAGGGGTTACAAAGTCATGGCCAGAGACTTCTAAAAGCTCCTATCAGTCCCAGACACATGTGTTGTGAATCCTGTGGTCTATTTTCATGAGGTTCTTACAGTCCTGAGAGTTTAACCAAGTCTCATCTGCCCTCCTGTTTTAGAGTTACTGTATGTAGCCAAGGAATTGATTCCTTGGTGTCTTTTAGAAAGATTTGGGATGTGACTGAGTTTGGCAAGCTTTCTAGATGGTCCTGAGGTAAATAGCCCTGACAAGGTTCTTTGCTACTAGCTAGCCCTTGACATGGTTTCATAAATCTAACTTGGACTTGTGAGTGGCTGATAAGAGGAGAGGTCTGTGTCCAGCCTGGCTGCTGTTCCATGAAGACAAACCAGCCCTTTTCCAGAGTGCTAGAAGTGGATAATGAGCTGAGAAGACTCCCCATTTCTGGGCTGTATGGGCTGCACCATGTACTAGACTGCCTGAAGGTACAGGTGGAGGAGATGCCATCAGCTTCGATAAACTGAGAGAGGAGTGGCTAAAGAGGCAGCCCAAGAACTGGCTGTAACCACAGCAGCCTTGTCAAACAGACATCCAAATTGCATCCTGCTCAGCTCTGGGCACATTTTAACCTGGCTCTGCTGTATGTGGACTGTAACTGGCCATCAGTTTGTCCATCTCTTATAGTCTACAGAGTGGAAAGAGCAACAGTAAACATTTTGTTACAGGCAAAAATGAATCTTTAATCTAGGAGGTAAAGTCTTGAGAAGCAATTTCCAGCATATGATTCCTAAATATTTACAGCTGTAGAGAGGTTGAGCAACTCAGCGGATTAAGATTATGCAGGCAAAATGTAATTCTATTCAGCTTCTGGTTTAGTACACGACTTTGGTCAGCCATTTACTCTTTCCCACTCTTCTTTATGTATAATGGTACAGTGGTAAGACCCAGTTCAAGGCATGCTCTGATATTTGAAACTACAAAGGTCATGTAACTGCTGATGATCACTGGTGTTATGTCAATTATGTTAACTTAGAGACTTGAATGGTGGTGATGACAAACCCTTAGTAATAGGAGTGTTACAGACATTAGCACATCTATAAATACAGGTAAATCTTCTCTTTGTGTGTTTCTTGTCCTCAAGTGGGTCACCAGAATCAGCCTTTTGCTTCACACACATTAAATAATCTATCCTGAATCTTAAGAATTTATGGCTACCTGTAGCATAAATCCTCTACAAGAGCTTGCAGATAGCATGAGTTAAGCATGATCTGATTTGCTTTTTTCCTGTCTCTTTTCAGGGGTACAGGTCTATATGCTGAAATCATGAAGCCTCATTCTCATGCTGCCATGTTTTCCCTTTCATTCATATACTTTGGTGTATTGGGTGCCATTAGTATTTAAAGGACTATGAGTATGTTCAGTCAGCAATGCAAGTGTTCAGAGTTTTCTCAGCTACTGTTCATCAGCTAACTAGTACTAAAATATGAAGAATGTATATGCTTGAACTTTGCCATTTGTTTTTAGAGTACATTGGTTCTCAAAGAGCATGATGGAAAATTTTGTAGGATCAGTGTCTTAGGTGATACCCAGAAAGATAAGGGTCATGTGGTCCTCCAGCACCTTGTTTTCCAGCTGTTGAAATGGAGATGCTGATGTTTATTGAAAGAGGACAGAAAAAATTGCCTTGACAGTAGCAGAATAGCAGAGAAATTATGACAAAATCACTTATGAGTTATTTGCACTCTTGGATGCCTTTGAGCTGCCCATGACACACTCATTTCATTAAAATGCACGGGTTTCTGCTAAGGATGAATTGAGTGGAGATAAGGTGTTTGTGGCTGATGCAAGGACAACACTAGCTATTCTCACAGCTAATTGCAGTCCTACCACTGCAGATCATAAAAACACAAATAATCTGTAATCATAAAGTTCTTGTACTCTATTTGAAATGTTGGGGGAAAAAGAAATACAATTCCTAGTATTAAGTGAAAATGAAGTATGCAATATGATCTTTTCATTTAGGAAGGGACCTTGAGTGGTCTTCTAGTGAGACCAACCCAAAGGAAAATCAGGTCTGTTAGGTAACTGCTGACAGATATATGTCTCATCTGTTCATAAAAATCTCCGTAACTAAAGATTCTCCACCCTTCCATTGTAAATTCAGATTTGTTTTCCCAAAAGAGAAATTTGGAAGTTTGAACTAGGTTCACTGGAACAACATTCTTTTATCAAAACCCTTAGCACTTTCTTTCTCCCATAAGCACGCAAAGAAACTCTCCCATTGCCAGCACTTTTAATCCCTTTGGCTTCCCCAGTTCTTCTGAATATACTCAAGGCCTGGGAAGACAGTGGATATAGTTATGTCCCCAGCGAAGGGCCTGCAAAAAGCCTCCGTGTCCCAGGTCTGCTCAGCAGGGACTCCACTGGCTTCTGTTTGTGTCTGTTGGCCTTCGGCCAGGCCAGCCCAGCCCGTGGGCTCACTGGCAGTGCTTGTTCTGGTTGCTCCGGCTGGATTGAAGGATCCCCCTGGGGAAAGCCTGGGGACTGGAGGAGCAGTGTGCCTGCGTGTCTGTGAGCACACGTCCGTCACTACCCGGCGGCAGCCCCACCTACCTGTGCGGGCTCCCGCATCCTTTTTATTGCTAAATTGCTATTTCCCTGCTACCTCGACGGGGCCTCTGGCTCCTGCACATCCGGCTGGAACTCGCTTGAGTCTCCTCCGGCATGCTTCCATGCTTCCTCACCAGTTCGGGGGGAAGAATAGCACTTAGTGAATGGCCCATTCACGCCCTGGTGGGCTCACAAACCACACAGAAAACACCGAGGTCTCCTCTGCAGAGCCGCTCAGGCAGGAGCACCCGAGCCAGCAGGAGACTCGAGGCACTGCTGCTCCCGCTCAGGACTGGGCAGCCAGCACTGAGCATGGGTTGGCACGGCAGGCTGTGCCAAGGCAGCCCCTGGCTGCCACGAGGCCGTCGTCCCCGTCGCTCCCTGCTGACCTGGCAGCAAATTAACAGGAGGCAATGGCCTCTAAAAGGAGACTCGTGCTTCTCCTTCAGCTCCAAGCAAGGAGCTGGATCATTTCCAAAGGCAATGTTATGTGTACCCATCTGGAGGTTGTGTAAATAAATCGGTTCAAGGAAATTAACTGGGTTTTATGAGTGTAGAAGCTGCAGCTTCTTCTCTTTGGACCCTCGGCAAGGCAGCAGCTGGCTGCATCAGACTGCTGTGCTCTGTGTGCTGCCCTTGGTCTGGGCAAATCTCTCTGCTGCCCAGGAAAAAGTGCCAGTAGGGCCAGGGGTTTCAATCATTCAGTACATGATCACTGGGGGTCATCTGTACCTTGGGCATACAGGATCTTTTTATGCTTAGTTCTATGTAAAGAATTCCCAGCCCTCAAAAAGGCTGGGACTAATTTTAAGCCTCTTTAGGTGAAAGTTTATATGCTTTAACAGCATTTTCTGCTGGCACTGCTGGTAATGGCCATGGTACCTGGGCTCCTACTGTGGACAGCATCACTATTACCTTACATTTTAAAAGGTGCTTTGGGAAGTCCCTGGCATGGGAAAACAGTTGAATATAGCAATGGTGCCCTTATATTGGGCCCAGTATCCCAGGTTGTTCAAACAGCTGCCTTGTTTGCCTATTTTGACAGTAAAAAATGTTAAGGAAACATAATCCTGAGCCTGTTTGGTTGGACTGGTGTTTACCTCTGGAGTTCTATACATCATGTTTTCATATCACACACTTTTTCTTAATTTAACTGAACTTCAAATTTTGGCGAAGGAAAATATTTTAGATACAAGCTGTCACAAGAGTGGGATGAGGAACTTTCCTTTCCAAGCCTGCCTGGACTTCTGTAAATTTTAGTAAAAATCTCTTTTCACACTTTCATTTCTAAATCTGAAACAAGGTTGTTTGGCTGCTCGCCTCACAAGTCTCGAAGGGCTTTTGAGGCTGAAAATTATTTCCCACTTTTCAGTCCACTTTCCCTCTTACATATTGCTTGGAGGCTTAGACCATCAGAGATGTTGAGGGAACTCTGTTTTTTAACAGGGATCAAACTGGATAGGCATAACCCAGGGCATCAGGCGGGGCCACGTTACTAATGCTCCCGATGCTCATGACAGTAACTCGATCTTGCCTGTAAGTGTTCCCTGTGCGTACAGTTCAGCAAGGGCATGTGTACCTCCAATACACACATTCAAGGGTTACATGTACGGGTAGTTGCATAAATAGGAAGGTAAATGGGGTTTTGGAATATCCAAGACATTGCTGCTATCCCTCCAGAATAAAAACCCAAATTAGTAACTTGATCTTGCTGTCATTACATAGGTAAGAAATTCATCAAATCAGTGTGACTAATCCTGTGATTAAGGACTGCACACCAGGTTTGGGGCTTAATCTCTTCCGAGAAAATCCCAGTTTAACAGGAGTAAAATGATTCTAGGACTAGTCTGTGAGAGCTGATGTTTAAAGCATGTGGAAGAAGAAATTGTAATTAATTAGTTCTGAGGGATATTTTCATGTTTAGGTAATTCTATTATACATGAGAAGCAATTGCGTCTTCGACTCTCCTGTTGTAAAGTAATGGTAGTTTTTATTAGAAAATTAAGATCATCTGAATGCAAGGCTCTTTCAGGACAGCACAGTAATTTTGAAGCATGAAATGAAGAATATGGTTCTTTGTGAAAAGGCAGTGACAGGGAGGGGATGCAGCGTCCTTTTTCAGGAGTCACATTTAAAGGGTAAGATTAGAAGTGCATTATCTTGATGCGGGATTACAGAAAGTCCACTTACACAGCTGGTGCAACTGGCACTGAGAGGAAGACAGTCTGCCTGCTCTTCAGCTTCTAAGCATCAGTAACATTGCAATGTTTTCAACACACTGTAGGATAACACCAGGGAAGGGCCTAACTGATTTTTAAAATAATTTACATATATATGTGTGTGTGTCTGGGTGTGTCTATGTGTGCCTGTGTCTCTGTGTGCTTAGCCATTATCTTTTTGCTATTTCCAGTTTCTTAAATATTACACAGAGCTCCTTAATTCAGTTTAACTTCATAAAATTTCCTTTGACTCTTATTTTTGAATGTCTGTCTTTCAGCGTGCTTTCCAGGAAGGGAGGGAAGAGGGAGCTGAATAAACATCCATAGCTGGGTCTTGTTTTCAGAGCAGTGCAGTAAATTCCTGCAGGCTGAGTAGAAGAGGAAGGGTGTCTGCTGTGTTTTCTCGACATTACAGACTGTCCAGACAATTCAGAGGTAATTCATTTGCGGGAGCGTGCCACATTTAGCCCATCCACATATACTGAGTGGGTCCAGAAGAAAATGAGAGCACAGACTTATGCAGCCAGCATGCCTTCCAAGTGAGACGAGGTGATCTGTGAACTGAGCCATTAGACAGCAGAGTTTGCCAACAGTTTTATGAGAGCATCATGTGCTACCTACAAGGCTGAGACAGAGAGATCCTTGGAAGTTATTTCTATAAATAGCCTGAAACTTCTAACCAGTTTATCGCCTCAGTCTCTACAATTATTGTGTTTGCAGATACCTAAACTGCTCAAACAGAAGTTGTGTGTGCCATTAGGCACTTGCAGGCACAATGCTTCAAAGGTCAGGTGATGTCTGAGCTAAATCCTTACCCAGGTTAGCATTCACCCCCCATCCCAAAACATATACATAGAAAATACAATCATTCAGAAAGTAAGGAATCTGGTTTAGTAGAAATGCCCAGTGTTGAAGCCTCTACCTTTTGAATTGGTGGATTTGGAATATTTGTTGGAGATGTTTTTAGAGTGTCGCTACATCTTTGTAAAAGTGCAGGTCCCCTGTGACATTGCAATGTTTACATGCAGCATCACAAATGCTCCACCAAGGCCTGGTGTAGAAGGTAACTAATAAACCAGCACCAACAAAATAAGAGTTGGCAAGACAGTTGAGATGGTCAACTCTTCCTCCTTTTGTCATAGAAAAAGTTTTCTCTTTTGTAGCCCCTTAATATGTACATTCTATTAGCAAGGTGCATATTGTTGTCTTCTCCCAGGTAACAAGAGATTGGGTGAGAGGAAATGGCCTCAAGCTGCACCAGAGGAACTTCAGTTTGGGTATTAGGAAAAATTTCTTCACTGAAAGGGTTATCAGCTGTGGGAACAGGCTGCCCAGGGCAGTGGTTGAGTCACCATCCCTGCAGGTATTTAAAAGATGTGTAGATGTGACACTTGGGGACATTGTTTAGTGGTGGACTTGGCACTGATGGGTTAATGGTTGGACTCGATGTCCTTAAAGCTCTTTACCAGTCTGAATGAATCTGTGGTTCTATGATTATTTTTTATTTCATGCACCCAAAGGATAATAACCTGAAAATACTATTAGTAATGAGAGCATGTTAGAGCTGGTAGCCTGTCACCACTAGACTTCCTTGCTGTCAGTTTGGGTTGCTCACAGACAGGCTCCCGGCATGTTTATAACCAATAAAGGGAGTTGTAAGATATCAGAGGGCATATTCATAATCACTTTCTTCCTGGTGCCAACTGGGAGCATAACAAAAGATGCTAAGAAGGAAGCCACCAATTTCTTACTGCATTCAGTGAGTTACAGAGAAATTACACTGAAAGTCAGACTCCAATAACAGCTAATGTCTCTGCTGAGCTCTGAGCCTATTTTGTGCTTGCAATTTCACTGAAATGGAGTGGCTCAAATAATTGCCTAATGAGTCAGGCTTCCGAGGAGCAGCATTTGACATCCTGGCAGGCAAAACATAGCTTTAATTGTCAACATTTTATAATACGAAATTTCAAATGCTAACGGATCAGTTAAAAGTCGCTGATCCATCCTGATAAGATACATATTTTTCTTACGAATGATATTTCTTTTGATCTTTAGTTTTTTCTTGACGTATCTCTCTCTGCAGTTAACAGGGGCTGTCACTCATTTGCTCTGGTTCTTGGTTGGTTTCTTTTTCTGGAGTGCTCCATCTGATTCACCTCTTATCACCCATCTTCTTTTCTCTTGAAAATGCAAGTTGTATTTGTTTAATTGTTGGCCCACAATAAGCTGCCTCATTATTTATCCATCACTATCATCAAGCAATGTAGAAAAGAATAAAAAAACAAAGGGAATATATCTTCAGTGTTATTTGATGTGCCTGAGTCTAGTTATAAATAAAGACACAAGAGGGAAATATTTTGTGTAAAGAACCTGAAAATTACAGAGCTGCACAGATCCTGTTATATATATCAGGCAGAAATTTCTTCTCTAACTCCAGGGCTTTCTTATGAAGGAGAGGGATTGAATTTGCTTTTCTGTATTCTGTCTCTTTGCTTTCCTGAATTGGATACTTTTGGTTGCCTTTTCTTCCCTAGAAGAATTGCCATCTCGCCCAAACCTCCCTGATTTTTTCCACTTCACTTGACATACAGAATCATTATCATTTCTCCTTTGGCTGTTAAGCAGAATCTATCACTTTCCACAAGCAGTTTTTGCTAGAAGGAACACCCGAGTCCTTTCTCCTCATTTTTTTGAGGACTATCTCAGAAAACACAGCTCATTTCAGTGTAAAGCATTAAAAGTGAATTTTGAGCTTTGCAGTTCACCCAAGGCATAGTGAGGGCCTAGTTGCACTGTCCAGGAACAGGCCAGGTCAGGGAACAAAACTTATCAGTAAAATCAGGGCAGGTTTGAAAGCAAGGCCACGTGCATTGAAATTTGTTATGTGACTGTTGCAGCATCCAGTGCTATAGCTGGAGGCTGGGGCCAAAACCTCACGTCCGTGCTCCAGGAGACCTGATCTGACACTGTCTGCCAGATGTGGAAATGTCCGTTCCCAGCTCCAGAGGGAACAGAGGGCACCAGACAGACCTGGCTCTGTTCAGCCGTACCAAACTCTCACCTGTTCTCCCCATGAAGAATGTCCCCAGCCCAGCTGCAGCACACCCTTGAGCGCATGGATGCACACAAAGGATGTGAGTGAGGAGCGGGTCAGGCTCGGCCTCACGGGAGCTGCAGCTTAGGTGGACATGGCTGTGCCTCATAGCCAACCCATAGCTGGTGCCCTGTCAGATCTTGAGCTATTTAGGGCATTATGGCCAATGAGAGCTATTTGAAAGCTATCTAATGAAAAATCTTTAGTCCCAGGGTGCAAACTGGTTGTTACACAGCTCACAGCAATAGTAAGCAGGAGTGTGCGTGCTCTGCCTCCAAAAGCACTTGTCTCTGCAGCCTGATGAAGGGAATGCTTTCTCTCTGCATGGCACCCCTCACCTCTGACACCCACCGGCAAATTCCCACAACAAAATGGCTACCTAAAATACTATAGAAAATTATCAGGAACCACTGAGTGGATAGAAAAGTCCTATCATCCTAAATATATAGCAAAAACATTCTGACACCTGAACATGACCTCTGAGTTAATGTGCCATCAGAATGAAAGGTGCCATTTAAGGAGCTACCAAGCACTGACTATTTTCATTTTCACAATGAGAGGGAAGAATCTTATTAGCCCGCTTGCTTAAACTAATAAGATAGCACAAGGAGCAAGTGGAAGATGCTCCTAAATTATTCCTCTTTGAGTGACATCTATGTCTTTCTGATGACAACAGCCACTCACAGGAAGGCAAGTTTTGGCTTCCTATCTCATGACATAAGCTCGCAATGGGCCTGAGGAGCGGTTTACCACTTGTAGGCATTTTACTCACGGCAATTACTTCTCAAGTGTTTTATCCATTCTGATAATGGAATATTTGACAGACTTGCCACTCTTGAAACACATTTTCATTCTCCATAGGCTAACCACAAACTTGAGCCTGGCATGACACCTCTGAGCTCTAGTCACTCACTTCTTGCCAGTGGGCAGTTTGTGGAAATGCTAACATCTGACAGCTTGGAAAAACAGCATCAATAGCAGAAATCACATTTTAGCAAAAATTATTTGAGCAGCCAAGACCTACTTCCCGAAAAGTGTGAATGATGAGGATGTGGCCCAGAGCACAGTGCTGTAAAAAGGCATCTAGAAATTCAGCAGGATACAGTTTAATTTCAAACTGGTTGTTCCCATCTGTTAAGAGCTACATCTTAGAGAAGAAAAAACACTGGGGTATAAATCCTTTTTATCTAGAAATACTGGATTTAGGATCTAGAAAGGATTTGTATTTTTTCCCACAGACTTCTGTGCTTGTTTGTGTCTAGAGGCAGCAGCTTTACCCCTCTGCCTCCACAGGTGCTGCTGGGAGGTGAGACGAGGATGGCAGTGGTGCTAAATTACAGGTGGTGCTCACCTGCATCAGCTGTGCCTGCAGCAAGTGGCGTTCTGCCATCTCCTTCCTGCCGTGGTCACTCTGATATCCCTGCTGTTGCTGTGAATGAGGATGGAGAAAGGTGCTCCTGTTTTAGCTTTAATTTCAGTGGACCGAAGAAATTACTTAATTCTTGTAGCCTTGAGCGTGAGTGTTTAACTATGGCATGTTGAGGCAGTAGCAATATCATAGTGAAAATCCCATTTTCTCATTAAAATATGGAAGAAGCATCTTCCCCTGTGTAATAAAATCTCTTCAGCTGCTTTTCTGTACTAAGTGGAACTGTTTAGAAGGTTAAATATCAAATTCTAACCCAGTAGGAATTTGCTAGTCACTGTATTAAAAGATTCCTTGCTTCTAAATGTTGTACTTTAAAAATCTTTAGAAATAAGGTTCCAAATCTGAGTTGATTTTACCTATTTCCCAGACCTATTCAGCTATTCAGAGCCTCGAGCTAACGGCCTCAATCCTGCAGGCATTTGCCACACTTACTTGGCACTATGGCAAGTCCAAACAGTTCAAAATCATCAGTCACAAAATTCACTTTCAAATAAGAGGTTTAAAAGAACAAGATAAATCAAAGCTCTTTCAGTTTGTTGTTTTGTTGCTGAAATAATTGCTTGGTTTTTAATAATAATAATTTTAATAATAAAATTCTGAAATCTCACATAATTTGAGGTTTTCAGAAACAGGGTCAAAGAGAAAAAGTGTTCAATACTTTGCAAGTTGGAATGAAATTCAGACTTGATAATAAGAACAGTTTTGTTCTCACCTATGACTGACCTATATCCTGTATTCAGGATATTTAGTAGCACAGATTATTTTTTAGTGAAAATAATTCTACACATTGCCATTTGTCTAGACTCAGGCAAGAAGTAGGCATCATTTCAGCATTAATTTTTGGCTTTGGATAATTTGTGTTTAGACATTCTGCTGAATCAGGGATATGGAAGTGTCCCCTGTTATAAAAATAGTAAAGTGACATGACCATTGGCAAGCAACCACTCTTGTGTTGATGAAAGCTGGGAGGGTACAGTGCAGTTATGGTGTCACTGCGTTGTATTTTAATAAGATTCTTCAGCAGTATGTACGTAGTCATCCAGGCTCAGCCTTGCTACCAAGTGAATAATCACCACTAGTAAGATTCGAGGAGAGCCTCCTTTGTTAGTCTAAGATGTGCAAAACTGGGAGCCTGTCAGGGAAGGAGGATGAAGGTGACAGAGATGTCTGGTTGCAGATCTAATCTGACATCCCAGAAGGGACAGTGTATGTTGAGAGCCTGGATCAGACCCGCTAGAAAACCTCTCCCATTAAACAAGCCCCTGGGAAAGCTGAGAGTGAGCCCTGTGCTGTGGGTATCGGGAAGGAGGGGTAAAGTTTGCTCTCCCCAGCACCTCTTTCTGAGGGCAAAGGCTGGGGCAGAAATCAGCATCTGGAGAGGATGGGGTGGCCAGGAGACAGGACTTGGCAAAGACTGCAGCTTCCTGCTGAGGAAGCAGTAATACTTGAAGAAAGAGAGTACATCTCACACAGAGAAGTGAGAACATTATCAGGCACAGCCTGAGCCAACTAGTAAAGAGGCAGATACTGCATGTTCTCAAAACAGAGCACTAAGCCCCCCTGGGAATGAAAAGGGACAAGAAAGAAAAGAGTGGGATGACTACCTTGGAGGTCTGTATGCTAATAAAAGAAACATGAAAAACTAATTGAAGAAAAATTTAATTCACAATGAGAATTATTTCTTAACTGATTTGATAAGTGAAGGGACATGATACATTTGTGATTTATTCTGGGTAAGTGGAGAGAGAGAGGCACGTTTCTGAGGTGTGTATGTGGTTGTGTCTGCCTGCTATGAACACCAGTAGCCTTTGAGCATAAAAAGGAGGGGAAACAGCCCTGCTGCAATGGAGATTATTATCTTTTTCTCAGAAAAGGAAAGGCTCCTTTGGATCTTTTTTCTGCCAAGAGAAGAAGGGTTGGTCCGGAGGGTGGAGGGAGAAGGCAAGCCCTGTGACAGGGATCATAAAGAGTGGTACTCCTGAGATCGAGCAGGAGAATAAATGAAAAGCAGTAAAATAAAAATAGGGGATTTGAGGAACTAGAGTATCAGTCAGATTGAGACTTGAGAGAGAAGAAACACAGGAGGAAAAAGGAAGTTTAAAGGAAGCTCTTAAAAAGGTACCTTTAAAAAGACAAGCACAGATTATTTCCTACAAAGGAGATACAAGAAGTGTAGTAAAAAGCCACTTCTGCTAACTCAGGGGTTTTTCAGTGACCTGAAAATTATTTGACATTGAAAGTAGGTCAAGTTACTAGGAAGATATATGTAAGACTTACACAAACCTACAAGAACAAAATCAGAAAGGCCAAGGCGTAGAATACAATAGAATTAACACAGGAGGTAACAAGAAAAAGAACAGAAAAAATGTTTGGAAAGAACATTTGCTAGAACATGAGGACAAAGGAAAATACAGCACACTGCTGAGTGCGAGAGTAGTAGCTTTCTGTATATTGGCTGTACCACTACTTTTGTCTTTGCTTCCCTAGGGAGTCTCATAAGCACATTAAAGAAAGAGTTTTACTGAAAACACTATGAAATTGTTGTACAAGTGACTGGAAAATTATACTTCTAGAGAAAAGGATGAGTAAATCTGTGCTAGAGTTTCTCCTGGGTCTGGTATTATTCAATACTTAATGGTTTGGACACTAGACAATGGAGCTCTCTTGTACAGGACACAAGCTGGAGGATGCAACAGGAATTCTAAATTATTTTGAAAAACTAAAGTAGTCTGAAATAGATAATTCAGGTATCAAAAATACATGAAGGAAAATTGTGGACCAGACAACTGCTTTTTCTTAAAGGCTCTGGGTGTGGATGACCTGGGTCAGTGATGTTGCACTGCCATGACAATGTAGCTTCACAGCAGGATGCACAAAGGAGTTATATGGAAGACAAATTCTGCCTTTGTTGTAACTGGTAATGTCTCAGCTGTGCTTTAAGAAAGATGGGAGTAGGCAGAAGCAGAAAGATAAAGGCCAAGAGTACACAGTCTCAGAGGCAAGACGGGGAACACTGGGGCTCCGAGGCAAGAGAAAGCTCAGGAGAAGTGTGATAAAAGCTTCAGCATTTGTAGAAATGTTCTTCAGACCATGGATCACAGTATGAGAAGAAATGGTCTCAAAAAAGTGCCGCATGGAGTGCATATGTTAAACAATAGATTTCAAATAACCTAACACCATGGCTGTCTGTCTTCCAGGGAAGCTGTAAGTTGTAGGGATGGCGGGCATGGACAGGGGAGTATCCCAGAGGCAGATCAGACTGACCTCTGCCAGGGATAACTTGGCAAAGCTGAGCCTGCCCTGGGGCATGGGGTGGACTACATGACCCCTCAAATACCCTGCCAGGGCTGGTTTCCATATTTCTACAATGACTTAAACATTCCCTGCAATGGTTGTCACAGAGAAATTTCACAATTGACATTTTCCCTGTGAAATTCATAACTGCATTGGTAGCAGGAGTGACCAGAATACCTAATGACTCATCCAGACAGAAATATCTTAAGGAGCTGAAAAATGAGAGCACTTAACATCATCTGCTTCAGTCTTGAGGGAACACAGATTTAATTTCCAAATGTGCCACATGTTAAAATGGTGCATTTCAGACACAAACAATATTTCTGCTACACTGATATTTCAAAGATGAGAAAATATTTATCATTCTGAATTGAAAGTATTGGATTATCAGGGATCATTCCAATTAAATACAGGTAATGATTAGAAAATACTATAATCAAAGCATCCGTTCAACGTGGCTTTTAGATATGTAATGATCTAAAAGTGGGGATCCTGATTCTGCTGCATCAAATCCACCTCGAAACAGTACTACCTCCAAGCTCTGAGACAGGCCTGTCTCCCGTTTAGGACTAGGTGGAACGGTGGTGGGCGAGTACCGAGAATGAGCTAGCTGTTTTTGTACTTTGATTTTGACCAAAATCTTATTTGATTCTCACATGAAAACTTGACTTAAGCAAGAAATTTGTTCTGATGTCCTGTTTACTCTCTATGTGAGAAAAATATACCCTCTGCCCCTTTGCAATTATGTGGTATATATGCACATAGTGGCACTTAAATGCTAACACAGAACATTTTGATAACTCTGTAATAAAGATCCTCCTGAGTGTGGAGAAGGCAGGCAACCGAATCAACAAATCAGTAGACCAAAGCTGCAAATATGTCTTGGACTTTGATTATGTGAGCAGCTCCTATCTGAAAGAATGGATTTAAAAAACAAGCAAAAAACCCCCAAGCTGAGAAAGACAGATGGAAATCATGCCCTTGCCTTCCTATGGCATTTTGCTGCAGGGAAATATTATTATCATGATTATCTATACCAAAGCCAGATGCAATAGCTTACATAGTTGCAACAACTCAGACAGATTCCCTCACTGGGAATTTATCTGGAGAGTTGGTTTAGGAGAGGAAAACCATTGTATTCACCATTCTCTTTTCACATTCTCTTTTCCTCTTGTCAGCTGTGTATATAGATAAATTCAAAGATGATCTCTTAAACTATATCTGCCATAAGCCCAGATCTGATAAAAGCATGGTGCATTTGTAAGTTTAGGCACAGCAAGTATTCCCTTTGATTTCAGTGGAGTGTCTGGTATATAAGGATAAGTGTAATACAACTCCTGGTACAGTTAGGTCCTCGTCTTTACTGGAAGAGAATAAAGCCTTTTCTTCCCAAAAGATCTGTCACTGATCATAAATAACCAGCTAGCCGTTTATTACCTTGTATATTCCCTGGCAAAAGAGATGATCAAAAGCTAGCAGAGGGCTAGGATCACTAGCTATAGCCATGCACCCTATTTATAAGGTACAATGTGAGTAACATAACAAGAAACCCCCTCAGACACACTAAGAGGAGACTCACTGTTTTTTACTGAAACTCTGGTTGGGAAATTATTCCCATCAAATAGCTCTTCAACACAAAAAAGGGGCATATTTCCTTATAAAACAGATTCTCACCTTGATACTTGGCTAGGAGCAACCTCAGGATAACCTTCATTTCTCCGATGTGGAGGATGTGTAATATGTAATATGGGGCCAGCTGCTCAAGGAGCTGAGACACTCCGTCCCAGATGGCCCTCCACAAAGCTGGGGTGACCTGATCACTGTGGTGTGGGGTGTGCTGCCTCAGGGGGGCAGGCGACTCTGTGACGCCCAGGGCCCTTCCAGCATACATTTCTGTCATTTTTTGATGAATGCTGGAGCAAGAAAATTAGTTTGAATCATATCCACAAAAGACTTTGCTTTTGTACTTGCTAAAGATTTGTGTGTAGGGGCTCTTAACAAGGTTATGAACTTCCCAGGATGACTGTTCATGTATCTGCACTTTGAATAAATGCCCTGGGACTATTAGTCTATGCCCCTAAATAGGAGAAAACATTTGCTGATTGTCATGCAGATCCTAAGGGCTTTGGACAGCAGGACACATTTCAATGATTGTTTGCTGTTGGATTACTTGTGGTGCCTCCAGCATCATTGCTCGGTGGGGTCCATTCTCTTGCCAGGTAGTCAGCAGGAGAGGATAAAGAAATGCACAGTGTTATCTTGGCCTCTTGAACTGTTTGCAAAGAAAAGAAGTAATACTCAGCCAAGAAAGTTTGGCTTTTAAGCCTGATAAAATCCTGAAGAAACACAAGTATTAATTATTAATACAAATGGCATCAGATAGCAAAAATTCATGCATATAAAATTGACTTATATTTACAATTTGAAATGTTTTTCTTTTCTCCAGCATAAAAGTTTGTCTTTAATGGCCTATTAGTGCTTAGTTAATGCTGCATTAGCTTATTTTAATGTACTGAGCTACCAGCAAAGAAATCACAATCCAGACATTACCTCAAGAAGCAAACATGGAAGAAATCATGCATGGCAAAGTGGTGCTTACTTTTTTCCTTTTCACAGTCTGTCTCACCAAACAAAATTCATTAGAATATTAGAAATTCAGTCTATACAATATCACGTTACAGAAGATCATGTCAAGGGTAATTTTGTAGTGTGATAGCAAGGGAATTAAACCAGCCATTCACATTCACAATGAGTATTCAACAGCTAATCACGTATGTATCATCTGAAATTCTTCCTCTGAATGAACATTTGAATGTCTCACCCCTTTTTTCTAATGAGTTTTCCTACTCAAGAGAAAAAAGGAATTGTAATGAAATTCTAATGCAGTAGCTGTAGCTTTATTTGCAATTTTCCATACAATCTTTTAAATTAATTATTCAAAAGAGCTACACATAGTTGATATAACCATAATAAACATTTATTTAGTTGGTGGATAGCTGATAGCCTCTAGATTGAACGATATAGGTCTCCATAGAGATGGTTACATTAAGGTTATGTGACTTAACTGCCTAGACTGATGTAACTCATGTTAGTAGGAAATTGAATAAATGAAAACTCTAAGTGGCAAATAATGCCAGAGACAATAGGTATGAAAAAACTTTCCTCCACAAAGCCTGGCTAGAAATAGCCGTATCACAAATTAGCAATCCAGGTAAACTCGTGTGGGCTGAGGTGGTGGCAGAGTGGACGTAAGATTCTGGCTGAGATGCTCCTATGACATGTGAGCACTGGGGGAGGCCAGAGAGGTGCTGCACAGCAGAACACCACACCTCCTCCACAATGATGCCCTGAATGGGCAGCTTCCAGCCAGTGACTAAGCAAACCAAGAAAGCATAATCCAGTGGAAGTAAGATGGTTTTGTACCATACTAAACAGCTTTATATGAGTAATGTAGGTATATGTACGCTTTACTCCTTATTTGCACGCTTTACTCTTTATTTATTTAATGAGCTGTATGCTCAAGGTTTTCTAAACAGACTTTTAAGTATATTAGTTCTTAATGCTTGTTTCTCAGGGGAAAGATCCTTTATTTCTCCTCATTTATATTTTATATTTAATTTTTCCTGTTTATCTGTGTTATGTCTCAAATTATTCCCACTAAAACACAATCTTTGCTCATGAACTGTAGGATTCCTGTGACTTAGCTTTAGACTCATAGATTTCAGTATCTTGCCTAGTGTGTGTGTTCCCTCCATTATCAGCAGAGAGGCCTCTCCCAGAGGGAACTCCTTTGATTTGTCTCAGATGCCTTCTGTAGATCGCAATGAATCCCTCTGTCATGGGAGGGCTTATATCTCTCTGCTTTGATTTTAGAGAATGCTTGTCGACCTCCTTTATACCCAGTGCCTGGTGTTTAGAGGACTGAAGCCAGAAGAGCTGGATTTAATCTCTTCCTGCTATAATGATGTTCCTCTACAGAAATGGTAGCTTTAGAGGATCTTCCCATGCAGTTGCTGAAATAAGCTATTGCTTAGCATGTTTGAAATAATCGTATTTGCTCAGAAGATGACATACAGCTAATTTGCCCTCCTTGATTTTCCCTGGCAGATTTGGCTTGATAGAATCCGTATGGTGGTCAAAACCCTACCGTGGCAGGGTTCAGATCCTACTTAAAGATTTCTTCATTGCCCTGACTACTAATGTCCCCCAGCAAACAGCCACATGCAGATACAACACAATGTGCAGAGCCTCCAGTAAGTTATTTCTGTAGCAAGCACTTCTCTTTGGAGGAGCTGGCTGGGATCTCCCTCAGTCCAGAGCTTTTCCAAATGCTTCATTTTCATCACTGTGCCACATGCACTGTAACAAAACTCATGGCCTTTTTTGGAGGGGGAGATGGTAGTTAAAAGTATAACCTAACCCATGTAATGAATGGGCTCCGCTGGCTGGTAAAAAGTGATTTCTGCCTGATGATAGCAAAGATCTTTACAGGCTCAGGGTAAAATTAATTTTGTGCAAGAGTGTAACATAGGGTCTATAGACTGCCTAATTTCCACTCTTGCTTGTTACATAACATTTTAGGAGCACTTCAAATGTGCAAAGCTCCTGATCTGGCCTTTTGACTTTCACTGGCTAATTTAGGATCAAAATACCAATTTTAAGGTCATTGCAAAATACGAAGAAAGTCTAAGAATAGAAGTCAGTTCCTCTCAGTTCCTAAACCCTGGGACCTTACGTGTCCTTATACATAAAGATATTCAATTCCTGTGCGGAAACTGTTCAACAGCTTCTATAGAAGCTTTTCAGGTCTTTTTTCCAAGGCATTTCTACAGATTTCAGAAGGCTCTTAATATCTTGTTAGCATTTTTTCAAATTGATTTCTGATTACTTTCTCCCTAATTATATATTCCACAGCTGCAGTCTTGACAAGGCAAACAGCAGGAATCTGCTCATCTTTGGGCTCCCTTTACTCTTAGAAGGTGCATTTCATTCATACAGAGATGTAATTAACAACCTTCTGACTTCTCCATGCAAGCACAGTTTCTAACTGATCATTACCAGAAACAACAGGTCGCTCTCTCTAACAACAATTTCATTTGTACTTAATTATGCTGTATTAGGTGACATTGAAGGGGGTGCTAGGAAAGGTAAAATAGTTCTGTATTGATTCGATTCAGTTGTTTCTAATGAGGTAGATTGTGCTACAGGATGTTTCCAAAAACGTATGTAGTGCCTCTCCTAAGAAGTGGGAAGCTGTGTGGAGTTTGCTTTCACTGCAACTAGAATGTTCTAAACTTTCTTGTTTGCAGAGATTTACTCCAATTACCTTCCTCTAATTCCAGGTGGGGTATTTTTCCAAACGATCTCTTATTTCTTATTATCTCTTATTCTAAACAAACGTTACTGTATAACTCTATAGGAAATGGTCTTCATGCTAACTTCCAGCTGATGATGCTTTGGATAACTTTCTTCAGTAAAGATGTAGCTAGTAGAGTCGTAGGCTACAAAACAAGGTTTCCTTTAGAGCAGTTTCTGTCTTACCTTCCCTTAATTATAAGTAATCCCACATCTCTTGGAGCATTATCCAAAATGCTAAAGTCAGTGAGTCTTCGCATCGATGTCAGTGGTCTTTCTCCCTCTTGGCTAGTGACTCAGTCATTTAGTACTTAAAAAGCTGTGCAGTAATTGAGTTTGTATCAGCATTACATGCCTGTTACTTGCTTGTTATAGCATCAAAGACTTAGAGAGCCTGGGGTGGTGCAGAAGCATCCCATTGGGCTGCTGGAGTCTGTCTGCTTTGCAACAGGAGCAGTCCCTTGCCACCTCTCCCTCTTCAGCTCCAGCAGGACTTACTTTCCTGGGGTACGTTTGCCCTACCAAAGCCACAGATTTTGCTATTGATCTTTGATGTCATTCACACACTATATGGTGTGTGTTTAGTGGAAGGAGAAGCAGAACTGCACCTGAAGGTGTATAAGCATCAAATGCAGCTGCAAAGGTACAGGATCTACTCTTTTGTGCTGTTTCTCAAACACTACTTGTTATGTATTAGTCACCATTCCCAAAGATAAATAAAATGCCAAACCGCTTTAAGAAGTAGCTACACTGAATATTGCTGTTACAAGAATAATTTGGAAAGAAGTGTTGGGACAGACAAAAGAGTCAATATTTTTAATGATGTGCATGTGAATGAGAACTCAGGAATGGAGCAGACTTGTACTGGGAATAGTCATGCTGGAAAACCCAGTATAATGAGTGAAACAGGAAATATTTTCTCATATGAAACAAAGAAGAATTCTTTCAGAGTTTATAATTCTTCTCTTTTTACTGAAGTCCCTGATAAGTGCAAGACTGAGTATTACTGTGTGCATCATCTTTTATATTTCTTCATACTGTTTTCAGAATAACCAGGAGTGAATAAGTTAAAAATCTGTTATCCTTTTACTTTTTATGAGTTGTCATAAAGGAGTCAGGAGCAAATTCAGTGGCTTCTTTCACACAATGTAAGTAGAAGCTTTTTTCCAGCTAGTTCTGGCCTGACATTTACTTCAAGTACTTATCTCTGGGAGCATACCAGGAAGGAAACTATAAAAATACATTTGAGGATCCTGTCAATTTAAAAGTGGTCAACAAAGAATAAGCCTCTGCTGATACTTCAATGCATTCCATAAACTCACCCTGTTGGCCAGGTGTGTTTTCCCCATACCAAATTCAGACACTGAATTCTTGAATTCTAGCTTTAAATTTATAGGTCTATTCTCCCTGTTGCTTTCCTATCACTCTACTTTTCTGTAAGGTTCAAAGTGATAACTCCTCCATGTATTTCAAGGGAAGAAAATCCATCTAGTTCTTTCTTAGTAAATACCTGTTGAACTCCAGTAGACCCAGGCATACGTGCGCAGAAAAGCAGGGTTTCACAGTGCAGGAAGTCAAATCAATTGAGACCCTGTTTCAGAATTAGCAAACAAAGATTTAACTCATATAAGCTTCAGTTCTAGTGGCATTTGTAGAAAGGAAATGGAAATTATTAGACCACTTTAATGACAACAGTCTTTGTATGGCTCAATCACATGTAAGTGCTTATATTTGTATACTTCAACTTCTTGCTCACTTGCCTTATTCTTTGTGTGGAAAGAGAGCAACACACACAGTAACTGTGCACTGCAATAGCAATGTGTGAAGGGATAAAATCTGTGGTCTAGTAACCACTCTGTGGCATGTGGCTGGAAAGCTGTGAGTGAGGCAGTCTTGCTGAATCTAGAAGACTTTAGGGAGATGAGACATGGGTTCTGTGCCTTCCACACTGACGTCTTATCCTCTGGCCAGATGCAGCCTAGCTCTGACATTTGAGGGAGAGCTTTTAGACAGCTTTTAAAGAGTCTGACAGTGAAATGAGAAAACATGATTCAAGCACATAGGTGTCCAATTTAGGGTGACTGAATTGCTCTGTGCCCTCTCTCCTCTGCACTAGTAAATATCCACTGACTTCAATGGAAATTTACATACCCATAGATTGATTCAGTTGTTAAACAGAGGCATACAAGGCAACTCATGTAGGATGCAGTAGCTTATCCCACCCAGCTTGCCCTGCTGCTCCAGGTGGACATGAGGCTCCTACTGGTCTCAGTTGCCCAGCCTTCATGGGTGGGTGGTTCACATAACCACAGCTCAGCAAATAAACAGCTCTGGTTGCTCCAGAAACATGTAGTCAAGCGATTGTATCATGCCCTTAGCTCACATTCGGATGCTTACATTTGGAAGTTTGAAGAGAATTAGATGAATTCCATGTTTTGTTGGAACAGACCTTACCTAACTCTGCCTCAGTTGTGGCCAGGGAAATGCCAGAGCGCTGTTAACTGATGATGAGTTTTCATTTCAGTTCCTACTGCGCAGAGCTAGATACTGAGGTGTTGTGGGTTGACCCTAAATTTGATGGACGGATCTTTCGACCAGTCACGCTTCTCAAAATTTACATATTTAAGCCAGTGGCAACACAGGAAATGTCCCTTTTTCTTTCTGCTTGAACCTCCTGGCGGGGAGAGTGTGTGTGGGGGGAATTTGGCCGGGGCTCTTCAGAGCGGCCCTGGGCCTCCCCTCCCCCGGCCCCGGCGGGCACGGGCCCTGGCCCCGGCAGGCACGGGCCCCGGCTCCGGGAGAGTCCCCTCGGAGCCGTGGGCAGCAGCTGCTGCTGCAGAGCCGAGACCGTCTGAAGCTACTGCTGAGGAACCCCCCCACATGACCGTGAGGAGGCGGCGGGAGCTGACGGAGCTTTCCTACAACCAACTCAGCCTGTATTGAATTGTAAAATAAAGTCAAGTGCGAGCAGCATAACAGGAGCGAGCTTTTCTCCATCGCAAAGCCCGAGAAAAAGAGGATTGTCCCTCATCATGGTGTCCTCGGGGTCGGAGAGAAGGAGAAAGTGAGTGAAGCTGAAAGATGGCAATGGGAAGAGAGGGCGGAGACGTGCTTTCCCGCGCGTAGCTTGAACCTGCTTTTTACAGACCGTGGTAAAGACTGTAATATCAAACTGTTCTCTCCCTCTTTAATCCATTTAAAGATAAGGGGGGATGAGAATTCAGTGTGCAGCCTGCAAGAGAAATAAAGGCTGTTAGCTGGTCCAGTTTGGGAAAAACTACGCGACGTAAAAGAGGCCTCTATTTCCTCAAATTAACAGAGACTTTTAAGAATTGTGAATGCTGACCAAAATCCCATGTTTTGTTATTATTTGTGCTGGAGGAAGTAGGAGGGGGGGTGTTGGAGGAAAAAGGGGTTTTTGTCTTAATCTCTTATTTCATTTTACTCTTAACTCTGTTAGTAATAAACTTTCTTTCATATTCTTTAAGTTTGAGCCTGCTTTGCCTTTCTTCAAACCTCCTATCTCACAGAAAGTAAGAAATGTGAACTAAACCACTACATTTAATTGATGTTCTGCCCGGTTAACGAACCAAACCCACTACATGAGGTTTCAAAGCAAACTAGATGTAGGTGCAACACGAATTTCTGTCATGACTGCTGAGCTTTGTGGATAATGTTTTTTACTCATTTTATAGAGTAGAATGGATATGACATGATATTTTACAGTGACTTAGAGACAAATCCCCACCCCAAGAAGCTTAACTGATACAAGAAGTTTTAAAGATATTAATTTCCATTGCTTGTGGGAACCTTAAGATTTATAGCTTTTGCTTCATTCTCTACCCAACAAACCCTTACCTTTGTCTAAAAGGTGACACATAATGTGCTACCAGTTCCTGGAGAGCAGAAGCTAGTTGCATTGTTGCAAGCCAGTGTATAGAATTATCTGTCTTTTAAACACAAGCCAGGTGGTAGAAAGTTGTGGGAAAAGAAGTAAAGCACAAGCTGGACCTTTAGCGGAAAACAATCATGAAAGTGACTGCAGAACTACAGACAGGAGCTCTCACAAGCTCGTGCAGGCTGAAGTTCAATCCATTCCTGTCCCGAGCCGACAATCCTTTGCGGTGTCTGCAACATTCATTACTTACAGCTTAACATGTGCAGAGCCATAGGAGGAAAGTGCTCTTTATTCATCTGAACAGCTAGAGAGGGACTCAGCATGCAGCATGCTACTCTAAAGTCTGGGCAGCAGTTAGTTTTTTAAAGAACTCCATAAATAGACCTCCTCTTCAAAGCCATGAACAAAGTACATTGTGGAGGTACAGAATCCATAGAGGTTCAATTCAGACACACAGCAGAAGGCTTCAGCCAGCAGCAGCCAGTCACAGAACATTTCTCATGTTTGTCAAAATCACAAGAGTATCGTAACTAAAATGTGAATTTTCAACTTTGTCATACTCATAATTTAACCCAAGGAATATTTACCTTTTCCTCACAGCAACTTTCCTCCGTCTTCTCCCTCTTAAATCAAAAGTTGACAAAATATTTCCTATTCAAGTACTCAAGCATTCAAATTACTTTAAAAGTTACCACCTATTTTAAGCCACTTGCTGTTTAAGAACTCAGGGGTTTATCCCACAAAATGCTAATTTAAGGTGAATTGAAACTTTTCATGCTCCAATAGAAACAGAAAGCAAGTGTTAGGAGACCAGCAAACCTCACAAGCTTCTGACTCCATTATTCTGGACTGGAAACTGCCTACAGTCACTTTCACCTTCACAATAACCTTGAGAGAAATTTTCAAGCTGATGATAACTGTATTTTCAGAATATTTTATACAGAGAAATAGACCTTTCACCAAAGCACAAGGCAATCACAACCTAAGCTGTAGGACACCCCCACTGAGACTATGAGTACATACCCTATTACCTTTTTGTGCAAGTTACTATAAGAAATTAAAATTTGATAAATAAATGGAATCTGACAACAAACTTCTTTATTTCATAAGTTAGTCTTAGAAAGACTCTTTCATCTAGTCAGGACTTTAAGGGAAAATGTTCTAATTTTTTTTGTGTCTCACTAAACTCTTATACTCTGAGTAAAACTGCATTGATAATTTTTAGCATCTTCTGACAACAAAATAGAGAAAATATGATGTGCCTTCACCTACCTACACAAGAAAGTAATGGCTGTAGAAGTGGAGTACTGCATACCAAATGCTCACATGAAATTGCTCATAATCATTCTCCCAGAATCATTAACATTTTGAATAATTAATAAATTCAAGAAAATGACAATCTGTTCAAAGACAATCCATGAAAAAAAGCCTAAGACTGACAAACAAGTTATTAATCATAAATTACTGCTCTGCTGATGCAGTTACATTGCATAAAATGAAGCAGTCGACCCTTTAAGAACCAAATGTTTCACTACCCTTTCTAATGGGCGGCAAACAGATGAAATGAAGCATACAGAGAGAACTAACAGAGGAGAAACCTTGCAGTGACAGATTATCCTCAACATATATCACATTTCCTATTTTGGAGTGCTGCAGTTCTTTCTAAGTAGAATAATAAAAAAATAATAAGGTAACACCAGAGCAAGAGGGATGCTGAGACCTGAATGAGTGTCAGTATGAATTTTCATTAGGCACAGCTGGAAGGTCTGAGAATGTGTTGTGTAACCAAGTCTATGAAAATTAAACAGTGTGAAAACTGCTGACACAACAACTGAGCTGCTTATACCAAAGGCAGCCCCACAGCTGGTGTACAACAGCACACATCCCCCACAGACCAGTGAACACCAGTTGATTCAGAGGTCATCAAAGGCATATTTTTAAAGAACCTTCAGAGACTGAAAAATGGGCAAAGTTTAAAATTGCCGTAAAAATTGCAGGTTTATAAACTGCTACCAAATGCTTTCTTGTGTATGAGTGATAGACTTTAATGAAATGTGGCATTTTCTTCCACAATATACTATAAAAAATACCTGATGAAGTAAAGGTAATAGCTGAGAAGCTTTCATCCTCCTGGTCTTTTGTTAATAAAACACAGACACTAATCAGATGTTGCCTTTTAAGTATAAATCAGAGCAGAGATTCACATTCTTAAGGGTATTTTTACACTGCTTTGTCCTACTGTCAGATATGAAATGTGTGCAATCTGTAAATGAGTAACCAAATATGCCTTGGGACAATTTCAGTGTTTCTATTTTTCAGATTTCTACATCATTTCTATAATTCAGATTTAGATTCCAGATTTCAGATGTACCTAGCTATCGTCCCTGCACTGGCTTTATGCATGAGAAAAGTAGGTATTTGCAGAGGGGATCAGAGTGTTAGGGCTGGCCAAAGAGCCTTGTCCTCTGTTCACTGCCTTGTGAAGCTACATCTCTGTGAAGCTCATCTGGCTTCTACTGCTTAAAGAGGGGTGAGTGGGGTAGAGAGATGTTGAGGTGGCTGCCACTCCCATTCCTTACATCTCTTCAGTGGCAGCAAACACATCTCCCAAAGGCTGTTCCCTCTAATCTGGTTCACCTTCCATGTGAAGTTTATCCTTAGGCTTGACAATCCTTCTCCCCCGGGAAATGTCCTGGCCCACTCTCAGATCACCACTCCTCCATTGTGCCTGCTTTGCTGAGAAGTCATCAGTGCTCTGTGCTGTTTGACAAGCTCACAAAACAGTTAGGAGAAGTTCTTAGGGCTCTGGTTCTGCTTCCAAATCTTTAAATAAAGTAAATTGACATTTAGTTTTCATTCCCAAAGCATACAAAATCATTTTTGTAGTGGACTTTACCCTTGACTAATAAGATTCCACCTAAAGAAATTTCACCAGAACAGCATCAAATGCAGAAAACCCAAGAAAGATCCCTGGTTTTTTTCCCATCAAGTATCAGTAGTTAATAATTTTATAAAATTTTGCATGGTTGTAAGATAAACGGTTGAGTCTTCCAAGGGAAGAGAGCTTGCAAGTGTTATGCCTCCAGGTGAACAGAAACTTAAGTCATATCCTGGTGATCTTCATTCCTAATAGCCATGTCTGCACTATGTGGACCAGAGGATCTGCTGCTGCACATCATGGCTATCTCCATGCTTGTGCAACCAGATTTCTTTCCAAAAGCAACACTGGGCACAAAGGGATGGTGCACACCAATGCAGGATGCCACCATACAGGGCAGATGTTGTCCATACGTGCACCTCAGCAGGTTACTGAGGATCACCCTGTGCAGCAAGAGGGACAAACCCAATGTACCTGTCCTTCATCTGGAAGCAGCAGTCATATAAGAAAGCAGGGAGAGATAAAGGTGTACTTTAGAAGTTACCAAGTCAGAGATTCAAAGAGCTCCAGCAACCAGCTTGGGCGCTGAAGAAAGTACCACAAACCCAGCAGTGCTTTAATGTGGGTACTGGTTAATAAATTAATTAACTTACTATTCCCTGAAGTTAAGAATTACCTTACTAATTTTCTGAATGAAGGCTGAGGGAGTTGGTGTTTTCAGCCTGGAGAAGAGAAGGCTGCAGGCAGACATTATAGCAGCCTTCCAGTACCTAAAGGGGCCCTGCAAGGCGGCTGGAGAGGGACTTATTACAAGGGCCTGTAGTGATAGGACAAGGGGCAGTGGCTTCAAACTGCGTAAGAGTAGGTTTAGATTAGACATAAGAAAGGAATTCTTGACTGTGAGGATGCTGAGACACTGGCACAGGTTGCCCAGAGAAGCTGTGGATGTCCTATACCTGGAACTGTTTGGATGGGGTTGGATGGGGCTTTGAAAAACACAGTCTAGTGGAAGGTGTCCCTGCCCATGGCAGCAGGGTGAAACTAGATGAAGGATGTCCCTTCCAACCCAAACCATTCTGTGATTCCATGATTCTGTGGCTACCTATGTAAAGGAATCATCTTTACCTCACAGCATTGTTTGTTAGTAGCTTCCCTCAGCACCTGTCATCAGCAGAAAGTCGGTGTCTCCATGGCCCAGAGACAGCCCAGCGCTGTTGCTGGAGGCTCCAAGCCTAAATGTGTCCTGTCTGCACATCTCACTGAAAGGGATTTTCCACTCTCCACTCACCCCGACCATTTAGCACAGAGATGATAAATACAAATAACCTTGAGGTGGTCATATGTTCAAGTGTTTCCTCACATAAATATTTTTGTGGATTTGAATTTATAAGGAAGCCATTTACCAGTTTGTGGTAGAGGAGGTACTGGCCTCTTGAAAACAAGCAAATAATCAGGGTAAGAAACATTGTGTTCTGCTGTACATCTCTCTCTTTGTACATTGCCAGGAGATGGTAATGAGCAGTGAGTCATGAGTAGAGTTTCACTGGAATGAAAAATGGCAGAAATAGAACAGAAAGTAAACCCTATAGTTTCAAGATCCCCCATCCCATAAACCCCAGAACTTCATTAATTAGGATTTGAATGTAAATTATTGTGATTATAGCAAATTAATGCTGGGAACCAATCCAACAGAGTTATCCAATAGATGTCACTGAGAATTCCAAGGCACATATATATACTTTTCCCCATACTGCCACTGGGAGCCTCATCTCCATCCATGGTCCCCAGTACGTGCAGGCTCCTGGAGAGGCATTTAGCATCATGCCTCCAGCAGCTTTTAGGCCTTAATGCATTGAAAGAATGAGGTGCAGCAATATTTAGGCTTATTCCAAATGTAGCAGACACATTTTTAATAATGTTTGGATGGAAGTATCCAGCAGGTGTTCCAGAAGAACTCCAGGTTAACTGGAAGTATCATCACCTGAAGTTACTCTCATTATTTGTGCTAAGATAGCAACAAGGCACCAGTGATTCCAGATGTGAGAGACTGTAGGAATAAACAGACAGTCCCTTCTCTTAGCTCTCCTTACTGCAAAAAATAAACTGTACTGGGGTCATTGTACAAAGGTCATGTTCCATGTGCAAGGCCCGAAGAGACTGGGAAGCCGTACTAGACGGCCTTTTGCTTATCAAGCCCACGATGTTAGAGCAGATCATCCTGGTTTGGAAGTAGGCATCCCTACTTCTAGAGCTCAGGTATTTTCTTGAAAGTGTCACACTGATCCTTAACAGCCAGTCACATCTGAAATATTCTTTGGGCCAGCAGGAAAATAGGTTCTTTCCCTCTCTCTCTTTGCCTTCTTTATGTGAACGTTTTAGCAGCAAGTTATACTCTGTTCATGACAATCTTTCTATTGCCACAGAAACTTGACCTATGGTTATCATCTGATTTAAAAGGAATGAACAAAATTTCCAACTTCCTTATGCTGCCATATGCATGTATTTTTGTTCAAATACATCACTGACAGGACAGTTAAGTAGCCTGAGTTTTCTGCAACACATCTTCCAAGTATGCTCGTCACCCTGCAAGGCATCCTTCTATTGCAAGTGCCTACAAAAGCTTCCCAAACTGAATTTGTCAATGTCAGGTTCCCCAATGACTTATATGGCATTTTATTTGGTCTTATCAGGACTCAACCCCACATCTCTATCTACTTCACCCACTCTTCTCAATCTTTTGCACTTCAATGCCTGCACCTAAACTCTGTGTATTTTCATTCGTCCCCCTTTAGCTATGCTTCTACCAACCAGCACCCTGTCCCTTTTCATTCATGCAAGGCAGGCTGCTAGTCCTCAGGCCACAGTCCTGTCCTCGTCCTCAGCCAGACCACATCTGGCATCCTGGACTAGAAGTACAATTACAAGCTTCAAAGTGATATATGTGTGAGGCAACCACAGCCACCATGGCAGCACAGAGCTCTGGCTGTGCTGGTTTGCCAGTGGATGGAAATGCCTGGGTCATGTCTCCTGAAAAGCCCACATGCAGTGAGCTGGGAGAGGTTGTGGCCACTGCTTCCCATTCAAACATTTCGTATAACACTTGAACAAGGTCTAGAGTGATAGCTGGAAGAGCCACCAACATGTAGTCTGTATTTCCTGGATCTGGATGTGATCTGAGAGGAACCTCTACTTCTTAACTCTGTGTAGTGATTACTCCCACCTCTGAAGGGGCAGGCTGAGAAATCCTACTCTGCAGCTGACCTACTGCTCACCAGCGTGAATGATCTTATGAGCTCATAACACATAGCCAATGAGAAAACAAATTTCATGAAGCTGAATCTCCAGGGAATTAACAGAATGGTGTGGAGAACTCTGCCAGTTTTGTTCCATAAGCTGGGTTCAGCAGATTTCTGACTGTGAGCAGGTGGTAGGAACAGTTCAACATCTGGTGGTTGGTCCTTTGAGCAAGACATAGCCTGACATATGGCAGATGCAGCAGCAGAACTGTGTAACCTCCGGCTCACATCTCACTGGGGCTGACAACCCAGGCTATGAGAGCAGGGCTTGATCCCAGTGCCACACTACAACCAGGAATATTCTTCAGCTGTCCTAAACAGGCATCTTCGGAACTTGGATTTCCAGCCAAGACGCTGTTTGGAGACAAAACTGAGAAAAACTAATAACTGCGGTAGCAGAGAAAATCCAGTTATCTTAATTTTGGTCTTTTCATACACTTTACCTGCAAGACTTGCATCTTTGATTCATGATTTTTGGGGAGGTTCAATCCAAAAACTTCTGCAGAACAGAAATTCACTAGAAGTTTCACTGCAGTTCAGAAATTCACTAGAAGGTGGAAAGAGAGACAAGCTGGTTAAATGGCACACTCCAGAAGTTGTAACATAGGAGATGCAGATTCTTTCAAACTTGAGTTTGAAAGAAGCTGCATGTCTTCATCAATGGCTTCACCCTTTTGATCCTACAATTATCATTATTTTAGTGTTACTAGGGTGATAAAAATTATAAGCATGGCATGATGTGCTGTTAGTGTGATCCAGATAGCCATTAGCTGGTTCATTGTTCTAATTCTCAGTCTCAGTGTTTCTAATAGTTTGGTTATAGTCATGGATTATGATAGCATGCACACATCTACACAGCACTCAGAATTACAAGAAATTTGAATTAAGCCTTTAACTACACTATTTCAGACAGCTGGTTTTTTTACTTTATATGTTGCTTCAGAAGAATTCATTAATATCTTTCACATAGGCACACTCTCTGTGCTGTTATAATGCTGTTATCCAAAACAGATTACAAAAGCAGGCTCATCAGCTGAACAATCTTGGTCTCATAATATCTTTTTCAGTATTGGAGAAAATTGTCTGGTTTATTATTGCCTGCTATTTACCTAGAGTTTTTCAGTAGAAACAAAATAATGCAGCTCTATTGCTATCTCTGTGTCAATATAAAGTATATTTTCATGGAGATATTAAAGAAAATGTAGTGTTCCTTATCATTTATTGTATCTCCATTATCAAGTCCCAGCTGAAGGAAGGACCTCAGTGTACTGGATTGCAACCACGCAATAATATTTGTCTCCCATGTATTTTAATTACCTATCATGTATTTTCCCTCTTGGAATATATACTGAAAGAACAGAAAATGAGGATGCATTCAGTATCTCTATTCAAAAGGGAGATGTTGTTATTTATTTCAAAGGGATAAAAATGAGTTTACATCAAAGATATTTCTGGTTTCCTTTGTTATCACTTTATATATGCAGAGGCGTATATAAACGCCTCTGTGTAATAAAATAGTTTCTAGTAGTTTTTATATTTAACATCGGAAAAGCATCTATTTTGGTGTGAAATGTACATTTGAAAGTAGCATTTGCTAACATACCCTGGTGACCAAAAAGAATTTAAGTACTTCAAAAAAATGTATTTTATTTCCAAATAATCACTGAAAGGTGACGGTCAGATTTTACCAGGCTACCTTCAGTTCAGTTGAAGATAAAGTTCAGTTCAGGCCATTTCTATAGTCCTTTTGTATAAATATAGCATTTCCCAACAGAAATTAAAATGGATTTAGGAAAAATTTTAAAAAACATTGTAAATAGACACTGATGTTTCCTTCAATTGGCTAAGTCATGGTTGTCCTGCTGCTATTTCTCTTTCCACTAATTTTGTTTACAGTTTCATTCTATAGCTATTTTCAGGAAGGAGAGCTTAGAAAACAACATTTGCACTATGAGGTGTTCCAGAGACTTACATATTCGTACTAAATCAGATTAGGACAAATTTTTATGAGAATAAAATACAAAAAATTTCAGTTGAGAAATGCAAAAATGTTTTTGCTGAGTGTTCAGTCATGTAACAATCAGGATTTGTTATAGGACTCTGGAGAAGGAATGCCCTGGGGCATGGTAACAAGGAAATTTATTCCAAGGATTTGAAGCACGGAGGCTGTAGTTCAGATTAAGCAAAGCCAAGCCAACCTAATTTATTTCCTTCTGTACTGCAACAAGTCTGTACATTTAACATTTTTTGGTGAGCTCTTGCCATTTTGCAGGATTAATGGTTAAAATCCTGTTTTTCTGGGAAAATGCCTAATTGGGTCCAAAAGAAAGTGAATCTTAAAGCCACACATTGGCACATTCAAGGAAAATTAAGTTTTAAATAAACCCAAGCAGGTTAAGTGCACTCTTTTCCGAGAAAGGACTAGTAACTGTGCCTTGCCCCAGCAATGTCAGCTACATGTGTGAGAAAATGAAGGTTCAACCCGAGAACTCTTGTCAGTCAACATATAGGAGAAGGCAATTTGCAAAATAAAACAATCCAAGATATTTCACTAAACGGATTTGAGGAAGTCACGATCTGCTCATAAAATTTTAGGGGGAAAAAAAGACAAAGGCTTTATCTGTCACAAAATATATAGCTGCTATTCCTTGTATTGCCTTGGAAATAGAGTAGTTTCATTTACGAGATATCTAAGATATCATTATACTCCCTTTCGGAACAGAAGTTGCTCTTCCTCAGCTCATTTGACTGTTTTTGTACTATAATTTAGGAATTCCAACACAAATATTTAACCATAAGGAAATGTTGCAAGCAAAATATGATTTGTGTACAAAAATGCTTCAATTTAAAATACAAACAGTCCTCCTTTGACAAGGTTAAATGCAACTTTTAACACTATAAGGATGCCAGCAGATAAAACACAGAAATAAAAAGCAGAGAGCCAAAAGACACATATGGAGTTAACAATGCTCTTTAAAAATTCAGCAGAGAGGGCTGGCGTTCTCACACATGGGACAGCCTTCAGCGAGCCCTGCAGGGAATGGGTCTACAGCTCAGGCTTCTAGAATGGGAAACAGCAGCTGCTTTGCCCTGCTGTCTTGATTTTGCCTGGGAAAGAGTTAATTTTTTTCCTAGTAGCTGGTACAGTGCCGTGTTTTGGATGTAGTATGAGAATAATAATGTTGATAACACACTATGTTGCTAAGTAGTGCTTATTAAAGTCAAGGATTTTTCATCTTTCTGTGCTCTGCCAACAAACAGGTACACATGAAACTGTGAGGGAGCATGGCCAGGACAGATGACCCAGACAGGCCAAAGGGTTATTCCATCCCACAGAACATCAAGATCAGGATGTAAACGGAGAGGAATTGGCTGGGAAGGCTTATCACTGTACAGGAATGGGTTGGGCATCAGTCAATGGTGGTGAGCAATTGGATTGTACATCACTTGTTTCTCTTGGCTTTTATTATTCATTTTTTCTTGTCTGCTCTTCTATTGCTGCTGTTACTGGAAATACTGTTATCATATTTTACTTCAATTATTAAACTGCTCTTATTTCCACTAATAAATTTTACCTTCTGATTCTCATTCTCATCTCACCAGGGATATGGAAGGAGAGATGGCTCACTGTATTTGGGGCAGAACTCCCTAGGCAGTACTCTGACCTCTGCTCTTCACCTTTCAAATTATTTGCATCTCAGCAGGACATGGTTTAGCATTTAGTTGGCTGACTTAGTTTGAGGTCTAAACACAGTTGCAAGAAACTGTTGACACCTTTTGATCTCAAAAGTCTTCTTTGTAATTACAGCTGTCTCCTTTCCACTCTGGGGGTATGCAAGCATGTCTGTAACTTTGAATTGCAAATGGATAGGGGCTACAAGGAACTGGGAGTGGAACCAGTCTTTTCCACAATGCAGCAGCTGTGATTTTTGTGAGAACCACACTTGTGGTAATTTCCCCCGTGAATCACACTGCCTTGCTGGTAACAGCACCAGGGGAAATCAGAAAACTGTTCCTGAATCTGACCTGCTTATACTCGTGCGCCCACACGGCAACCCATTTGCACTGGTGGATGTAAAGCACATCCAGTTAGAGGTGAACTGGGCCGCTTATTGAAGAGCAAGCTCTCTCCCAGACAATATGTACACCAGAACGGTGCCTGGGCTGCTTCAGTTCCTTGGACACTGAACTGGCATCTTGATGCCATCTGGCAAGAGGCTGCACAGGGGTGCAGCCCTGTCCCTGTGCAGAGCAGCAGGGGCCACAGGCAGCCTGGTGGGCAGTGTGGACGTGCAGGGGCAGGGTGTGTGCGCACAGGGATCACCCCTGCACACCAGGACAGACTCAGTCATCCTGCCTAGACCAGGAACCTCTCTCACTTGAATTCAGGTGTATTATAGTGTCGTATATCATCTACAAAACCATGAGGTGTTTTATATTAACTACGTATGCAGGCACATAAATGCATGTGCATAATACAGCTCTCTTAAGTTTCCTAGAGAGGTAATTCTTTCCCTGTACAGGGTAAGCAGAAACCTTGGGGCAGCTTTCTTTTTCCCTTTTACTACATTGAAATGTTATTCAGATTAGTGTGAATCACACCATCATGTTGATGCTTCAGAATAGAAGTCCAGAACTCTGTTTTGGCTTTAATGGCATTTATGAAAGAAATCAGAAGAACTTGTTCAAATTTGAAATATGATAATATATTACCTTCTAGCTATTTTAAAAATTTTTATTTTATTTCTGCAAAAGGAAAAGAAAAAGCAGTCTGAAGAGATTTACACTAAAAAAATACCAAAAGATCCACCTCCTGGAGGAGATTCTCACATAAAGTTTCTCTGTGTCATAAAGCCAACGGTTTTCTGCATAGATGTTGTTGTTGTTGTTGTTGTTGTTGTTGTTGTTGTTGTTGTTGTTGTTGTTGTTGTTGTTGTTATCGAATTGATCTCTATTTTATTGAGAGCATTCTGAGCTTATATGCACTTTTTATTATACAAGATATGCAACTACTGTGATAATGGCTACAAATGATACACAGAAACACTGAGAATTCGTTTGGGAAGAGACTGAAAAGGAAGAACACATATGACTCATACAAAAATGTATTGAGCATTGTGTTTCTACAAAAGATAACTGTCTACAAGCCTGAGAAGCACAAGCTGCTGTGATCTCACGTTCTCTTTCACAGAGCCCTCATGCTGGCTTTGCATCCGGGTGGTGGGGAAGAACGTAAATGTCACCCTGGTCTTCAAAAAAATACAAGAAGGAGGACCCAGGGAACTCCTGGCCAGCCAGCCTCAGCTCAGTCCCTGGAACGGTTACCGAGTGCCTCATTCTGGAGGCCATCTCTATCCACAGGAATGACAAGAAAGTGATCAGGAGTAGTCAGCATGGATTCACTCGAGGTAAATCATGCTCGACCAGCCTGATGACCTTCTACAGTGAAACAGCTACCTGAATGGATGAGGGGAGAGCAGTGGGTATTGTCCACCTCAACTTCAGCAAGGCTTTTGACAGTGTCTCTAAAAATATCCTTATAGGCAAACTCAGGAAGTGTGGACTGGATGCGTGGACAGTGAGGTGGACTGAGAACTGGCTGAACAGCAGCTGCCAGGCCTAGTGAGGCCACATCTGGGGTATTCTGTCCAGTTTGGCTCTCCTTAGTACAAGACAGACATGGAGCTCTGAAGTGGGTTGAGTGGAGGGCTACAGAGATGATCAAAGGACTGGAGCATCTCTCTTATAAGGACAGGCTGAGGGAGCTGGGCCTGTTCAGCCTTGAGAAGAGACAACTGAGAGGGGACCTCATTAATGTCTATGAGTATCTGAAGGGAGAATGTCAAGAGGATGCAGCTGGGCTCTTCTTGGTGGTACCCAGCAATAGGACAAGAGGCAACAGGCAGAGACTGACGCACAGGGAGTTCCACCTGAATATGAGGAAGAACTTCTTTACTGTGTGGGTGACCACATGCTGGAACAGATTGTCCAGAGAGGCTGTGGAATCTCCCTTGCTGGAGATATTCAAGAACTGTCTGGATGCAATCCCGTGCGATGTGCTCTGGGATGACCCTGCTTGAGCAAGGAGGTTGGACCAGATGACCCACTGTGGTCCCTTCCAACTTTGCCCATTCTCTGATTTTGTGACTTCATTGAAATACCCCTGGCTGAGAGCACTTCAGTTTAACTGGGGAGAAGCACTGGCCTTCAGCACAGATTGTAAAGAGATTATAAAAAATAATGCTGGATTTTTCCTCTGGGAACTCTGTTGTGCTGACACCTGCATTATTTCATTTCACTGTGACCATGGCTATTACCCAAGCCATCAAAGCTAAAACCACATGCATGGCAGCTCCCCTTTACTGCTATCTTTGGTATAATGATTACTGCCAAAAAAAGGACAGAAAATATGTTTGTGTGCTAATCCTGCCAATGTTGGCACATCACTGATTTTGCATGGGTGAGCAATTCTGGCAAGTTATCATATAAAAATTTATTTAGGCTTATGAATTCTTGCAGTAATACTATTATGATACAGTAAGGTTTTTTTTCTGAATCCGTGTTCAAGATACAAATTATAATGTGTATGTTAGGAAACAAAAGGAAAAGATGAGTGTTGAAGGCAGCAATGTGAGCCCCTAGTTTTGATGAATTTTAATCACCAGGACTTTTTAAAAAAATTACTATTTAATCAGAAATTCACAGTCAAGTGCTTAACTCCAGATCCAAAATACAGCTATGGGTACCTGATGGAAATGCACTGCTTTTCAAGAACTGCTAAGCACACAATTTTGCTGAAGCTAAAAGATAGCTGAAGCCAAGTGGAAGAACTTTCTAAAAATCAGGTTTGCTTTCCTTGGCAGCTTCAGAAGCAGCTGGAAACAAGTTCTAACCCTTTAATTTCTTATGGCTGTGTTTTGCAGAATAACAGCATCAGGGTGGCTTAAATGGCTATGAATTTCCTACAGCAAGATCTTCATAACAATGTTCAACATATGGCTCTAAAATTACAGGCAATGTTGTTTAAATCATTAGTATTTACTAAAACCTACCAAATCACCTTTTATTGATGAAATCAGTAATTCTCAAACTTCTTTTTCAACAAGAACTGCAGTATTTGCTGAAACCTTATTATGAAACAAATAAGGGCATTATTATGATAATAGTCTAAAACTATCATAATCTGTGTTAGTGAATTAATGTCTTTATAATTGCTGGATGCCTTTTCCACTTCAACCTTCTGCTGCCTCATCTTAAAATCTCAACCATTTTTCCCTGTGTGGTAGCTGCTATTCCCCACAAACCACTTCTCACCATATCTTGAGCATCTACTTTCTTTCCCAGGAGAAGGCAGAGACTTGTTTCCTGTTTCCATCCTCAGGAGGATTTCTGGTCATTTGCAAGTTGGTACTCAGGGAAGAGACCCTGCCTTGAGACAAGCCCCTCCGGGCAGAGGTATCACACAAAAATGCTGGGGCATGGTCACTGCTCTGCTTGGGAGAGCCCCCTCTGCACTCATAGAGAGGGACAGCAAGCTCAGCATACTGCAGTGCCAAACACCACTTTCAATCCCTTGTTAAAAAAAAACCCTGGATGTGGACTCTCAGTGGATGGCTTGAGGGCATCTGGAATAAAACGATAATTGTAAGTGTGACCTACAATCGTGTGTCACAAAATCCCTTGTGAGGAGCATATGAGAACAACGTGGGAAACACGGGAAACAGAACAGTGTTGTCATTGTTTTCCTGAAACATATTTGCTTAAACTCAGAGCGTGGCTGGGTTTGACTGAAAGCACTAAGAGATCAAACTTTCCTGAGAAACTTCTCTCAAAGGACTTCATCCTTGAAAACCTGCTACATCAGTGTAGCCGCCAACAGGGTGGGAGGGATACCTGCTTATCAGCATTTTTAAATGCTTCCTATGCAGTTTATACCAGCCTTTCTGACCAGCTTTGAATTTCAGGCTTCATCAGATTTAATGGAACATCGTGGCTGTCTTTGTGGTGTCAACACTTTTTTGTGGTCTGTTCTTGAGCTGCAGACTCTCTCCCTGCTATCACGACAGGGAACTCTTTCACCCTGACTTCAGGCCCACCTCTCCCCCTAACTGCAGCTGAAACGGGTCTGTCCAGCAGGGTTATTTTGAGCACTGTTAAGGGAAGTATCTCACAGGGCTCCTCACCAGCATAAACCCTTTATTATTAAATAAAAAAATGCATAAATATAGACAATACATCTGCCGATTTTTCTTAATCATGGGTCTTTTTATGAAACTGTAAATTCCTGTAATTCAGTTAAGTCCTTTTGTAAAATTGCAGATGGAGATTTAATGAACTCCATGGAGGAAATACCTTTTTGGTTTGGGATAGCAAAGGACAGGCAGAAAGGACGAAGGAGAAGAGTGTAGCTGTGATCATGGCTCCTATTTTTTGGCTCAGGATGGATTTGTGAGAGCTGGAGCTTCTAAACCTGGGCTGAGCAGCCCCCAAAAGTTCCCCACCACATTCACTGCCAACCCCATTCTGTACTGGGCAGAAGAAGGCACCAAGCAGCAGCAGAGTTACTTTACTCTTGTCTTCAGGGAGACCAGAGTCAGTTTTGCTGAGGCTGGTGACAAGTTTTGAACTAGCCATGGGGTACCATGTCTGCACCACATCCTCAGAGGCTGAGGCATTGTGCCAGCCATGGGCAGCGAGCCCTTGGCATCTCCCGACTTCAGGCAGGGCTTTAGGAAAGAACTCAAGTGGAGAGGAAAGGAGTGTGAAAACACAGGACAAAAGGAACTGCTCTGCAGAACAGTGAGAACTGTTTTCAGTGGCTAAGCTGAAAAACAATTGGCAGCAACCAGAATTTGATTATGGCATGCTAATTATTTACTCTCATTACTTGAATGTATTTGAGGTGCATGAATCACTATCAAAGGGGGATCCAGCTCCATAGAAATAATTTAAAAAATTTTTAAAATACTTTAAATTAAAAAAAACCCCACTTTAGACACAGATGTGCAATCACAATTAATTATTTTTCCAGAAGGTCAGCATGTTTATTCTATGTCAGCTATTCGGTGCAAGATCATGATTCTTGCTTTGTTGCTTTAAATCTGTTAAAAAGCATCTTTTCTATTGGATTTCTTAGGTTCTTGCACACAATAGTTGAAAGACCGTGACCCATAAAAGCCAGAGGTTAATGTGATTTTCAGATATGTCAGCTGGAGTAAGCAGAAGGTCGTGCAGATTGCCTATTGTTGTGGCATTG
>VZRV01003800.1:0-11969 GCA_013398115.1 Falcunculus frontatus
CCTTTAAGGAAACTCTTCTGGACATCAAGACCAACAGAATCCCATCCCAACACGGATAGGCACTGCAGGATAAATGTCAGATAAATGGAGAGCACGCAGCATCACGGACAGGTAGCAGATCCCACCTGGAAGCTGCCAGCCTGGAATGAGGCAGTGGGAAAGGCTGGCTGAGCTGCCCACCCACAAATCCCCTGGCTGGAATTTCTAATCACATATTACAAAGACACTCACACATCTGAAGCTCCCTGTCAGCTTCCCGTTGGTACTAAATCCATCTTTTTTTTCCTGTGGAGCCATTCCATGTTCTGTTCTCCTGCACTGGTGCATATTTTACCCCAGAAGCCCTTGCTCTGCACTGACAGATAATGGATCCAGCACTCAGTGCACTTAAAAATGAAGATTAACAGGCACATCAATAACGCCAACAGATGTCTCTGAGATGGAGCACTAATAAAAGGAACTCTTGCATTTATTTAGGTTATAGCACCGTGCTGAGGGCTGGGAAGATCAGGCAGACACGGGCCTGAGTGCATCCCAGCAGGATCAGCTCCCAGTTTGAGGGAGGATGAAGGGAAGAGCAGAACAGGTTGACCAGGGAAGGCTGCCCTACACACAGAGAAAAATAACAGAAACAGGAGCTCACGCTAATTACAGGTCCCTGTGAAATCATTACAGTAGTGCCTCCATTATTTATCCTTCTTTTCTTCCCTCAGGACAGAGTTAAATGTCATGTCACTGTACTCCCAGTGACATTGCAGGGGGAGCCACCAGGGGACAAGCAGCACCAAAATTTCACCTCAAACCCAACACAAACAAATGAGTTCTTGGGGTGCCACTGGGAACATGAGACAACCACCCTCTCTGCTCCCAGCAGCTGAGCAGCAGCCCTCAGCCATGCTGCTCCAGTGCAGGCTCAGCACAAAGGGAGAGTTCCCTGACATCTGGCTAAAGCTTCAATAGCTGCCATTGGGGAGAGCAGAATGAACATCAGCAGAACTGTGCCAGGGGCTGGGCTGCAGCGGCCTCCTGGTACAGACAGGCCCCACTCCACCACCCCTCTGCTCCCCGTTCCCTGCTGTGCTGAGCTGGAATAGCTCAGATCACATTCATAAAGAGAAGGAAAAGTGTCCTAAAAGGGCCCAGGGTGCAGTCTCTCTCTCCAGCACTGGCTGGGGCAGTGTTTGCTCCTGCACTGTGTGATTCTGGTAGGGCTATTCCAGCTTCTCCCTTCCTCCCAACTGTTCCAATCTGTTTATCCCACCCAAACCCAGCCTCCTGCAGCCTCCTCTAAAGCACTGCCCCAGCCTCTACCTTCAGACTTGCCCTGTGCCACCTCTGATTTCCAATCCCATTCCATCTGGATTCACCCCCACTCCCACTGACCTCCTTAACTTTGCTTGGCCCTTTCTTCCAGATTCCCAAAATCTGCCGGGCTCACCCCAAAACTCACCAAAACCACTACAGAGCTGCTCAGTGCAGCCCCTGCTCCCATGAACACAGAACATTTCTCCACCTTAAGTCCTCCCCAGCTTTTTCCCTCACATCCCTTCCACCCCGACTGAGATTCCCCCATCCAACCGCATCCCCATCCCAGCCCCGCACTGCGTCAGGGCATCCTTTTCCTGAGGAACTGCCCGACCTCCCAGCACACACACACACAAAGGAACCTGCGTGCACAGGAAGGAGTCCCCCGCCTGCCCGGGAGATGAAAACCGAGCAGCTGAACGATCCCGTGGGCACCTGTTAGCGCATCGCCCCTCCCGGGAGGCGGCTGCGGCTCTTCCCCGCTCCTCCGTGAGCGCCCCGCAGGCGGCAGCGATTCTGCCGGGGGGAACACCATGGAACCACCCAGGAACCTCGCTGCTGCTCCGAGGCATTTCACGGCAGCCAAAGGAGTCGACAGAAAGATTCCCCGCTCTGATAAGGGCTCGGCATGGCTGGAACAAAGCCGCCTTTGCAGTGCGCTGCCCGGCTCTGGCATCCGCGCTGGCTGCTGCCCGCTGGGGAGAAAAGCTCCCGCTGTCGCTTTAAGGATGTCCCGCATCACCCGGTTAACCCTGGCTGCTCCTCGCTGCCGGCACCGAGGAGAAATTCCAGCATTTCTGCTCTTCTCCTGCTCTTACCCATCTGTTCTGCCGCCCTGGTACAGCTTCTCTGCGCTGCTGCACAGCCCTGGCATCCCAAGAAGAGCTTTATTAAATATCCCCGTCCTCCCCGCGGTGCAAACCACCAGGGAGCACTTCTGTGACGACAAAGGAGCAGAGCAGTCAGCGTGGACACAAACATCCCAATTACCTCCAAATTCCACTTGCTTGCTCCCACAAAGCTCTGACTCTTCACCCCGAGGGGCTGCACATCCTCCTAAACCTTATCAGACAACACAAACCCATCGATTTCGCTGCTAGAACAGGAGGCAGCAACAGGAGAAATATTTGCCTTCAACACTCGGGCATTTCCAAGTACAAGCTCTGGGAAAGGCCATCTCCCGCACGGAGGTTATACAGTGCAGAAGGTAACAGTGTGACTCATCTTGAAAGTGTATACAAACACACTCAAAAAAACCTGTCTTGGGAAAAATAAACAGAGGCTGTGCCTGATTCCCTTCTGGAAAAAGCAGGAATGCTGCCCTGCTGCTGTCCTCGGGTTTGTGTCTGCTCCAGGCAGGTGTGATAGAGGAAACAAAGCCACAGCCAGCAATTTAAAGAATTTAGAAAGCAAGAAAGCAGCACAGATGGACGGGGGAAGAGCAGAGAGCAAAGGAAAAATGTTCCTGCAACGTGATATAGGAGCAGGGAGGACTGATGAGACTCGGAGCTGATCAATCCCACCTCATGCAATGATGAAATATTTGCTCTGTACGATCAGTTAATCCCAACCAGGAACACGTTAGGAGGGTGGCAAACAACCAGAGAGATTTTCTTACAGAGCAATGAGTTCAAAGGAAAGCAACAAAAACATCACAGCACTCATGAGGCTCGTTTATGAAAATAAACTGGAAGGGTAAACAAAGTGGAGTGGTCAACAAATATTTGAAGAATGTAAATATTGAAGAGAAAGAGAAGCTGTGTTAAAAGGTTTGGGGTTTTTTTTCTGAGCAGCGAGCAATGGGATTAGATGAAGTTGTGGGAAAGAAACGAAGCTGAAGTCAAATCCTCACAGCCAGGAGCAGGAGAGAAGTGGAATTGGAATGAGAGAAACTCATTCACTAGCTGGAAGGATAAACAGCAATAGGTAACTGTTAATAAAGACAAAACAGAACCACAGAATATCCTGAGCTGGAAGGGACCCACAAGGATTACTGAAGTCCAACTCCCCATACAGGACACCCCATTGGCAGGAGCATGGATCAATACCTCAATAATATCACATTTTTTTCAGCCCCTATTTCCACTTTCCATAATTTTCATTTATTTTAAAGAGGCAGCAGCCCAGTTTACAGCAATGCAGGACTCTGAAGGTTTGCAGTGATCGCTGTTACAGCTGTTTGAGGGTTACAATTTAAAGGACTGTTTTGACTTGCTGCATTTTTACCCCCAAAACTTCCAAGACACAGACAGACATCCACGGGATTTTGGGTTCCATGTGGGAAATCTTGCAAAGTGACATCCAAATCATCCCAAATTCTTAACCTGGGCTGTGATCCTTGAAAGAACAGATGTCCTCAAGATAATTACAGCATCTCCAAATACGAGCAAGGCACAGGTTGTTTTGGGGCAATTATAAGGATTCAGTTTGTGGCTTTGGGCAAATCCCCTGTGAGAAGTGCAGGGGATAGGGCTGGATGTTTGCATTTCTCATCCTGCCTCTTACTTCAGCAGAGTTTGCTCTTTTTAGAGAATTGTTTAAACCATAACAAGTTTTTTGCTCTCCTAAGCCAAGCTTCCAGTAGGGAATTAACACACAGTTATTAATAAACATATTAAAAGCAAAACCACCTTTAATCTCCATGTGCCTCATCTGCAAACCAGGACTAATTCCACTTCCTTTCTTCTACCCTTTGTCAGTTTTGACTATTTAGGATGGAATCTCTTCCTCCACACTGGAGGTGGGGCATGAAAATCTCCCAGCACAGCAAATCTCTGCTTTCAAGAGCCTCTTTCACTGTAAAACAACACAATTTTAGGAGCAGTTCTATTTTCCCAGATCAGTTGTGCTGTCGGCTGCCTTTAAAACAGAAAAGAATCCACGGGGAACTCATTCTTCCTGCTGGAAAAACAATACAGCAGGTATTTGAGGCAATGATGCAGCTTTAGTGCCCTGGAGCAGCCACTGAACATCGCTGAGGTTCTCTAAGCTCTGGCCTCCAGACACATCCTTCTTTCACAGCCTGCAGCTAAGCACGGGTTTGCCTCCCAAACCTCATTCCCAAAATGTGCATCAGGTTGAGGGGCACCACGGGAGCACCACATTCCTCCAACAGCTGACAGCTCTGAAAAATCCCAATTCCAGCTCCAAGGGCTGCACAGCCACAGGCCAATCTCGCCATGAGCAAAGGGCACTGCTTTCACACCTCCAGAGCTGCTTTATTTCTGCTCCTGCGGGCTCAGAAATACACCAAAATTACAGCTCTGCCTCGCCAGCAGCTCTCTAAAACTCCTCTGTCTCCAGTGCAGACCTTTTAATTGACAGCACTTGGAGTGTCCTCACTGCACCAGGGCTGAGACCTTGCAAAGGATCTCTGCCACCCTCAGGCCTGGCCCCCTCCTTCTGCTGTCAGTTACACACAGCCTGATCTGCTCAGTATTTCATTAAGGGGATGACTCTAATTAGAGGGAGCTGTTCTTGCACTAAAGATAAACAAGTCGTGTGTCCCCCCCCCCAAGCTAATTTGTTCTAATTTTATGTGCCTATCTGGACATTTCTTCTGTTACCAAATCTTTGCTACTCCTCAAAATACACCTCCTTTTTCCCCAAAGTCTTTTTTTCATTCCACTCATTTTCTCCCCCATTTTTCTCCTTCCAATTCCAAGGCCTGAAATTAGCTGTGGTCCAAACCACATTCTTCCAAACCTGGTATTCCAAGTGGTTTGAAAATTATTCAAAATATATACCCCAAATATATGTATCTCACCCCCCCCCAAAAAATCCACAAATTCCTCCTTCTCTGCTCCTCTGCCACATGCATGGAGTGGCTGTGACATTGTCAAAGGAGAGTGGCAGCATTTTGCATCTTTTTTTAGTTGGAAAAAAAAGCAGAGCATCTGCCCCCCAGGTCACTTGGCTGTGACCACAGAGAGCACTCTGTCCTGGAAAAATGGTTCCAGGGGAATAAACCGCTGGAAAATGTAAAACACAATCAACAGCACAGGCCTAAATCTGGCCAAAAGGAAAACTTGAGGAAAGGAGAAGCTCAGAGAACATTCCAGCATCTCGTATTCAGCATGTGGCTCTGCAAGGACACCCAGAAGGAAAATTAATTCTGTGCCACATTTCGGTTTTGGCGTCTCCATTTCCTGAGCCTGGAATATTTTATCCTGGGATATATTCTTGCTGCTATATTGCAACTTGTATAATTTACTTCAACCAGGCTCAAAATCCTGAAATTAGTAGCTACCAGTCATAATAAGCATCAATTAAAATAATAATGGTGTTAAGATACACTTTCTAACCAGGCCTGAACTCAAGAGACATTCAGGGGAGGGTTCAAGCAAAAACACAGCAGCTGCTCAATGGAGCAAAGGAATACCACAAACTGGTTTAGAATAGAGAGAAATCTGGGATTTCAGCTGGAAAAAGCAGAAGAGGCCCTGACCAGGACACAGTGATTCTGTCAGGAAGCTCCACAAGGGTTCTGATGGCAATGTCTGCCTCTTTCGGGCCCTGCCCCTGCCCACTCGATGAGCAGAAATCAAGCAGAAATTTCAGCCCTGTGAGTGATTCTCTCCAGTCCGACCCAACTATCAACACACACGGGGTGAATCAGACCCTTAAAAACGTGGGACGCTGCCCAACACCTCCTTCCAGCACTCGTCCCATGAACATCTTTGCTCCAGGGAGAGGGAGGAGGAAGAGGAGGCTGGTTTGCCTCATTCTGCAGGCAGGGAAAGCACAGGAGAGGCACCACCAGGATACGAGTGGTCAGTGACGGGTCCAGGCACAAACAGAGCCTCTCGTGGCTCCCAGCTCCCACAGCCAGCGCCTTCCTTCCCTTCTGAAGTGACCAAACAGCACCCAGCAGCCTCAGCTCCACATCTTATCTCTTCTTGACTGAATTTTCCTCCTTTCCAGGCTTTTTAGTGAGGAAAAGAATCTCTGGAGGAGCCTCACTGCTGCCTCATTCGCCTCAAGGCCCCGAGTGAGCAAAGGCTGCAGAATTCCAGAGCAATTCCAAGCAGTTCACCCTTCACTTGACATTTATGAGGCTGCCGAAGGACTGGAGACAGAGAGCAAGGTGATCTTGCCATCTGATAAGAGGGAAAGGCAATTTCCCAGCAAAACAAACGATTAGGATTCAATTAGCCAAAATAATCTGCAGCCCAAGGAGAGATCTGGGGGAGAGATTCTGGGTGCTGGCAGCAAACTCTGCAAAGTGCAGCATCTTCATGGCCTAAGTCAAAAACTCCTCTGTGTCCTCAGAGAGGTTTCAACACGCACATATGTAACCAGAGAATAAAATTACAGATGTTTATCCCAATTTAAATCAAGCACCGATGCCAAAAGCCAACCACATAAGAAACAAAATCATTAAAGGGATGCTTTCGCCAGTCTGTTATCACACAGAAAACCCAGTCTCCAAAAGGGCTCCAAAATGACTTGGTTTTATTTCAAATGGTCTCCTTCCACTGTAATGTCATACTTTTACTAAAATACAAGTTGTACTTTACAGCCTGTTGCCACTGCAGGTATTAATCCAGCGTGGCACTGTGCAGCCCAGGACAAAAACTGGTGCTGGGCTGATCCTGGTTCTATTTCTGGCTCTCCTGGTGCCCACGAGCGCCAAGGGAATTGCGTGCAAGGCTTTCCCTTGACTTTAGTGCACTCAGATTAGGCTCCTCACTGCTTCTTAGGGCTTCCCACGATGGAAAAGACCAGAAAAAATAACCCAAAGGGCAGATAAATCAGCACAAAACCTACTAATAACCCCTTAGCAACTGTGTGCCGCAGAACCATCCACTAAATAAACCTGCCAACGCTGCTCCAAGTTGTTCTTCCAGTCACCTGGCACAGCATCTTCCTGCTGAAAAAGGATAAAAACTGTACTTTATGGACAGAATGTTCAGGATGTATGGCCAGTTCAGAATGTTCTGGATGCAGGGGAGGACGAGTGACCTATTAATGAGGTTTGCTCTTCCTGCCGCACCGCCAGCGAACGGGAACATTCTGATTCCTCAGATCCATTCGCAGAATTCATAAGGAGCTAAGGCATCTCCTTTCCCAAACACCAGAGCCATATTTATATGTATGTGGGTCATCTCTGGTGGTTTTTAGCAGAGGATTATCAGGACCTGTTTCTTCGCCCTGAATAAAAGGCACAAAGGAAGATGTGGATGCAGAAGAATCAGTGAAGACAGAAAAGACTGAAAACGCAACGTTTGAACCCGTAATGCAAAGGTCGAACAGCACAATGGGCACAGCAGCACAATTATGTAACTTTAACAGAACTGTTTTCCTAAGCTCCTCCAAAAATTGAGGAAGAATTGATTTGGGAAATACAATTTCATCTGGGATCGTTCGCAGTGCCACAGAATGAAGTTCATTGTCGCTGCACGCAGCTGTTCTTTAAGTCTCCACAGCCTCAATACGAAATTGGAAGTGATTTAAGCAGCTTCATCATTTCCCTGGGTAATCAAGGAAGCACGAATCCCAAACACCCACGTTTGTCACCTCTGTGTGTCACAGCGAGGACTCGATGTCTGGAGGTGAGGACAGAACCACCCCTCCTGTCCCTGTCTCACCAACCTGTTATGTCACATCTCAAAGAAGTCGCAAGGCTGGAAGAGCAGAGCTGGGTAGGATGAGTGTGACAGCTCAGGAAGCCCTCCCTCCCCTCTTCCACACCCTGAGACATCGATTTCCAGAGCCAAGGGAAGGGCAGAGGTCGCCAGCCTGGTCGGGGTACAGAGAGCCGCCGCAGCCTCCAGAATGCAGAACTGAAACTGCCTCAAGTCAATCTTCGCTGCTCCCTGACATCAAACAAGTTCTAATTTTAGCTCTGCTGTTCTGTAACCCTACCTAGTTCCCATCCCACCCCCACAACTACATAATAGATCCTTCCCTCAGATAAGTAGGGTGTTGGAACATTGAGAGGTTGTTTTTTTTTTTCTTTTCTCACCCACAGGCACTAGCAGAAAAATGAATTACTGAGGTTTATTTTTAGTGGAGCCCTTGGCCCTTCTTTTCTCTGTAGGTTCCAGATCGCAGGTTCTGCAGCTCAGAACTATTCCAACCAACACAGCAGCACGAGCAATGCGGAAGGAACCACAAAGGAAGGAAAATCGGACGAGCAGAGTTTTATTCAGTATCCCATTTATGGGACATCCAGTTCAGCTACCAGCTTGTTTTTGTCCCTGCAACGCTCTTCTGCCATTAGATTCTCATTTTTCATCAAAGATCTGAATTAGTTTCCATCTCTGCTGGATCATGAACTCCCCAAGACTCCTAAGAAGGAAGAGCAGGGCAAGCAGCACAGTCTGGGATGGAAGGGGAGGGAAAGCCTGCTGTGGTTTTTGGCTTTCTGAGATTTAAAGCTCGAGGCCTGGCTGATTACAGTCCCCGAGGAGCTATGAGATAACAGTGATGTCAGCCTGGAGGCAAAAGCTCTCTCTCACAATACCAGGTCGCAACATAAAGATGGCAACGGCATTAAAACGTTACCCTGTGCCACAAAAACAACTGATTAAACCAAGGCACCAGACCCTGATGAGACAAATCGCTGTTGTCATCTGTCCTAACAGCGTCCTCGGGGGCTGCAGCATCATTCCTGCCACCAGGACGCTGTGCGGGAGCAGCGTGACGTTCAGCAGGTCCTTGCATCACGCCACTGTCACCCTCTGATGTCACCCAGCCACTCCTGGGTGCTTCCCACCAGCCCTGGGCTGTGCTGCAGAGCCCCGGGGCCACGCCGGGAGCTGCGACCAGATGGGGATGAGATCATTTTGGGCAGGATGAGATGGCGTGCTGCAAGAAATGCAGGGCATGGTGAGAGGGAGAGGCCCAGAGGTGGCCAGGGGTTCCCTGATGACACACACGGTGGGATTTGGGGTGACCTGACAGCACGGGATGGACGTAGGGCCCGAAAATAGGGACAAGCAAGTCCTGTTCCTAAGGGTCAGAGCAGGCTGCTGCTGCTGCCAGCTTTCTGTCCCTCCCTGGTACAGACAGCAATCATGTGTCTCTCTGAGCATGGCTCCAGGAGGAAATCTGGGTTAACCCCAGCAGTGCCACCCGGAGCGGGAATCATCGCTCCTGCACCGAGGACTGAAGGATTTGTTCTCATCCCATGCACTGGAGGCTTTTTCTTTAGACAAACACTAACCCTATAAACCCATTTCAAGGCTGCCCAGCCCCCATTAAATACCCCAAGCAAGTTCAGAGAACTCTGCATTCATTCTGTCCTTAAATCTGTGCTCCTCCAATCAATCCAGCAGGGACAAACATTATTTGGGCAAACCAGGACCTGAAATAACATCCCTAACTCACCCTCCTGTGCCTGGATATTGCAGCACAACCAAATAAACAAAACTGCCTGTAAATATCCTAGGGGGGGAACAGAGTGACAGCTGCAGAGATCCAAAATGCCGTATAATTAAATAAGGGAAGCAATCAGAATATTTGATTTTGGGATTGGGAGGAAGAGGGATGCTGAAGAGGCAGGGCTTGGGTAGCACTTTCCAGGTGTCCCCAGGAGAGCCAGGAGAACTGATGGGGATCTTTATGGCATCCCAGCAGAACAGAGGGGCCCAGGGCTGCCCAGAGCCCCCGGGGCCCTGCCTGGAGCCCGAGGAAGGGAGAGGGAAGAGCGTCACCTACTGAAGCCCGGCCAGCACTTCCTCCAGCTCTGTAATCTGCTTATGCCCCCACGAACCCTCCTGCAGCCTCCCCGCTTAACTCCCGGCCTGACAAAATCACCAGGATGCTCACACGTGAGTGAGCTGTCAGAAACGCTGTGACAAAGTGGGAACAGAAAAAGTCCCCGGTTCCACGATGAACAGATCTCCCGTGCCGGGCTGCTGGGGAGGCAGGGACAGGGATGCAGCAGGGGCCATGTCACTGCAGATCCACTCCATCCCAGCGTTCCCAGCACATGCTCTGCTCTCCTGGTAGTACGCTGGGCTATTATGCAACTCCTCAGCCCAACTGCACAGCACAGAAGGCCGCAGAGCTCTGCAAGAGAGGGGCTTTTCTCCATTAAAAACAAAAAATAAATAAAACAATCATGTCATATTTTCAAATGCTAACGTCCATATCATTTGTACAGTCTCTGTGAGACATAGCCATGTATACACAGGGAAAATTCGAAGGCTTTCAGTGTAATTAAATAAAAGACAGAATTAGAGAAATTAGAAAAAGAGATGACCTATTGAGTCATCCCTGGCTCGGGTCTGTCCCCTGGGGCCCAGCACAAGATGCTCCCCAGTGCTGTACTGTAGAGCTTTTATTTTTCACACAGAAAAAAAATATAAAACTAAAATAGCAAGAATAAGTAAAATAACAAATGTAAAATAACTTCGCTGTTTTCTCACACTTTACAGGCGAGGATCTCAAAGCACCACATTCATCCTGATGCAAACCAGCGCACTTGAGAGGCAGGCTGTTATTTCTATGATTACTTCCTTTTTCATTCCAGAAAAAAAAAAAGGATTAAGGAAAAGAAACAGGCTTTCCCATTGCTCTTGTCATCCACTTCAACCCAAATTACGAAGTCACATTCCACTGTTAACTGTGGAACCGTTCCCATCTGATAAAGTTCTGGCTAAATCAATTTCATCATCATAATTCAAAGACTATTTATTCCAACTAAGTGGTTTTGACCTATTGGAAATTTAAAATAGTTTCGACATACTCAGGATTCTATGTAAGCCTTTGGTGGTCAAGTTTGTATTATATTTTTTATGCAGATACATAACTGTATCCTCTATTACATATCTATTTACCTACCCCTGTAAAATACAAACTTGACCAACAAAACATCTACGTGCGAACATTTCAGACACACACACACAGAGCTTTGTTAATTGCCTTTCACCCACACAATGTTTTCTTTCACTGCCCACTTAGCCAAACCTGGCGAGTTCTCCCCCAAACCACCCAGGAACGATGAAAGAATTAACGAGCACTCGGGTACCTTGCTGGCAGCTCTCGGTTCCCTCGAATATGTCCTTACAGCACCACGCCAGCGAGGTGCATCCCCAAAAGCCGCTATTTAAAGGACAAGCCGAGCAGGAGCCATTCCATGCACGCAGCATCCAAAACACTTTTTCCCCCCACCTTTCTTCGGCAAAAACTGCCCGTGCTTATTCTGCTGTGCGATCAAAGAGCCCCCGAGCCCAGGCGATGCGGTTCACGCACAGCCTGGCAGCGGAGCAGGGCAGGGAGATGCAGCCGGAGCCCAGGGAGGCTCAGGGCATCACGGCGCTGATGCGGAGATGCCCGGACAGCAGCGGCCCAGCGCCGCATCCACCGCCGGAGCCTCTCCCGGTGCCTCCCTCGCAGCCGCATCCCGCACCCAGGTCCCCCCGGCGATGCCGCAGCGGCAGCGCCGGCAACTTGGCGGAGCGCATCCCTTTTCCCGATTTCGGGGAGGGGGCCACAGCATCCCCCCCACCGTGCGCTTACCAGGCGAGCTTGAACCCTTTCATTAGTACAGCCACGATAATCCGCTGCCCGTGTCCTTGTCTGCCCACTGACAGCTCCAGAGGTCCCAGCACATATTGGAGCAGCCCCGGCCGGCGAGCGTCCCGCGGGGAGCGCCGAGCCCCATGCGCCGAGCCCCCCGCGCCGGGGCACGGCCGCCCCCCGCGCCCCCGGAG